>CM067380.1:18174030-18572488 GCA_034510155.1 Eucriotettix oculatus | reverse complement strand
TTTCTATAATAGCAGTATTGTTTTGAAGTAATATGACATGTTATTTGATTGAAGGAACTAAATGGCATGAACGTCGAAAAATGTTGACACCAGCATTTCACTTCAAGATTTTGGAAGACTACATTGACATTTTTAACAAGAATAGCAAAATTTTGGCAGAAAAACTAATGAAGCATGTAGGAGCTCCATCAGTTAATGTGAGCAGTGTATTAACTAATTGCACATTGGATATTATTTGTGGTAAATATTATTTCATTCCTTATTTTGACTTCATTATGAAACAAGCCAATTTTTTTATATATATATCAAGAGAGTGGTAATCCTATACAAATTATGAAATATCCTACATTTTCTATTTAACTATATAATTTGTGAAAATTTAACAAAATTCATCTTTAGAAATCTTGAGAGAAATATATTCTTACTTCCATACTAAATCATTTTCCCTCACATCCAACACACTTTGTGATGTCCACTAAATGAAGCAATAAAAATATTTAAAAATTTTTGGATTATAGTTAATTTGTGTGTGATTTAAAATATTATTTCCTACCCAATGAAAAAAACTGCTTGAGAAAAACACACTTAATACAAAAAACTTTCATTTTATTTTATACGTAAGGTATCAGTCTGAAAATTTGATTTGTTCTAAAACAAAATCAGTAGGCATAAATTTGTTTCTAAACATTCTCAAATTAATTTGATTTTTCACTGTGGAGTTTTGTATATATCTGTACTTTATTGATCAAATACAATTGCATTTATAAGAATTTTCTGTTTAATTATTAAATTACATATTCGGCAACAGTTGTTTCATCATTTACAGAAACAGCAATGGGTACATCAATTAATGCAATGGATGGAAATCATACTGAATATGTAGCTGCAGTAAAAAGGTTGGGTATTATGTTTCAGAAATAATTATAAACCTTATACAATGTTTGGATATAATTTAGAACTTCAGATAAGTGCATAAATGATGAGACTAATATTTTATTGGTATAAATAGAGTGGTTCTAATTATGTTAATTGGTTTATCTTATTACTTAATTATAGTTAATGTATAGTGATAACATTAAGAAAATTTCACAGTTTTTATTCTTAATTGTAGTAATTAGATACCCTTGTATTTACTTAGGTGTAATTAATTTGAATTCATAATTTTTTTTTAGTCAGTATTGCTGTTCTGATTTAAAACTTATAGTTATTTTTGTATGATTTTCAGCTCTTTAAATGTTGGAAAGTGAATAATATTTTCACCATACAAGTAATTTTACCATTTATGTATATTTGAAAACAAGTTGTTTTACAGATTTGGATTTTTACATTTTTTATTCTTTGAACAGAATGAGTGAATTATTTTCACGTAGACAACTTACTCCTTGGTTACACAAACCATTGGCATTTCGATGCAGTCCTTCATATTATGAACAGCAGAAAGTCTTAAAAGTACTCCACGGTTTCACAAGCAAGGTAATGTAAACTGAAACAGTCAAATTATGTGGTCATAAATATGTTGAATAATATTTTTTATTTACAAATATGAATTGTCTTCCTTCCACTGAGAGAATAACACATACAGAATCGTGATTAATTGATATAAACAACAAAAAGATGAAAGCAAATCTGCTAGAATGTACAAAAATAACCATTAATTTCTCTGGTTGATGTAGGTAATAAAGGAAAGACAAACTGAATGGAGAATTCATAGACTAGAAAATGAAGTACATATATCACATGCAAGTAGGTAACCTTCTTGTGTTGTAAAATAAATAGTTTCTTTATGGGTATGAATAATATATCTATCATGGGAATAACATCAAAATATTACAGATTGAAATTAGATTGAATTTGTTTTGTTGTTTGGAAATATTTCTATATTATTTTATTTTTATGTATGATCAGCAGTATTACCATACTTTGAATCAATTTTTTTATTTAAATTTTCTGTAATTTAGTAAGAGTGCACCAATGTCAAAAGGAGAGGATACACTGATTTATATAATTTAAAATGAGTTACTTGTAACAATTTATATACCTTCTGTTCATGGTGCTAAATTCTCATTACTTTGTTGTCAATGTTTTGGAGGTTACTTAAATTGATGGACATTACCAGTTATGCTTTCCACATATTATAATAAAAAAATTATCATTGCAAAATGTGCAATTAACATATAAATATGTTTATAGGTTGAATTGTAAATATGTCATAAACATTTCTCTGGTCTATCATATTTCAGGGAAGAAAATGTCCCTCTTGGATATTTTGATTGAACTGTCAGAACATGGCGAAAAACTTTCACATCTTGACATCAGGGAAGAAGTTGACACTTTTATGTTTGAGGTCAGTGTTAGGTCACATTCCTTAGATCGTAATGAAAAGCTGGGATTCAAAGGCGTGGTATCGGCCAGAAATTGATCAGATAATTTATTATATTCCATACATTCAACTTAATTGTTGGCATGTGCATGAGGTCTAATATTATTTACAGTAAGCTAATTTCGTCCCACAGCTTGCCCATGGGCAACAGTTATCGCTGCCCAGTCAACAGCCAAAGAGTGAAAGCTTTTTAAAGAATTCGTTAAATATAATATCGCAATCAACGAAGAAAGCTTTTAGAAACGTTGTTGATTGTTTGGACATTGAAAGTGTCATACAGTGAGACAGAGCAAACATATTGACGTCTAATATCACCATGTTAGTGATCAGTATACGGAAGGATTGTTGCAGATCAACTGAAGACCAGCTTACGGATATATTTACCAATTATCTATCAAAACTAAAGCTTGAGGAATGTAGGAATGGCATAATTAATCCTAAGCGATAAAGATATATTTGTTTTGATATGTAAAACAAACGATCATATTTATTATTGTCTGATGCGCTTGTGCTGTGAATGGTGAATATAACATCCATTTCCGTTCACGGAACTCACTGTTATATGCAACAGCAATGGATCTGCTGATATAAATTCAGTGGAACAATGTAAAGTAGAATTTAAAGATACACTCAATATAACAATTTAAATTTTTGGATTTGATGTCAGTTGAAACAACGGCATTTTACGGAGAAGAAACAGGTTGGAACGGACGTACGCTTCATTATGCACGAATACTTCTTTTAAAAAAAATTAATGCCCTTAGCAATTAGAAAATTGGCAAAAGCATATGATGTGTGAAATATCATCATTTTTATATACAGCTGTAAATGCTTTAATAAGTTGGTTATTTAATATATTCTGTTTTTGCTCACAGGGTCATGACACAACTGCTGCATTACTGTCATGGGCATTATTTTTAATTGGACTACATTCCGAAGTTCAGGTGAGAATGAGAATATAAGTTTTTAAGGACACTCGGACGTATTTACCTCATTGTCACAACACAAATTTTGCCTTATACGATGTTTAAAAATGTCCGTCCTTTACCAGACATCTATTCTGTCAGACTGTATGTATCAAATAGGCTCCGAAACGGCTCGATGGATTTCAAAGAAAATTTGAGCGTTTTAAAACAGGATTTAACTTAAAAATTCGTGCATATTTCATTTCGATAGTGATATTAATATAATACAATATAAATATTAATTATACGTGAAGGTTTCTTGGCTTACGTCCATTTGAATCTTCAAAAAGTGAATGCAGGTTGCTTAAACTCTTGATCTATTTATGCTCCAAAACGGCTCAACGAATTTTTAAAATTTCAGGGATTGAAACAGGAATTTTAACTTAAATTTTCATGTTTGTTTCATTTCGATATCTCGCAGAGTTCATAAGATTTATATATATTGCAGCGCGAAAGGCGGCGTGAAACCCAACTGTGAGTTAAAAGTCCATCCATCCTACTTACTGTGTATATTATAAGCGTAATTTTGGCAGCATTAGAGAAAGAGGGAGGGTGAGCATTATACTCCATCTATTGTAGCAAACGTGTGAAAGCAGGACGTGTTCGAAACCAACTGCGAGCTATAGCCGTGAAGCGATCATAAATAAATGAAGTCGCGGGCATTGCTAGTTTTGCTTCAAAATTGTATTCCCGACTGGCTGATTCTCTCGTGCCGTGGCCCAACTATTATTATTATTTCTCGTTTAAAATTCCACATAACTTACTTTTCGGCGGCCTTGTTGGTATTTGTAATTTTGTAAGTTTTTGTTTATTTGTTTGCCGAAATTTTAATCACAAGGTCATCTGGTATTATTTCTTCTAGGTTCTACCACGTATCTTTCCGACTGTCGATTTCGTAGCAGTATGTACAATCTGGGCTGCATGAATTTTTCATCATGTAAACACTTTTCCTGTTACGTCTGTGACTGTTGAAAAACTGAGGGAGGTAAAAATGGACCTTCTACTCTTTGTCCCACATTACCGATGCTTTTTTTCTTTGTCACCTTTCCCCTTGACTAGATGTGCTCTCGTTCGACTCGACAATTATGCATTTTCATCATGCCCTTAATTATCTGGAATTTTTCTTTTAATAAAAGAAAATAGGGTAAATAATTCAAATTTTCACTAATGCTATTTTGTCTAATTATTTAGGAAAACATTGTAGCAGAAATGAACGAAATATTTGAGGGGTCAGAAAGAGATCCTACGTATGATGATTTACAAAAATTTAAATATTTGGAGCAAGTTATTAAAGAAACTCTGCGGTTGTATCCTAGCGTACCTTTCTTCGCAAGAAGTTTGGATGTTGACCTTGATGTCAGTAAGTAAAAGCTAATGATTCAACAGTTTGCATTAACGATTCAGTCTGTTTCCATGACACGTGCCACCATCTGCTTGACGATTGTGTAAAAAGTAAGGATTTTACCGTGCAACAGGAAGTCAAAAAGAGATTTAATCTGAATGCAAAAAATGAATTAGTTATTAAAACGAAGAAATAGCCTCCCAAAAGTTTCTAATCTGTTTCTTCTTATTCAGTTGGTGTTACAATCATGGAAATTGTAACTGTCTCGTACACGGTACTTGGAAGCAGTCTGTTTTCAAAATGTTTTACAAACACTTAAAACAAATTATGAAACATCTGGTAAAATTGTAAAAAAATAGAAATGTACTTGACAGTCAGAAAATATTTGCGGAGAAGTCGAACCAAAAACGTACAAGTCAATTTTTACATTTTCCATCAAAGTAAAGTAGATTTAGCTGTACTGTAATTAAATAAATGTGCAATTGAAACCCGACAGAATTTATGATTATGTATAAAAGACAAAGTGGTATAAATTATATTTAAATAATAATAATGATCACGTTTCAGTGGGCTATACGATACCAGGCGGTACAAATATTGCTATTTTAGCACATATGATTCACAAGAATCCTGAAGTTTATCCAGACCCGGAGAAATTTGATCCGGAGCGGTTTTCTCAAGAAAATATCAGAGGACGACATCCATTTGCATATTTACCATTTAGTGCAGGTCCACGGAATTGTATTGGTGAGTTTCATTAAACTGTTATGTTTATCCTCCGTTAAATCAAATTTATCCTATAAAAAAGTGAGGCAGACTACGTTTAAAGAGTAAGTTTTTTTGGACCTGTAATTATTATATTAATAGCGAAAAAAGTTTTACTCACTTCTAATATCATTGAGTTGTCTTGTATCTTCTGTTCTTCATTTAATAAAGAAGAAAATTTTTGAAACAATTTTGTGGTACATTTTACCTATTAAGTTTATCTTCATATAGTACTTTTATTATATATAATTTCATTATTTGTTATCTAATTTGCTATTAATATGATTGCAGGTCAAAAATTTGCACTGTTGGAAGAAAAAGCAATTATTTCAAGATTACTGCGAACTTTTAAAATAAAATCAGTTCACAAGCGCGATGACGTTAAATATTTATCGGAACTCATTCTTCGTCCGAAAGAAGGAATCTACTTGACTCTGGAGAAAAGAAGATAAAATGCATTTACTTATGTTAAAAACTAGTTCTTTTTGCCAATATTGTTGGACAGACTGCTATTTGGAGATTTCTTGAAAACTTCCTAAATAATGTTATAATAAATCATGAAGAAATAAATAGAAAATATTCAAATTGGTTTGTCTCATATAATTAATTTCAGAATTTCCTTGAGACGTGATTAACTTATGCTCGTTGCGTAAATCCATTTCGCAATTATTTCTACTAATAATTTTGGATAATCATTCTCTATTTAGCCTGGAGTATAACAAAGATATTTCGATTCACTGATGAAATTCCAATTTCAGTCTTATATTTAAATTCTAATATACGTCTTTGCAGAATAAAGGGTTTATAAAAGGGTTGAATATTTTCATGGACACCAATGGGATACTGAGTAAATTGAGGTAGCATGTCAAATCTTACGATATCTTTATGTTATGATTGCTGGTTGCCAAAATGGTCGGTTTCGACCTCCTACAAATCGACCCTGGCAATCGATGGAATCCCACAAATTGTATTGTATATTTTATTAACCACTTCTCTTCGATCAATATCGGGACGAGTTTAAATATATTACAACTTTTTTTTTAAAAAAAAGCACATGAAGCAAAATATTAGTATTCAAAATGCATGTTACAACTAATATTAGTTTGATAATGAAGTTAGTCTATGAACAAATAAGGAAATTATTGAAAACGCTGTCGACTTCAATACTTAATAAAAAACAAAATTGAATTATTTTAACCTATTTTAGGTATTCAATTTGTCAATTATATTTTCATATAAACTATGATTACATTATATGTTATCAAATATGGTTTACATTATTTCATATCAATTCCTTGCACAATATTGAAGCACTTGTGTTTATCCCTCCATTGGATCAACCAAGCTTAAATCAGATGGAGTAAGAAGGTTTAAAAAATGGCTGTTTTAATTTTTAAATATAACTTATATTTTCAATTATTCCTAATATTTAATTGATTTACACAGTACACACTACAAAATTATTTTAGCTGCTCTGCACACCATATTTAACTTTAATCGCAAGTAGAATTTTACTCTCTTTGTGATAAGAGGAAAAATTTATTCTAGCTTTACTTGGATAGATACACTTAGTCTATTAAACATCAAGACAACAAAACCTCTCAAGAAAATTCTTTAGTTAAGGAGATGTAATCAAAATATGAAGGATAAAATATACTAATGGAATAATATGAATGGAAATAAATTGAATATAAATATTGAACATGTTTGTCCCAGACTTGGATCACAGCATTCATATAATACCTATAAGCAATTTATATATTTGTATTTTCTTTTATCAAATTCAGTTTCATTGGCAAATGGAATAATGGACATTAGAGATAATGACAAAGCGATTTGTTGGTAATTGTGTAGTATATAAAAATTTCCTTGATGTGTATTTGTTTCTTATTTCTGAGTATGACTAGCATATGTAAGAAAGAAGTGAAGAAAATATTTGAAGGTAAGATTCAGGTCATTGTAAATCTTCCCAAACTTAATAGCCTATTTCCACATAATAAATCTGTTACATGATTGAGTGAATAAGAATAAGTTATAAATAATATTGCCCTTTTTGTGCTACTGACTTCACAGTCGGAGGGGTGCCAGATACTTCTTTCACATTTAAATCTGATTAGTTATGTATTGTGCCTTTATTTTTATTTTGTTAACATAATTCTCTTTATATTTGAATTAATATTATATATATATATATATATGTGTGTGTGTGTGTGTTTCTTTACAGTTTAAACTTTAAACATCGAAAAGCTTATAATGTTATTATGAATGTTAAATAAATAAAAATATGGCCAAACGTGCCAGTAAAGAAATTGAATTTACATTTAGTTGTTATAAATACAACGTTTCATCCATTTTGTAGATTTCTTCAGCTAAATTTTTAATTGGATCAACTATTTTCATCAGATAATTATATTCCAATGTTGGTAATTCTAATGTTCTCATTACTATACTCTAACTTTGTGTGGCAACCATGACACACATATCCCATATGAAATCTAAGAAGTGTAGGAGGAAGGTGGATTTGAACTCTTTGTCAATAAAAAACTTACTGTCCAAATGTCTGTTTTACTTCCAGTTTTTAAGGATAAATAAATTTTTTACTCACATTTACATCATTTTTAACAAGTTATTATGAAAATTCTTAAATAACAAGTACAGAAAAAGGTCAAGGGTAAATACATCTGAAATAAATATCTTTATTACAAGAGGAATTAAGTTTGAGGAAAACATATTTATGAGTTATTTTCAAATGTAAGAAATAGTCAAGATAAATATGTATACAATCATAATAAATATTATTGACAAAACTTTTGGAACGGTAGTTTAAAACAGTAAAACGTATACATTTATCAAGAAGAGTTGTTAAAGTGAAAACAGTTTTGGGAAATATAAAGACTGAAACTAATAGAAAGCAATCATAAAATCATTTAGAAAACTAAAATTAGTTTTATATTCAATTTTTATCAGTATGTAAGGGAATACCATCATGTAACAATTAGAATAATTAAAGAAAAGCTAACTGATAAATTTAGCAACCTTTCTTTTAAATTAACAGTTCCCTATGAGATTAAAGGTGTTATTAAGTCATTAAAATGCTGTATACTACGGAATTTCTAGTCATGTTATTTAATAAAATTGTTATTTACTAACTGGTACATTTCTATAACAGGTTAAAATGTGATTTCAATCCAAGAAATGCAGCATAATTTTTTATAACTGTCACCAAATATCCCTCCTTCCTGTGTTCTCAAAATATTTGATTGAGTAATATACAATAAGTCATTAGTAACTTAATAAAAGTAATTTACTTTCATAAACACTGTTTTGATTTAGAAATGGGTACAAGATTCAATTTTTTATTTTGAATAAATATTGGAAGGATAAACAATTCATGTGCAAAAACATTTAGTTAATATAAAAGTGAGAGTAGTGTTGGCTTATAATTTGAATTATAAAATATCTGACTTATACCTTTAGTATTATTATTTTCGCAGATTATACAAGTATTTTATTGAAAAAATAGAGACCTCTAAAAGAAACTTTTAATAACGTATTTAGCAGTGTAATAAATAGATTTTCAATAAATTATTTCACTCTGCGTTGTATTAAAATACATGAGCTAAGCTATTACACAGACAAGTGGATATATATTAATGAATAAACTCAGCAATCATAATTTGGTCAAATTACAGTAATATGAAAATTGTCAAACTAGTTGATATGGCGTACTTACAATTCTTAATTTCACTTAGAATTATGATTTGGGATAACTCCACATTTCTAGTCCGAAAGCCTGTTATTAGAATTGTCTTTGGATAAATCTAGGACTTCATGTATAGAAGGAAATATTCAGGAAGATAGACCGCTCTCTATTTCTGCAAAGTTTATTTTCTCATTGGCTGCAATTTACTATCAAAAGGTTATGCGTTCATTTTATATAAGAAATAGAAACAGTTCATCGAATGGTTACAAGTTTTTCTCAGTTTCCCAAAGGGGGATGGAATCTATCAGAATATCAATATTTAACAATATTTCTGTAAATATTAAATAATTAAGAAACAATTCTCTTAAATTTAAAATAAACATAAAAAATTTTAACTCTACCAATCCTCTACTCAGTAAAAGAGTTTTGGAAAATATTTATACATAAACTTTGAATCTTATACACACAGCATGAAATAACAGTCATCTTTTATGATCGAAATATTTTGTAGTGCTAATATTTATTTAAATATATACAGTACAAAATTAATTATAATTATTTGATACAAATAAAAAAATTAGTGTAGCATGTAATGTTACGTTTTTTTATCTAAATAAAATGTTTGGATATAGGTTGAGAAAATGTCTTTCCGTATCATTAAACCGCTTCTTATGAGGATATACAGAAAACGAATTTCTTTCTATTCAATTCAATGAGGATACGAAATTCGTGTTTCTTTGCTTATGTTTACTGAGGTTGTGGTTGGCTCATGTTTATACTGAATAAAGATCAGCAAATAAAGTTTTCATGTGAATTAACTTGCATTTGATACAGGATGGAACGATATTAGGCATACATGTCGGAGATAATAAGTAATTTTTGTGGTGATTTGAGCTCGGCCGCGTTCACAATTTCACAGAACAGATGGAGATTCTTCGTATAACGTTGCAAGTGTCGTTTCAATACAATACTTCAGCGGTTCTAAACAAGCCATGACATTATGATCAACTGAAAATAAATTTTCATTTTTAACTATTCTTTTAGAGCACGTGAAACAAAATTGGTATCCATGATCATTATTCAACTGAAGCTATATTCTACGAGCAAACAAGGAAATTATTGACAACCCTATAGATTACAATACTTACGAATAGGCAGAATTGAATTTAAAAAAATGGTCTATTTTTGAATAGGCATTTATGTGTATTCGATTAAATCCACTATCGATACTGCCATCGAAGACAAATGGCGGATGGGACAAGACTATAATTAGTCCTTTATTCAAGTGAGTAGTAAAGGATTTTTCAATTATCGCTTTCAAAAATCATTTAATTCCATATTGTTTCCTATTTATTATTATTTTCAATACATTTTCAGTTGACAAAACATTTTAAATGCTTTTATTGTGGAATTATGTAAATTTCTTCCTTTATGAGGTTATTTCAAGGTCAAGTCAAATAAATACATTTTAATAATTCTGTACAGATATTTCTCTTATTATTCCTAATTTATTACTCTTAATTATTTTAATTAATAATTTCCTTTACACTATAATGGAATAGATTCATATTCTTTCTATCTCCATATTGATATAACAATAATTTCTTTAAAAAAAACATTCCAGAGGCAATCAGTCCCGTACTAACTTATCCATGTAGTCAGTCTTTATATAGTGGAATTGTTCCTCATAGATTTAAGTATGCAATAGTTACACCTTTATCTGAGAAAGGAAGACTTTCGTAATTGCCGACCATTATCCATTCTTGAAGGTCGTAGGTTTTCCCGGTGGAATTGTTGAATAAATAGTTCTTGGGTTTCAACCCAGGATGAATAAATAGTTCTTGGGTTTCAACCCGGGATGAATAAATAGTTCTTGGGTTTCAACCCGGATAGAATAAATAGTTCTTCTGTTTCAGCCCGAGTTGAAACCCAAGAGCTATTTATTCAATTTCCCTTCTCCCAGTATTGCCTACAGTATTCGACAAATTAGTTTACGGGGAGAGGGGGCTGTTGACCAATTAAAAAAATATAATTTGCTTACCAACTCATAATTTGGATTCAGGAAAAAATGCTCATCACACAAAGGTATTTTCACGCCACTTATGAAATCTTAGAACAATTTAAAAAATAAAACCATTACGAATTTTCTGAGACCTGTCCAAAACTTTTTATTGTGTAGATCATAATATCCTATTAAAAATAGTGTAATATTGGTGAATATCTGGAATTTCCCATGCAGGAAACAAAGATTTACTTTGAAGGACACCTTTTCTGGACAAATGTTTCATTCAGACTGTCAAATAAAGACTAGGGTTCCTCAGGGTTCCATTTTGGGTCTATTGTTTTTCTTAATATTTATAAATGACTTACATGAAGCCATAAATTCTTCCTCTTAAACTATACTCTTTGCAGATGTAACAAGTAAGCAAAATAGTCTGGAAAATCTGCCAATGATTCACAAATGCAGATGTTCACTGGTTTTCAGCTAATAGGTTGTCATTCAATTCTGATATGAGTCATTTAATACAGTTTCAGACAAATAATGCTAAATTGAACTCGGTAGCACTAGGAACATATATTTGTGAAACAAGTGAAGTTGAATGCACAAAAGTTTATGTATATCAGTTGACAATAAATTAAATTGGAATGATCTCATCAATATTCTCCTAAGAAAAATAGTCTCAGCAACCTTTTCTGTTAGAATTACGTCAAGTTGTGGTGATCCAAACATAACAAAATTAGTTTATTTTGCATACTTACATTCTTTAATGATGTATGGTATAGTATTCTGTGGTATTGCATCAAGGAAGACAAAGTTTTTAATCTTTAGAAAAAAGTTGTCAGAATTCTGTGTAAGGTTTCACCAAAAATGTGTTGAATAGGACTCTTTAGGAAAATGGGCATACTTACTTTTACTTGCAAGTACATTCAATCATTGATGTATTGTGTGATTGATAAGTCGCCTGTTCACAAAATCTCAAATGTAGAGAGAGTTTTCATATCAGGAATAAAAATAATTTACACAGGGTGAAGGAAGGGAAGTCTCTAATCATAATACAAAAGGGTGTTCCTTATAATGCTATTAGAATATTTAATAAACATTAAATTACACATTTTACTGTGCGAAATTAATTTTCTTTTTAATTTTCAGTTAACATATTACAAATATGCAGAACAGAAAACAAAGTAAGTAGATTAATGTCAACAATATATAATACAGTTTTCTATCCAAAATAAATTTGTTTTTAATATTCTACTTTTCTTTCATTTAGGAATACTACCCAGTGCACCCACAACTGCATTGTGGTCGATGTCTAATGGTAAGATAATAAAGAATTCTTTATGAAATAGAGACATGTATTTTGTCATGTATATAAATAACCTATAATAGCTGAATTATTGCTAATATTATGTTAAGTTCTGGGTCTGCAATGTTCTTACACAGTCATATTTGGCTACTTTGCTAATCTTTGTTTGGACTAATATAAAGGAACAGTCATTTGGCAGTAAGAAGATGATAAAACTAGAGATTCTGTTGCTGACAATTAAGTATGGGTTATTTAGAAAAATATGTATTAATCAAATTTGTCGACATTGAGAATATTAGGCTTGAATTTTTACGATCTCATACCTGCAATTTTTTTTATGTACAATAAATTGAAACTTTATGCAGTTGCAATATGGTTATTATGTTTTATTAAGTTACTGTCTTTATTATCCATTATTATCTGGATGATAATGTAAGAAGTGAAACCAAATAGGAATATACACCGAAACATGTAATATTAATTTGTCAAAAAAATTGTCAAAAGAATTGTTTAGACCCCTTTTACAAACTTTTGTAAAAGGTGTCTAAACAATATATATAAATTAGGAAAACATTGATGACATTTACTACTATTTATTTATGAAGTTTCCACATACCTCAAGCCTTTGATTTCAGCTGCCTTTATAAAGCAAGAAATAATCTTCGTGGAACAACTTTGCTAGTGTATTACTTAGTTGTTTGTATTGTTTGTTTAGTAACCATGGTTCGCTTAATGTTGATATTCTGTGTTTGTTTGGAATATATAACTTTCCATATCTCTACTCTCTGAGTAAACTTAGAATTTTTTCCATTTCTGTAAATGTGGATGTCTTTATGAAAATATTCACTTTGCATATAATATTGCTTGTGTCTATTTGATATTTATTATTCTTATGATGTATTCAAAGGAGACTGCAGTTGTTGGTTGGGGTTTAAAGTACACTAATATCATCATTAAATGAGTTTCTGTAAGTGCAATGTACCCTGAAGTAATTTATTTTAACCTGTTTTAGGTATTTGATTTGTAAATTATATAAACTATGATGTGCATCATATTATATGTTATCAAATATGGTTTACATTATTTCTTATCAATTCTCTACAGGATATCGAAGCACCTCTGTTTACACCGCCACTCGATCAACCAATCCTAAATCAAAGGGAATCAAAAGTATTAAAAAATGGCTAAGTTTTAATTTTTAAATATAACTTATATTTGCCTTTATTCATAATATTTCACTATACAAAATTATTTTATCTGCTCCACTCACCGTATTTCACTTTAATTTTAAGTACAATTTTAGTGAGCTTTTTACATTCTTTGTGATAAGAGGAAATATTTATAACCAGCTTTAATTGGATGGATACACTTAATGTATTAAATGTCCAGACAATAAAACTCTTTCAAGAAAATACTTCAGTAAAGGAGATACAATTAAAATATCAAGGATAAAATACAGTATACTAATTACATTGGATATAATTATAGAATGTATTTGTCTCAGGCATGGATCTATCGTTCATATAATACCTATAAGCAATTTATATATTTATTTTTTCTTTTATCAATTTCAGTGTCATTGAATAAAAGGGAACAATGGACACTGGATCAAATGACAAAGGAAGTTGTTGGTAATTATGTAGTATTTTATGATTAAAAATAATGTTATTATTTCCTGTATAATTTGTTTAATGTATATGTTTTTTTTTCATTTCTGATGACTAGCATATGTGAGAAAAGAAGTGAGGAAAACATTTGAAGGTAAATCTTTCCAAACTTAATAGCCTATATCCACATTTTAAATTTGTTTCATAGTGGAGTAATATTAAGTTATAAATATTTATTGGCCACCTAGTTCTCCTGACTCCATTGTTGGAGAGATGCCTGATTCTTATTTCCATATTTTAATCTGATTAGTTATATATTGTGCATTTATTTTTATTTTCACATAAATTTGTTTTCATCTGAATTAATATCCTTCACATATAATTTTTTAATAATTTAATTATTAAATTTAATTCATCAAAAAGCTTATATGTTATTATGAAACTTTCCATTGCATAGGTAGTAATTGTTATGTTCTCATTACTATCCTCTAACAATGTAGTGGAACTAAGATGGCCATTTCACTTATAATGTGATTTTTGTAAGAGTGTAAAATGACAAAAAAAAGTCAGGTTTCAGAATTAAATTATTTTTGTTTGGAATATATATTTTAAAAATTAGCAAATAAAATATATTTAAAAGTAGATTGTTGCAACATTATATTTAGCTTTAAAATTAACATACAAAATCCTTGAATTTTTTGTAAAATGTACATTATTTAGGTAGTAATTATATAAAGTATTTAATGTGTACAGAAAACATTTTAATTTTTTAAGGGGGAAATGAAGACACTGCACAGCCAGAAACTATGAAGAGTCTTCAGATGCCTGGCAGTTCAAGAATGTAGGACACATGCAGTTTGGAAGTTTTGGTCAATAAATATGATATTGTAGGAAAAACATGTTTTATTTCTACCTTTGCAGAGGAATTAAGTCATGTCACGTGTTCACAACATATGAATACATCTGTAAAAAATGCTGAAATATTTACTGATCTTTAAATTTTCTTTTTTATTTACTACTTTTATATAATTAGTAAAACATATGTAACTGAGGGAAACTGTTTTTTTAGTATTTCATTGAAAAACTTACATCTAACTTATCACCTGTATTACTGAAAAAGTCAGAGGAAGAGAACAATCGTGTTTGTTGATTGTGTAATTTTTGCAAGCATTCGGTTTACTTATCTATATTTATGTGACAGAACAATATAAAAATTGTCTGCACTTATACAGATTTGGTGATAAATATGTGAAGAATCATCCACACTTACCTTTCACAAGTCTTTGACTTTAGAACTCTCATCGATTTAGGTACAATGGTATCAAGGTAAGTGTCATTAAAGGATGGTAGTTTCACCCATTCAGTTTCTATTGGAGATGAAGCTAAGAACAATGTATTGATGGGGTGTATAACTACATACAAACTACATACAAAAAAGGCTGATTTTTATTTAGTATTTATCACTTTTTTGGGGTAAAAAGTATTTATGAATGAAATATCTGTTAATTTTAAAGATCTACGAATTAGATTATTAGCAACATTTATTTTTTGAGAGAATGGAATGTTAACAAAATTATATATCCTTTATGGTATTCTAATATAAATAAGAAAAATAATAGTAATAAAAATAAACGTGATAATTCAGATAAGAAAGTGGTAAATATTGATCAACAAATTAAACATACTAATAACCTTAACACCAAAATAAACAGAATATCATACATTATTTTAAACCACCTAAATTAATTAATACAGATGATAATGAAATAGTGGTAGTTGGACAATAAGCTAACAATAACAAAGATAATAATACAAGGTATTGCTCCCAAAATAGTAAAAGTTTTTAAAAATAATGGTATCCATGAAATAAAATTTGGATTAAAGCCAGAAAACAAATAAAAAAATTATGTAACCAAACTTAAAGATAAAACTCCGGTAAAAGAACAAAATAATGTAATATATAAAATTAATTGTAATGACTGTAACAAAAATTATATGGGACATACAGGAACTAACCTGAATACTAGAATATATAACCATAGAAATAATGTTAAGAGCACTAGTAAAACAAATACAGCTTTGGCATTGCACCATTTAAATCTAAAACATAATATAGAGTTCGATAATGTTAAAATTATACATTAAGAAAATAATATTATTAAAAGAAAGATTTTGGAATCTATATACATTTTTGAAAACAATAATTGCATTAATTCCAGAAAGGAAAGTCAATATATATCTAAACACTACGCCAAAGTTTTAGAGTAAAATAAAAAGTTTAGTTATAATTTAAAAAATGGTTGATTTGGACTTAGACTTATCAAATCTCGTTATATACGATTCGATAAGTCGATTTGAATATTACGATTATTATCGATACTTAGATATTTAAAACTTTGACGTTGCTAAATTTACACTATCAGGACTCATTGAAAATATTTTTTCAATGTAAATTGTGGTTTATGTTGTCGATTGTGCTTGGTTAGTACATGAGCAAAGTAATTATTGAACTCCTGGAATTCCGAAGTTCGATAATGCTCTGTGTAGACCAGCACAGTGTGGAATCACGTAAAATCCATGAAGAAGTTAGAAATTATATATATATATATATACGTAATTACATTAGGGTAGGTACAATATTTTTATCATTAAATCATTGAAGAACCAAATTTGATTTATATTGTCATAATTTTAAACAAATTCCATTATATAAAAAGTTTGTATTTGATTTTGTAGATGAGTATGGCGATGCTAAAAGCTCCTTCTAAATAAATTAGAAATCAAAATTAAATTATAGTTTTGGTTATTAATGTGAGTGATTAACGTAGTGAAAAATTATTGTCACTATAAATAACGAGAAAAGATCTTCATCGATATTATTTTCATTTTTCGGTGTTCCTGTTTCACTAATTATAATATCACTTCTGTAAATGTTAGTATTCTTAAAATTATTAGGTAATACACGTTAAAGAACACGTCAAGGAATAAAAATATCAGATTAATTGAAACATTACAAAAATATCTTTAAATTCATATATTCTATTGTAAATACCTTCATATTGTCAAATCTCAAGTTCTTATGCATTATTTGATATATAAATTTCTAATTTTACACATGGAATACACGTTTCCAGAATATAGTGAACTTGTGAAACTCCGGATTTTACAAAGTTTACATCTCAATGCTTACTGACCACATTCGGCAATTCGTCCGTTTTTTAAATTGAATTCGATTTTCAAACTGTAAAGATTAACAATGTCACCAGTGTCTGTTCTAGAATTCATAATATTTACATTTTGAAAAATATATATTCCGATTCTAAAAATTTTCATTTTATTATACAATTATTTTTTTAATCAAGTGTTCCTATGTGAAATTTATATGGAATTATTTCACGGAATTTCCATATTATAAGTGAACAGTGTGCAAAATATAATTCGTCGCTGCAATGTCAAGCAATGAAAATTAAATTTATAGTAATCTAGATAGTATAATATACTTTGTGCTTGAATTTGAATTGTTGGCAAATATTTGAATTTAAAAACTAGTATGGTATGATACTGACTATTTAATAAGAAATACTTTCGTTCATTACGTGTACCATTAGCCTGCTGAATTCACTATTAGGATTTTGATACAACTTTGTTCGTTTCATTCAGTAGCCGTACGCTGCTAAATACGACTGCGTTAAAGCAAAACATCGCAATTTTATTTCGAAACAATTTTCTGTTTTTCGTAGTAGTAAGTACATCATTGAAAAATAAGTGTAAATTTCTGGTTAATTTACAAATAAATAATTTATTGTGAGGTTTGAACCCGAACAGCGTTGTCGTTTGCCATCAGCGATAAAGTCCGAGGTGTGAGATCATTCGTTGGCCATCATCCGTCCGAGTACCAGTTCGAGTGTCTCCGCTCCTGTGAGTAGCTTTTACTAAATTCAGTAAATTGAATTTGTGCTAACGACGCAGTGACTATTAATGTGATTAGCTTGTTTTGTTGTTCATTAAATTTGTTCTTAAAGACGAGAAATCGTACGATTCGTCTCTTGAATTCAATATGAATCAGATAACATTGGAGCTTGCTATTTTTGAAGAAACTCTTCCGTAATTTTGGTTGTATGCAATATTGAATTACAATTCGTTTTGTAAAGGAGCACATTCATCGGTAAGCGATAGTTTAAACACGAATGTACGTTTAATTACATTTTTCTTTGCTATTATTGATTTTGATTTGTTGAATGTAGCATAAAGTGTCGTGAAGGAGACACAATGAAATTATTCTTTACATGTGCTTGCTATTTTTGAAGAAACTCTTCCGTAATTTTGGTTGTATGCAATGTTGAATTACAATTCGTTTTGTAAAGGAGCACATTCATCGGTAACGTGAATATTGTGAACGCAATTTAGTATATTTGTTATATAGCCTCGGGCAAAATTCATATTTCTTTTGATGTAATTTGATATTCTGCTTAGAGTTTCTGCACATGTACAAATTTGTTTCTCCTATGTTTTCTTCCAAAATGTTAAATAACTGTAACCGATTTCCATCTGCTGTAGAAGTCGCGTTATCTGTAGGTGACTAACTTCCGCTCGAATTGCTGCGTTTGCGTCTTCAGTATATGTTTGGGACCCTACTTTATAGGAACCTTGTCGAGTTAACAGTTTACAGACTAGCTTTTTATTGTTTGTCTGAGCATACAGACACGACATTAAATTATTACGTCTTACTTATTGTAAATGCATCATTCTAATGCAATATTTGAGAATGGTTTATAAAAAGTTCGCATTGGAATTATTTTCGTGTTGTCTGTATAGAGGAACTTAGAGACTGGATCGACAGTGAGGAATGTCAATCACATTATGGATTTTTGGAGGGATATGACCTGTCATTTCCTAGGTTTTCCTTCACCATATGTGGTTTTGTATTAAGTCTTATAACTTAACAATCGCCCGAATGATTTGGGATTAGAAATCAGAATGACCATAATGGGATTCTTTTAGTAAATAAGCTCAATACGTATTTTAAAATGAAAGAAATGGCGCTGGTAGTGTAGAAACAATAATATTTCTGAGGAGTAGCATTCTAGGTTTATAATATCCTTGTGCATTATTAACCACGTGTTTACTATTATCTTTGTCCTCACTTTGCGAAACTCTTCAAGCTGTCATTATTCATTCCTTATTCTCCAGCTGTCTGTTTCTCCAACCACTATAGGATTTATGGAATATGATTTTATACTTATACTTATACAGCGTGGAATTCCTTACATTTCATAATGAGGAACTAAAAAAGGGAAGTTCAAAATCAAGGGAAGTGGCATATTTATCCTTGGTTAGACCAATTTTGGAATACGGGGCGGCTTGTTGGGATCCCTATAGAAAAAAATCAAATAGAATCATTAGAGAAAGTTGAGACAAGGTCATGGGAACGAAAAAGTAGAACAACTAGGTTGGGAGATATTGTTACAAAGGAAGGCTTAAACCATGTTACATAGGTAGATTGGACCATCTATTCAAAGTAAAATGTAGAAAGCAAAAAACAGCTGTTGGCAAATTCTCATTCCTAAATAGGACCATCAACGACTGGAATAATTTACCTGTTGAAGTGTTTGGAGGAAATTCGATTCAGAAAAATAAATTCAGGACAAATCTAAAAAAAAACGTGTGAAGTGAAGTGGTTATTTTGAATAATATAAATGCATATTCGATTTTAAATGTTAAAGTCGAAGTGAAGTGAAGTGCCAAGTTAATATAATTCTTGTAGCGTTTCTCTTTTTTCTTTCAAGGATATAGAAATTTTAAAGGACTATGATTATTGTTTAGATTAGGAGTATTTATGTTTTAGTATCTGCCATTGGACAATTATAGACCAACAATAAATACAAATGCAAATTGGGTCCGCCAATATAGAATGCAGCTTCTTCATAATTCCTTAAAATATTTCCTACTAAAAGCTGCCCTTTGTTTGCAGTTAACCGTTTTCTGACACCTTGAAACGTGAAATGGGCGATAAGAGGCAGCAGCAGCAACCTTCGTCCGCCGAGAGGAAGAACAACTACCGCAAGCGAATGAAGAAAGCTTATTCGGATCTGAAGAAGGTCGTCCCGGCATTGCAGGGCGACGATTCTGCCGACAGAACAACTATTGTACTAGAAACGGCCAAGTACCTCAGTCAACTTCTGGTAGCAGAGGAGGAGGCTCTTAAGGAATATAGAGAGCTGTATGACCGCACTGAATTCCTCAAAGCAGCCGTTGCCGAAATTTCACAAAGAATGGGCTTAAATCAAATTTTCGAATCGCGCTCCATACGCAACCGGAGCACAAAGTAAATTGCAAACGGTTTCTCAAATCCAACGAATAACAATAAAGTAGTTTTGCTCAAATTTGAAATAGATTTCATGAACACCGTTTGCAGCCAGTATCAAACTTGTACATAGAAAATTAAATAATATAGTTCAAATAATCTGTGATTACTTTATCGTTACCCCTGAATATCTCCTTATATAACGTCACGTTTTCCTCAAGGTTTTTAATTTTTTCTCATTATGCTTCAAGTTCTGATTTTCAAAGATAAATGCCTAATTGGTTTTTCACGTTCTGTAAGCACGGGGATATATTTTGCGACGGAATATTTATTATAATTTCTGACATATTTCCTTCTATTTTGGATAAAATATGTTACTTCTGTTAATTAATATTTACGAATGATATGAAATGGCCTTAATCTTAACAGACAACTTTCAGTACTTATCTGAAAAATACGTTTCTTCTACCAATTCTCTTGACAAGGCCTACCAATTGGTAGAAGAAACGTGTTGTTCAGATAAGTACTGAAAGTTGTCTGTTAAGATTAAGGCCATTTTATATCACCTATTTTTATTTTAAAATTATTATTTGCACTTTAGTTCCGAAAATGAGAGGACGAATTCAAGCATTTGTCTCGAATCAATCAAAGTACTTTACGAAATTATGTTTCCATGAATATTTCAATACAATACCATGTAATGTATCTCACAGCAATTATTGCCGGAAATAGCGGCTGCTTTATTGCATCGTGCAAAACGAAATTGTTACGATCATCTCGAGGATAGTTAATGTTAATATAAACAGAGAATGATAATTGTATTTCAACGCCTTATTTGAATACTGAGTTTCTCACGCTACAGTGATTCTTCAAAAAAGAATAACAATTTGTTGGACCATTTTACGAAAGTAATGCAAATAAAGTGAAGTGACGTCCGTTCAACCATGACAGTCGTTATATAAACGCACCATACCAATTTAATCTATAGTTTTAAACGATGTTATATAAATATATGAACGCAGGCATTTTACAGCTTAGACATCGTCAACCAAAAAATCTTTAATTCCTGCATCTGTTCCCGATTAATAGACTGTTGGACAAGTTTTCGGGTTTCAATTAGGGCGACTTTTAGTAATAATACGTTCTGTAATCTCATCCCTTTGCAAAGTTCAGATTCGTTATTCGTGACCTCATAAAATATTGAATAATACAATCAAATTTGACAAACTTCGCTCCCCATTTTTAATCTGCTATTTGCTTTGAAACCTTCATATTTGCTATGAATACCCTCAAAAACTCGCTTTTTTAATCAGACAATTTATTACAGATTGACGTTTTCATCTTCCTAAGTTTTCATGACCTGCTTCGAATTTTTGCAGCGGTTTTAATTAATCTGTCATTCACTTTCTGGAAAAAAAAATTACCTTCTTTTTTCTGCAGGATAAATGTTCTGAGTTGTTTGGCGATGTGTACTTTAACTACGTCTGCATACACGAATTTTAATTTATTTTTCTCCTAACGTCATTAACGTAGGAATAAATTTTACAGCTATTTTAATGCATCAGAATGGTCGGCATTGTATCGTATCTTTATTTAATAGTATTTTTTTGTGTGTATTTGAGTGCCTATCAGATGTATTCAAAATCATACTCCATTTAGCTTTGAGTGAGGCTTGGAAAGATTTTATCTCAATGAGACATTAATTTAAAAGTACTACAGAAAGTCTTTATTGAAATTTGTTTTAAGATTCTGTATCTGACCCGCTAATTTGCGTTAATAGTAGCTATACTTTGAGTCAGTGGACGCTGACAGTTTCTTCAAGATACTGCAACAATATAGTAATTATTTTTTCCGTATATGTGATTGTGTCTGACTCTGGAATCCGACTCGTAATTTAGCTATAAGTTAAAGCATTCGTCACATAATCGTTATATTGAATTAAAAGCTTCATCAGTACCGTCAAAGACAAAATGAAATTATGATTGCATTAATAAGAGACCAGAGACGACTAGTCATTGTTAAATATACTCTCTGGAGTGGCTTATCGCTCTCATTTCAGGCAGCGTGTTCGAGCAGGAGAACGTTTTCAGACAATATGTCAAGAAGGTAAGTACAAATATCTCCACTAGTTTACTGCCTTTTTCTATCATTCGAAAAATTTTATTATTTATGAGTTAATATCTCATTTAACTCAAATAGTGTTTAAGCGCCAAGTATTGCACTGAAAACTATTTTGTTGGACTCCTGATTAAATCTGCAATTTTTAACGTTATTATCATTGAATATTTGTTGTGCGTCTCCTGAGATTAATGTTAGCTTTGTATCTTTGCGACGGTAATTTTCTTTGCTATATACTTATAAGAATACCAAATTACTGTATTGGTGGAAAGGTTGTGCGTGTTTGAATGTTCATTCCGGAATAATTTCTCGAGACTACTAAATCACTAGTGAATTGAAACACTTTCCTAAGTGGAGTTAATTGTAACTCGGTGAAGTAAAGCGACTTATTATCTAGTTCAACCAGTGAATATATTAATTAAATATGTGAGACACATAACAAGAGTTTCAATACCACTATAACTAAATTTTTTCTGTCATTTTAAAGTTTTATGTGATTGCTTGCGTTCATATGGAAATGCAGAATATTCCTGCGTTATATTTATTTGTGACGCCTGGTGAATGAAGAGTGTGGAGCACGTTCAGCTATTTACGTTTCATGAATTTGAGTAAATTCACTTTGGTAAGCAGAGGAACGCGTAACGTGGATGATTGCGTCGCTACACTCTTACTTGTCATGAAGCCACTCTAGTCTGTTGAACTCCCGAAATTCACGATCAGCGGATTTCTCCGAAGTAGATAAGAATAAAACCTTGAAATTACTGAAATATCGTTATTCAATATTTTTCTCTGTCAATATTATAGAAAATTGCCTATATAAAAATTACAAAATGGATACAAATCTCTGTGTTTATTACATTGGTTATATTATTATTAAAGCTTAACGTTACGTTAGATGTCGAATCTGCAATAGAATTGTAATGAATATTGCTGGTGGGGGTGGGGAATTTAATTTAATTTACTTAACTTAATTATAATATAATGTATTAATGGAAATTTATTAATGAAAACAAAAGATTAATTTAACTTCACAATTCTGAAGTGAATAATTCCGCATGTATCCTAAAAAGCCGTGGCCATCACATTATCGGTCGATTTTACCGACATTTCTTGAAGATCCACACTGTTATTTTGTATCTGGATGGTTTTATCATCCGTTTCATCAACGGTTGATGAAGATACGAAAAGAATGCGCCAATCCAGGCAATTATTGGTCCACACGATTGCGTTACCCCGGCACGAAGAGAAAACGCAACACCTATCGGTCCGGGTATTTTTATACCAATATTTTATGCAACATTGAAACCGCAATAGGATATGCCCGTGTCCTCAAACATTTCCAGTGGATCAGCACATCGTGAATCTTGTTAATCATGTCATGTGTACGTCGCGACCTCGTTTTGAGCAAATTATGAACTGCTGTGAAGTTCATCATATTCGCCTTTATTACTTTTCGATTTTCTATGGAAGCAAATTTATCTTTTCAGTTGGATCGTGATCACCAACATGGCGTTTTCCTTATCCTATTTCAAAGAGAAGGAAACGTTTAATTCCAGTAATAACACCTCTGCTGCCAAAAATACTGGTTTAATACGGCCTCCGGTCTTCAACTTTGGAAGTTCTGAGATCATCGGGAATGTCGTAGGCTTAATTGTCATTCTGAGTATGTACTAACCTAGGAAATATTTAAGTAGACGTAGAGTACGAGACAATTATTATAATTACTTCTACTTTTTTATTCCAGTGTTGCTTTCGTTCTGTTTATTTGTATTCTTCGAAAGAATCTGCAAGAAAAATAAGCCCGAACCTGCAGAAGAAGACGAGGAAGCTTTATCGTTATATTCTTTTCCATGCTTAACTACTGTAGACAACAACCTGATTAATAAAAGTGCTACTATTTAATGTTATCTCTCCTGTCTTTTACAGCACTGTGGCATTCAAAAAAAAAATTCACACAACTGCATGAACACACCATTAACATTTACATGACTAAATTCTAAAATTTATTGCTGTAACGTTATTTGTTGTTCCGTGGTCTTAAATAAAATTATTGTATGTCTTTTCCTTTTATTTATAAAGATCACATCGACTACTTGGTTATTAGCGTCCACGGTGTTAATTAATTACATATTATTTTATAATTGTAAATGTCTAATTCTGTTCATTTATTCTATATTTCTTACACGGTATGAACTGTTATAACAACTCTAGAAGAAAATCGCTAATACAGAATTATATGTAATCAGGTTGCTGCGGTCAGTTATATCTGTAGCCGCGTAACATCTTCGTGTGTTAATCAAAGACTGATTTATTATGTATTTAATGCCTATGAGATACTAGTGTAGTTTATATGTTAACTGATATCTGGTAAATAAAATTGTTTATATATTACATTTTCCACGGCCTTTCACTTAAGAACAAATTCCTATACCTAAAAGGGGCGTATATATATTTATATATGTATGTGTTTGTGTGTGTGTGCATAATTTAATTGTTTGATACAGCTGTCATGTGGAGAACTTTTATGGTCCTGTTTATTTCCAACCAAACAAGAAATGAAGATTGAAATGGAATTACCGTAGCGTTAGTATTCCTTCCAAATTCTGGATAAATTTTAAACTCCGAACGGACATAAAGACAAATAAAGTGGTGTTTGAAGAGATGCTTTCACTTGAAGTTGAGATTACATTCATTAGTTCTGTCGTTACTGTCAAAATAGTAGAGCCCGAGTTTGAAGCCTCACTGCGCCCATTCGGAATGACCTACGCCTAATTTCTTCAATATACATTTCTTTTCTCACTACACTTTTTTAAAAAATCGTACAAAATTTTGGAGCGTTGCTAGATCAATTAAGTTTATATTTATGACTTTCAACCACTACAAGAAAGGTTTTGCCCCACTCCTCTGCGATGCGCTGTCCAATAGTTAGAGGTACACTAATTAATTATTAAAAACGTTTAGAACACAGATGATTCAAACTTTGCGAATAGGTTTGGATGGGTTTTCACTGTCTTCCGTTAATTTTTCAGACCGTTTGAAGTAATAGTTTGACATATATCAGTTGTCAAAATCAAACTATGTAAAATTAAAACAAAAAAAACTGACTTTTTCAGTTTTTTAGCCAAAACGCACGTATAAAATGCTTTTAATTTTTTTATTTACATATCATAAAATGGTATTAAATTCTGCGTAAAACGATACCTTTCACAATAACGTGGGTCATTCCAAACTCGGGGCTCTACTATTTTGACGACAGTAGTTAACATTTTCTTCTCCTTTTCATTCGACGACGAAATAACACCAATGCTGCTCACTGTTCATTTCAATCTACAGTAAACAATCAATTAGAATTAACTGGACACTGTTGTACGACAGCCGTGTGTGTGAAGCCTCTGATTTCTTTGAGCGGCGACGGTAAATTCTCCGCGGCCGAAAACTTGGTTAAAGAATACTTCAATTGTTGATTGCAATATTCGTGGTTTATTATAACAACAGAAAGTGTGCCTAATTATCAGTTAGGAAATGACCGCCCAATAACACAATAATATACATAATATTTTTATCCCGGTGTTCAAGAAAATAATATTTTATTCTGTTGGTATTCTGTGATTTATGTTTCTCATTTCCTGCCAGTAAAAGTGCATTTTTAAACGTCCCTTCTCTCCTCGATGCTTCCGATTCGACTGAGACTCGACGCGGACGTTGTCATCACGAATTTTGAAAAATAATCGTATTGTAAAGAAGTAGACCAGCTCCACTATGCTAATCAAACTGAATCCAACAAAGAGACCGCAAATACCCCCGAAGTTACCTGCAACAGAATTCGTTGAAACTCATTACATAAATTTATCAAGTATATAAATGTACGAAATAACACTAAGTAGAATAATACAATAAATAAATTTCAACGTGTCGAAGATATTCAAAATTTATCACGGGATCACGTGTTTATTACTTTAGTTAATTTTTTAATAAATTCATTTCTCATTGGTGTGTCATCCACTGGAAACTCTCGTTAACCTCATGATGTAACATTGACTTATGTATGTGGACATCAGAATGTGATAACTTCATTTATTGCGTTCCAGAAGAGAAGTAGACAGGATATTTTAGTAGGTCTGCAGTCACGTCCGACAAAGATCTCACTAAGGATCTTAATAATCAATTCACGACCCACTCTCATCAAATATATTAAACCCTCGTACACTGATAAAATAAGAAATATGGAATTAGAATAAGATACCAATTTCTTATGTAGGTATTAAAATATATTAATTTCACGTCTTTTTCGAGCGCTGCTACGATATATCTCTTTATAATCAGCAACAACAATGAACTACAGCGTAATTTTACTATTTTCACGGTTGCTTTGCAATCAATAATTATAATCATTTGTTTTTTTATTATTTTAGTGTACCATATACTTAATTGGAGCTTTCAAAGCATCGTACTTAACATTTATCTATCTCAAACTATTTTGTTTAAATGCCCGAAGTCACTGTTTCCAATTGAGGGTGTGAGCGAATTGATGGTCTACAGTCGTCAAAATAGTAGAGCCCTAAGTTTGTAGCCTCACTGTGCCCATTCGGATTTACTAACGTTATTGTGAAAGGTCTCTTTTTTTCGCATAATTTAATGCCATTTTACTATATGTAAATAAAAAAAATTAAAGCATATTTTACTTGCGTTTTGACGAAAAAAGTCGGTGCTTTTTGTCTTTCTTTCATATAGCTCGATTTTGACAACTCATAGATTTCAAACTGTTGCTTTAAATGGTCTGAAAATTTAGCAGGATACAGTAAAAACCTTTCCAAACCTATCCGAAAAGTTTGAATCATCTCTGTGTCTTACGTTTTTAAAAATTAATTAATTAGTGGACCTCTATTTACTCTTGGTCAGCGCATCGCAGAAGACTGAGACAAAGTTTTTCTTGTAGCGGTTTACAGTCATAAATATAAAATATAAGCTTCGTTGATGTAGCAAGGCTACAAAGTTTTGTACGATTTTTTAAAAAGTGTAGGGAGAAAGGAAAGGTTTATTGGAGCGGGAGAGTAAAGTAAGGGGGCACCCCTGCCCCCTACCGTTCTCCGCCGCTTTCCCTGGATGTTTTCCTTTGAATAACATTACTCATACTGCTGTTATCTCTCACATCTCTCCAAATAAGGCTCTTAGTGATCGTGAAAAAAATATTATCCTTAATGCCGTTGGTTATTTTCGTTCGTCTGCAAAAAGTAGGGATGACAAACGCTATCCTGTTTATTCCAACATCAGTGAGTTTCTGTAAGTGTAATAAAACGACTTGTGGCCGAGAATAAGAAAAATGTCAATTGTAAATTACCACCCGAAAAAATAAGACGGACAAGTACTAAGTTCAGAGGAAATCCAATGCTGAAATAGACGATTTCACAGTTGGAATTTTGCGAAGAAACGTTCACGGATTTTAATGGGGAGAACAATGTTAAAATTGGAAGAAAGATTGGGAGAGAGCCGCTCCGATTTCCCAGAAATGAGTTTATCAACTTTGATAAGATACATGTGAGAAAAAAATTCAATATTTATAGATACAATAAGCAAACGTGTAGGCTTTAGAAGGAGTGTATTTAATTTTTGACTGACCAATCTCTGACTAAAGAAACACACATACATTTTTAAAGCTGCCAGAGGAGGTTAGCAAGTGGAACTTTTTTTTCAGTATGAGTAATATATCATTTCCAGGAAAACAATTAGGAAAAGTGGCCGAGAAAGATTGGAGCCAGGCCACCCTACTTTACCCTCCCGCTCCAATAAAAATTTCCTTTCTCCCTACACTTTTTAAAAAATCGTACAAAATTTCGTAGCGTTGCTACACCAATGAAGCATATATTTTGTATTTATGACTTTCAACAGCTACAAGAAAAGTTTTGTCGCACTCTTCTGCGTTGCGCTGTCCAGGAGTTAGTAGAGGTCCACTAATTAATTTTTTTTAAAAAAGCAAGTCAAACAGATGATTGTAACTTTGCAGATAGGTTTGAAAGAGTTTCCACTGTCTTTTGCTAATTTTTCAGACTATTTAAAGCAACAGTTTGAAATCTATGAGTTGTCAAAGTCGAGCTATATGTAAAGAAAGTCTAAAAACCCTGCCTCAGTTTTGTCGCCAAAACCCAAAGGTTTTATTTATATATCAAAACATGGAATTAAATTATGCGAAGAAAGAGACCTTTGACAATAACGTAGGTCATTCCAAATAGACACAGTGAGTTTTCAAACTCACAGCTGTACTATTATGACGACGACAGTATTTTTCGAAGTTGGGGTGTCGAATCAAGGTTTCTGATTTTAATCTCTTTCGTTTTAATCGAGTTGTTTAAAATTTCTGTTGAATTTCTTTTATTGTAGCTTTTACATTATGGCCTAAAGGGCGTATTTAATTGGGCTACTTACTTAGTAGCTCGTACCAGTAGTACAGGACGTCTTGTTTCAGGCGCATTGTGTTGGCACTCCCGAAGAACAAGTGAAAAACGCTGTGATTATTTAAAGTGATGTTTTCCCTGTAAAGAAGCGTACAGTAGTTTAGGTAAGGCCGAGCCCGTGAGGACGTGTATGTAATACGTGTGCTGAGCTGAGAGGCGTACAGGAGAGGAGAGTGCACGAAGTTGTTGGTGATGGGCGCCGCCGTCGTCTGCACGTGGTACACCGTGTCCGTGCACGCGGGTCTGCACTCGGAGCACGAAATAGAGTCTTCACGCTCTATCTGCAAGCCGGGGATGTCCTCCATGGGCTGCAGCGTCGACCATTTCTCTGAAATTTATTTAGTTTACATTAACAATCCAGCGTAAAACTGCTGAACATTTTACAGCATATTTATTGGCCGTAATTCCATATAAATTAACCACAGAATTAGTCAAGCTATTACAGCCTAAAAAACATGATCATCTCATAAATACTAAAGTGGCGGGCTTATAATACGAATACAGAACCTTAATAACACTTGTAATCTTGTATGTATGTCACAGATGGTCACTTACTAAGAATACTTAAGAAAATGAAGGACTCTTAATGCTCACAGAGGTTGTACACTCGTGATTTCCGCTCGAAATAGTACAGCCCTGAGTTTGAAGCCTCACGGTGCCCATTCGGAATGACCTACGCTATTGTGAAAGGTCTCATTTTACGCAGAATTCAATTAAATTTTATGATGTTTAAATACAAAATTTTTAGACATTTTATACATGCGGTTTGACGAAAAAACTGAAAAAAAAATCAGTTGCTTTGTCTTATTTTATATACCTTGACTTTGACCAGTCATAGATTTCAAACTATTTCTTCAAACGGTCTGAAACTTTAGTATAAGAACCTATCCACAAAGTTTGAATCATCTGTGTGTCTTAAGATTTTCTAAATTAGTGGACCTCTACTTATACTTTGACAGAGCATCGCAGAAGAGTGAGGCAAAGCTTTTCTTGTAGCGGTTGAAAGTCATAAATATAAAATATAAGTTTCATTGATGTATAACGCTAAAAAAATTGTACGAGTTTTTAAAAAGTGTAGGGAGAAAGGAAATGTTCATTGGAGCGTGAGGATGAAAGTAGGGTGGCACCCCTGCCCGCTGGCCAAGTCCTTATCTTTCTCCACCGCTCTTCCTGGATGTTTTCCTTTAATGAAATTACGTGTCCTAAATTTTTTTTTATTTAAATATCAATAAATGACATTAAATTCTGCGTAAAATGAGATCTTTCACAAAACGTAGGTCATTTCGAATGGGCACAGTGAAGCTTCAAAAGCAGGGTTCTACTATTTTGACAGTGATGACTGTGAACTTTAGAATCTCCGAATTTCCTTCCAGATATCTACTCCGTCAACCCATTTACATTCTCCAAAAATCCTCTAGACTTCTATCACCACAGTAAAAAAACCTATAATTTTCTACCAATAACTGTCCAAATATTCCTCTGCTTATCCCTACATGCCTTTTTTAAAACTTCGGCCATTTTATATTAACCAGACAAAAATTATTCATTTAATTAAAATAAACTTTAAAACTACACAGATCGACCATTATAATATTTTTATCCAAGTGAGGAATATGAATATTAATATAAAAGTTTCTAACCTTTGTATTTGGACAGGCACTGGATGTCCAGTAACGTACATTCCTTAGAGTACCCTGAAACAACGTTTTCGACACGGAAATATTCAAAATAATAAAGCGCAGAATTGATTAGGATGTAAGTTGTAACCTCTTGACGGGAAGTAGAACGGAAGACAATCGCAGTGGACTTGAATGCTCCGTATTCGACAGTTCATGAGGCAGTCACTGTAGGAATAGTAACCAGCAAACAGCTCTGCCAGTTCGCTCTGAAATAAGCAGCCACGTTTGTCTTCGGTGAAGTCTCGAACTCCAGGAGTGCTCCAAGTGCTCGTAGCGTCGAGTCGGAAGAAAACCTCGCTGGACAACGGAACCAGTTTCTCTATGAGGCCTCCGGTGGGGGTGTCGGGATAGTCTCCAGGATTGAAAACAAACACCTGCAACAATGTAGTGTTTCCACTAACATGAAGATTACTTACAAAGTGTATTATTATAATGCAAGTACCTTGGTTCCGTAAGATGACATGAGAGGGTAAAAGTAGTCCTGCGAGTTCGGATTGACCAGAACTGACAATCCCATTTCACATCCCGGTGCATCCACCCGTAGAACTGGGTTATCTTGCCTCTTTTCTTCGCTGACGAGTTCCCCTTCGTTACTACAAGAAAATCATTTGTTATTAGCACAAGAAGATTACATACATACAAGCACTAGCAAATAACACGAGCGAGTATAAAATTTGTTCAAGACTTCTACACCCGTTTGTTTTCACCCTTCCATACCTCTATGAGGGTTTTAATTGCAAGTTAACCAGCCTCATGAATGTCAGAATCGGACTCAATGACTCACATTACACCGGTTTCGACACCAAACTCGATAGCTTTCTTGTTGTTTCCATGTGACGCTTGTCCACCTCCACCCCTATGAATTTTCACCTCCCATGCTGAAAGCGGTAAAAATTATACTCAAATAGTGTCGGGGAAACTCTGTCAAAGTAATTTACCCCCAACGAAATTCGACGCAAATATCAACCGGTTTTGCATATTAAAAAATTACCGCCCCTTTCACCAGTCGTCGTCAAAATAGTAGAGCCCTGAGTTTGAAACCTCACTGTGCCCATTCGGAATGACCTACGTTATTATAAAAGGTCTCATTTTACGCAGAATTTAATGCCATTTTATGATATGTAAATGAAAAATTTTATAAAATATTTTATACATGCGTTTTGATGAAAAAACTGAAAAAATCAGTGTTTTTGCCATTCTTTCATATAGCTCGACTTTGACAACTCATACATTTCAAAATATTGCTTTAAATGGTTTGAAAATTTAGCAAACGACAGTGCAAACCCTTCCAAATCTATCCGCAAAGTTTGAATCATCTGTGTGTCTTATTTTTTTTAAATTAATTAATAGACCTCTACTAACTATTGGACAGCGCTTCGCAGAAGAGTGGGACAAAGTTCTTCTTGTAGCGTTTGAAAGTAATAAATATAAAATATAAGCTTCATTGATGCAGCAAATCAACAAAATTTTGTAAGATTTTTAAATAGGGAGAAAGGAAAGGTTTATTGGAACAGGAGGCTAAAGTAGGGTGGCACCCCTGCCCGCTGAGCTTTTTTGCGCATAAAAAATTAATTTCATTTCTAAGAAAAATACAGTTGATCCGTCTAATTGATCTGTTTAGCGCGAAATAGTTTGTAATTTTATTAAACGTTTTATTTATGTAAGAAATATATTATAAGTACTTAATAAATATAGAGAAATGTTTTATAAGTGATCGTGACACGCAGCGCCATAGAAAAGCTTACAGTCAATTTTTTAGATATTTAATTATATATATATATATCATTTCATAAAATATACTATTATATACTATTGAATTATTTTATTATATCATACCTCACAAATTTGTCATTTTCTCTGACGTAGTTGAAAGCGCAGCAGAATCCGTCCATCGTTTTCCGCATGACAAATAATTCGGAGCAATTTCTCATGACGCCCCGCCATGAACATCTTACCAGCAATTCTTCACATCTAGGAGTCAACTGAAACAAACACGAAACGAATAACTTCTACTTAAATACCCATGTAGCGAGTGAGAATTCATCTTGTCATCGCACCTGTTTTTAAAAGTTTCAAGATTATGTTAGCACATATTTCTAGTTGAATAGAATATTAGGTGGGACAATGAATCATGGACTGTGACCTTACACTCAGCATGATGTGCGTGACGTTGTATTGAGGCCCCAGCAGTGAGTGAAGAGCTGAAATTTTTTGATCATTTTTCGCGTCGTGGTCGTACAAATGACCTGCGATATGCAGAAGAAGTAGTGCTTCTTCTTCCGAAATTTGCTTCTTCTGAGATCTGCAAAACGATAGCTGTATAGTTACATTTTACGCTGAACAAATGAGGGAAAATTTGTTCCAAGAAGATGAGAGATGAAGAAACGTTCCCATCGTGTGAATTCTCAAACTATACAAGCAGATCACAATGCTAAATACCATCACTAAATTTTAATATTTACAGCTTCGGGGGTAAAAAATATTAATCATACGAGAAAATTTTCTTTTATTATACTCGTTCTTAATTCATTACATTTTATTTTGTTTGCATTGGAAAATGTGTTGTCAAATTACATTGATTACTCTAATAAAATATAGTTTCCATACTAATACGGAAAATAGATCCTCCAAGTACAGGCTCAACGTGTAATTTTGCCACTATTTTCGTATTTTAAACATATACCCGGAAATGCTAAATGTAACTTCGTTGAAACGTTACAGAGCGTTGCTTTGTTACAGCAAGTAAATAAATGGACAAAAATTAAGACTTGCGATTATAATAGAAACTAGGGGCAATGTTGTTAATTCTACTAATCCTCGGCACTGGGGACTTCGCACGTTTTTGGACCGCTCATCCTGACTGGGCGGCGTCTGGCTTGCATGTTATTGCCGTCTGATTGGCGCCAATAGGGAATTTCTTAACCAGAGTGTGCGCTGGGTCGTTCAACAACAAGCCTCGGAGATAGTTCGTGTTTCACTACAAATTTGTAAATAAATCTTTGTGCAATCTGATATTATACAACTTTTGGATTATTTTTCTATTGTTTTCCCACCTGAGGAGGTTCCAAACAATGGAACGAAACGTCGTGATATAATTTAATAAACAAATAATTTTAATTTTGACTAATTTTGGCCGAAATTTTTCGCCTTCATTGTTCGAGGCTCATTCAGAACAATTATAACATTTGCATTAAGGACATATTTTTTTCGCGATCATTAAGAGCTATATTTGGAGACATGTGCGAGCAGTAAAGTGGACAACAGCGGTATGAGTAATGTCAATTAAAGGAAAACATCCAGGAAAGCGGCGGAGAAAGGTCGGGGGCAGGGGTGCCACCCTACTTTAGCCTCCCGCTCCAATAAATCTTTCCTTTCTCCCTAGAATTTTTTAAAAAAATCGTACAATATTTTGTAGCGTTGCTGTATCAACGAAGCTTATATTTTATATTTCTGACAGAATTTTATTAATATAGTCCATTGCTTTTTAGTCAAATGAAGAATTTAAATTATCCTAGACACAATTCAGTCTGAAAGTGTATAAAATATTCCCATGAAGAATAATATTTCATTAATTTTTTTGTTAACCCACAACCGCTTTGCCATTTGTCGAGCAGATGAGAGGCTGATTCTGTTGATGTTGCAAACAGCGACTGCGGGGAACGGAACTCTCCATATGGGGAACGCCGTCGAGTCCACCGTCGTCACTGTCGGCGTGTTCACATACTCGTTCCACACGTCGATTATCACGACGACGACGCCCCACACAGCCAGCAGTTGAACTACTAACCAAAGTATTCTGAAAACAAAAATCGTTTCACGCCTTATTTTATTTGACTCAGCACATAAATCTCAACTAGTATCACGAATATTTTCGCACTGAAAGTTATACACGGCCGAAATGAAATTAGTATGCAACCATTTACTGAATAATCGGGATTGGTCACTGAAATTTACTATTCGACATGCCTGGTAAAATACCCGGTATATTAAGCAAATAAATTATTCACCGTTTATCAATAGGTACAAATGTTTACTATAACACAACGTTCCGTCGAAATTCATCTTTAAAATAATTCTTAAAGTCATTAAACTGCCTAATAATAAAGATTTCATTAATATTTTTATATTATTTTTTTCCAATTTAAGGGATTGTGCAGTTTGTATGGGTAAATGAGTGTAATTTTAAATTTATAAAGAAATCGTCAGAAAATAATTGTTTATTATTTCTGTAAACCTTGACTAAGTTAAAGCAGATATAATAAACGATTCACGGTTTATTAACCGGGTAATTGTTTATTATAACACAACGTTTTTGCGAAATTCATCTCCGCCATCAACGATTTACTGATAGGTTATATGAATGGAAAATATGATCATACGAAGGTTAATGAGGATAAAATATTTTTCTGAATTAGTGAAATAATTGTATATTAAATCCACTTGCCTGTACTTTCAAGAAGGAGTTCAACATGATTTGTGTTTCTTTTTTTACAATTAATGCCCTTGTCCATACGTGTAATTGCAAACAAGAACTCCTTCACTTTGGCTGACCTTAAGCATTATATTCAATGCTTTACCAGCTAATGCAAATTTAATATGAGGCGATCGATGTTATCAGATATGTCAATATTATTATTTTTGCAGGCATAAAGCAGACAGATGTGTGGGAATTGATCCAACCGTAGTGGGTCAGGTGCTCCGGTTTTTCCTTCGAAAATTACTTATCACGTCCCTAATATTACAAAATGTTGTTTCCTGTTCTCCAACTACTAATTTTCCATAATTTATTCGTTCAAAAACTAAAATAAAAAAAGTCCATTCGTAGAGGATTTTTTTTTGTAAAATCTAGCGCGATTATTAAGAGCGTTAAATTTAGTTATATGCCATTTTAATTAATAAATTCTGCCGTTCTGCCATAATTAATTTATCATAATTTATTCGTTCATAAAATAAAATAATAAATGTCCATACATGGAGGAATTTCCTTTGTAAAATCTAGCGCGATTATTAAGAGCGTTAAATTTAGTTATATGCCATTTTAATTAATAAATTCTGCCGTTCTGCCATAATTAATTTATCATAATTTATTCGTTCATAAAATAAAATAATAAATGTCCATACATGGAGGAATTTCCTTTGTAAAATCTAGCGCGATTATTAAGAGCGTTAAATTTAGTTATATGTCATTTTAATTAATAAATTCTGCCGTTCTGCCATAATTAATTTATTCGTTCATAAAATAAAATAAAAAATGTCCATACATGGAGGAATTTCCTTTGCAAAATATAGCGTGATTATTAAGAGCGTTAAATTTAATTATATGACATTTCAATTAATATGTTTTGCCGTTCTGCCACACTTGAAGTAATAATTATGTTTATCTCGAAATAAAAATTATTTAAGTATTGTTGCTTCATTAAAAATTCAAAGAATTGAGGAAGTTTAAAACTAGATTAGAACAATTTGCATTGAAGGGAATGTGCATACTCAATTTTTAAAATTAAGTAATTTGTGTGATGCAGTTTTTTTTTCGTTGAATATTTCTCTAATAGTTAACTCTATAATAATTTTCTAGATGCAATTTTTGTCTCGTTTAAATATCTTAGTCCTAATTTTCGTTGGAGCTAAACGTAAATCGTTGTGATATTATTCGTGTATATTTGAAGAGAGACTTACTTTTCTCCTATGAGCCTGCGTGGCTCTGACAAATATCGAGGTCCATGCAGAGATGTGTTGTCCAAATATTCCCTGAGTGATGTGCGCAGAACGCTCTCAGCCATGGCTTCTATGCAACTGAACCACATTTGCAAAAATCCGGCAGAGGGCATTTCAACTCTAACTATCCTTGATATTACTAAAAATAGCGTCCAAAGATATTGATTCGGTCCGAAATATAGGAAGCTACATCTTTTTCAAATCAACAATGGCGTAAATATTTATTCCGATAAATCTTCAGTAAAATATATCAAAGTTCAAATTTAGAACACTATTTGAAAATATTTGGAATAACAAAGTAATAATTATTTTCAGGGTTTAAATTTTACGTTTGTTTTAAATTAATAAAATAATTTATGACCTTTCAAAGACTTTATTTCCTTAATTTTAATTAGCAACAACGTTTTTCGGCATATGTTCACGCCTTTTTCAGGTTTTCTTTCTACAGGGGAAATCTTTACACAGAATTAAAATCACTAATTGTGTTCGGATAATGACTTGGTGATATGATTTTGTTTCTGTTTATATTTTAAGTTGTTAAATATTATCACAATTGGTGGTTTTAATTCTTTATAAATATTTCCTCTGTAGAAAGAAAACCTGAAGAGGCATGAACACATTCCGAATCGTTCTTGCTAATTGAAATTAAAGAAATAAAGTATTTGAAAGGTCATAAATTGTTTTAATGAATTTGACGGTTAAAATTTTAACTTTTAACAATATTTTATAATTTTTTAAAACTATTTCCAGGATTTACATGTATTTTAATTTAAAAAATACAAAATAAATTCCGTCTATAAGCTCCAGGTTCTTGCTGGGAGCTGCTGCCGAATCGCGTCTACTAAAAATAATCGAAGGAATATACATCTTGATGTCACATTGATTATATAGCTTATAACATGTTGTTAAGCGTTTTGTGATTAATTGAAACTGTTTCAAAGACATCGCAATGGTGGGGAATAACTTGCGAGTACTAGAAAAACGTTTGCTTAGTAAGGTGCAGCGATGAACACCAGGCAGAGAATGACCTTCACTCAGTTCACTTATATCAATTATTAACGTCATTCTCTTTTACACTGTATTATTCACATATTTTCCAATATTACCCATACGTGCTCTCCCTTTTTTTACGGTGACACGTACCATCAAACATGAGGGTTTACTCAATACTTATATTTTCTACTGAAAGGTTTTGTTATCGGAAAGAACCCGTGGATTGTATCAGTAAACAAAGGGGAAGGACAGGGAGGAGAAGGTGTTTTCCCTAGACGACTAATAAGAGTCTTATGATAGTATTCAGATGTATAGCATGTCTCCTTATAGGATTATCGGGGAATCGTCTAGTTTTCCAAAGTGTGGTGTTTGTGTGTCCAAGAATGTCTACTTTGGTTTCGCAGGCACTGTATCGGTAATTAATTAGAGCAGGAGGTTCATCACATTCATTCAACATCATTATCCAAATATCAAACATACCTTACGGATGGCGTTCTTTAGCCAGCTACTTATTATATTCGTGGAGCATATTCTGTTACTAATGAAACAACAATACTTAAATAATTTTTATTTCGAGATAAACATAATTATTACTTCAAGTGTGGCAGAACGGCAAAACATATTAATTCAAATAAAATAATAAATGTCCATACATGGAGGAATTTCCTTTGCAAAATATAGCGTGATTATTAAGTTATCTGTTACTCAGAGAAGTGACAAACCTTATTCCCTTTAATAAGGTTCCTCGAAATACATGTCTTAATGACACATTAACGTGGGATTTGATTTCTTTTAAAGTATATTTCAATTTACAGATTAATAACTAAAAAGATTAAAAGAGTTTTTAAACAACATTTAGCATAAAATAATGAAACCATGTATTTAAACTTCACCAACTTGTATTTATATAAGTTTATTCACAATGCAGAAGTTTCACTAATCTCATGATGTTTTACTGCGTTAACTTTGGCCCCAGAATTTTTCTTAAATATTGTTTTAATAGATCGATATGAAAGTTTTGTTTACAGTTATCTCTGGATTTGTTTTTTTAAAAGAATGCTTGTTTACGGTAGAGGTTAATGTGTGCCGATGTAGATATTTGATCTGTCATTCTGGAAAATCATGAAGCATTATGTCCCTGACATAAAAGTTATAAAAGTTTCTATTCCTTTAGGATCAGTGATATTTTAATTGACAACACCATATATGTAAGCAATATATTTTTAACTTAATGCTCCTAAACTTATACAATTATTTACATATCCATATAAAAGAAAATGCAAAGTCACAGGTACAATAGTTAAACAATTTCTTCAATGCACTAGTTATTGAACAATTTGATGCTTTTTTTACTTTTGTATTTGTTTTGATGCACAAGCTTCAGGCTTCTTTCATATTATTTGAAACGTTTTTATGGAAAACCTTGCACAACATTCACGACACTTTTATACAAAAATACATTTAAAGAACCGAAAATCTCAACTTCTTAATTCTAAGACCATACATTTTCTTGTGAACACTGTGACACTCATAATTGTCTCTAGTATTGATTTCTTATAAAGTAATGTTTACATTTTAAGGGTTACTTTCTTTAAGTATTTTTGCATATATGTTGCAGCAATCCATGGCATCTAAAGAAATTGCAGAGCCACTGCATTTGCAGAGGCTGAAGAAGAGTTTGGATGTTACAAATTTCTTGAATTGTGTGGAACAAGTGATAAATGCTCCCATAAGGTATTCAGTGTTTTCTACACCGTTATTTGAATTAAACATTTTCTATATTTATTATATATGAATTTGGTTCATTTTGCAGTGATTGGGAATGCTCATCGGATTCTGAATTAGAAGTTTTGTCAGATATTGATGGCCACAGAAGTTCATATGGATTTTCAGCAACAAGAGAAGGTAATACTGGCATTATATTGATGTAATAAAGGATTTGTCCGAGAAACAGATATGCTACTTGTGAAATAATATGAAGGAAAACAGATAAGAATATTGTGAAACACCTTTTTACTTTAATTAAGGAAAGTGTTAAGTTCTATAAGGGTACAGATGTTTAATAAGACTGATGTGAAACTCTGAATTAAAAACAAGTGCAGTAGATAATGGTATATTTCATATTCACTGGAAATAAATTTGTATAAAATATCTTAACAGGTTGATAAGAATTATTATTATGGAAAATGATAATTTATTCTCTCTTCAGTTTATATCAGCTTGCATCAATATGTATTGAACATTGTCAGGGATCAGATGTGGAAATAATATACAAATGTATCTTTTTGCAATGTAAATCTTGTATCAGTTACACAAAACATGTTATTTCAGTTATTTTGCAAGTCAGAAAGATGTATATAATATGGCTTGCACTGATTTTGAATATGAGATATGCAAGAGAGATGTGTGTTGCTATGACAAGGTGCACAAATTTCTGTTATAATTTTAAATGAATAGTCTCTATTAACATATTATCATTACTTTCATAAAAAAAAATTGGTAAGTAACTCTCAAGACTTCCAACCGAGTAAGAGTAGGCTTAAGGCCATTTCTATTTCGGCCATTTTCATTGTTATCAAATGATGTGGTTTGCTTGATAACTATAACAGTAATCACCATTGAAACATTATGGGCTGATCCTTTTATTACTTGCTTGAAAGATTGTGAATTACTTTCTCGGAAATACACTGGGAAATCCTACACTCGTTAATAAGAAATATTTATAGTTTAAAATATTAAGCTGATTAATTTTTCAATTGAATGGAAACCTCCAGCCTATATTCAATTGTAAAGAATTAATTAGTTGGTGGTCTTTATTCAGTTTGGTTTGCTACTATGAGAAATGTTAGAATTAGTCAAATTTTTTTAATAAATCAAAATGACAGAATACCATCTCTTACATAAATTTGTTTTTATTTGAAATTTAACAAAATTTATTGAAAAAATAATAAAAAAAACCTTTTGACAGTCACATCTGGTCAGACAAAAAGTTTAGAACACAAACATTTTAAACTTTCACAAAGTACACTGTATGGATAATGTTGTTAAGTCAAATGTTTTAAATATAATAGATATTAAAACTTTATTTATTAAAAAACTTAAGAATAAAATTGTATCACATAGTTAATTGATTTATTTGTGTAGTATTATTCGTATTTAGGGTGAATATGGCAGTTTAACTGCCGAAAGCTTCCTTTGTAATAAATTAATCCTTAGAAAAATATTGTGACCATCAAAGGGTAGTTTTATTATTTATTCAATATTAACATTAAATGGTCAAGCAATGCACAAAATTTATTTTAAATGTTACTATTTACAGAAATGCGATCTGATAGAATCAGACTGTATAACTTTGAAAATGTCAGAAGCAACAGGCGTTGGCTGAGAGACTTATTAGTGAGTGATACCTCAAGTTCCTCAGATGATGAAGAGCCATTTAATGATGATAAATTGCAACACATGTTGAAGATGCATCTCTTGGAAAAGAAACATCGGTTGAAGTTTCATGAAAATAGTGTGGTATGTAAATTGCTAATTTTATTACCTTTGTTTTAGGTTAATTAAATTAAACTTAGAGCACATTGAGTTCCTTCGTTGTAAATTAAATCATACTTAAATAGTTGTATGTGACTTAACCCATAAATAATCTCTTCTTCTATTTTAAGACTTTTCTGTGGATTATATATATAGCTGGCAAACACCATGATGAGTGTGGTGGTATCTTGAATCAGCCATCTACAGAATGCTCTTCGTTATCTTCTGACAAAGGGGCCTCCAAACATTCAAGATAACCCTGTTCTCATCATGGTGTTTGTCAGCTTCACGTTAGGTAAACCATCACCTTTCTGTCTCCCTTTCCTGTCTGTATTAATACTGGGCTGATCAAACAAATGTATACACACTTTGATATGGTGTAGCTTATATATTATCATCAGTATTACCCTGACAGTAAGTGTTCAAACTGCAAACCACCCACCCCAACACTTCTGAACATTACCCATTGGGATTTACAAGTGTATGGTTTTTAAAGTCAGTTTTAAAGTATGTATACATTTTTATTTCCAGTAAGACATGACATTGCCAAATTGAAACTTGGAATCACTATTGAGCACAAGATAAGATTCTCACATTTTTGGAAGTCAATGTTGGCCATTATTTTTTTGCTCCTGGCTGTTTAAATTATTTAATTTAATTTTTTCATGTTTCTTGTAATGTCTGATAAATTGCTGCTAATTCAAAGAATTTGTACTTTTCAGAACCATCAGTACCAGTATTTTGGATCTGGTTTAGTGTCAAACTATGATAGGTTTCCTGAACATCAAAAGTACATTCTTGGAACAAAAAGAAAAAAGAAGGATAAAAAATCTGAAGTGAAGTTAAAAAAGATTAAAAAACCAATCAAAGAGAGGACTGTTACATATGAGAAGAAGGTACTTAATTAATCAGTTGAATATAGAGATCTTGGATTTCTACCCGGGTTACCTGATGACGATGGCAAAGATAGTTGTAGAAACATGTTTCATAAGTGATATAACCTGGGTAGAAACCTGAAAAATCTATATTCAACAGGTACTTTATTGTTTTAGTTATTCATTTAATCATGGTTTATTGTGGACAAAATGGCTATTCAACTTTTTTTCATGAATGTCCTTGTTAATTTGTCAAACTGTTAACATAATTATTTTATATATTTCATTACATTAAATGTCATGCCAATATTTCTAAGATCAACTTTTTTTTTTATAATCATAAGCTTATAAATATAGTTGGCTGTTCATAGATATAATAAAGTCCAAAGCCGGATATCTGAAGTACTCAGAAGGAGGCAATAGATTTTACTAAGTGCATCAATGTCACTTTGGACATTTATTGTTGATTCTGATATAAATCATTTCTGAAGTCAGTCTGTTTAAATAGTTAGGCTCAACATCAAGACTACTGCCATTTGTCCAGTTAAAGTTGTGATTAAGTATGTGAACATGTTTAATTATAACTGAATTTTTTCTGTAATTTATAATTCATCCTGTGTTCCTTTATTCTAGTTTTTTATTTATGCTTTGGTTGTCCAATGTAAATAGAATTTTATTATTTCAGGAACAATTTTTATCTGATGATTTTGAATATGATGATGTTTACTTTAATTTAAAAGATGAAGACACTGAAAATTTTCTAGAAATCACTCCATTCAAAGGAATGCGAGGGAAGAAAAAAATACATAAGAATCCTGAACTCATGACAGCTAGAAGAAAGAAAGTTTTTGCAATGTTATCTAAACGGGAGTTGGGCAAGGTAACTAGTATTTTGTTGGTGAATTTGCAATTTGAATTTAAGTATTTGTAAATCACATTATTATTAATTTTAGTTCCCTACTTTCAGATTCAACGTGCAAAAGTAAATAATCACAAGGAAACCTTAGCAACATGTAAACGCTTAGCTCATGGTTGCATGAAGGTATCTCGCCAAAGGGCTATGCAGGTATGGATGCAATATGTATATAATTGTAGTTGACTCATGAATAAACGCAGGTGGCGCAGAACTAGTCTGACATTGCAGTATGCATGTGGAATGAGGATTATGCCACAAGCTTCAGTTGTTTGCTCTTGGAGTTTGGCAACATCATGACTCAGTACAGAGCCTTCACATTCCTGCTTGAAATACCATTATACTTAAAAAACTAGCTCCCTGGCCTGCTTTGCAGAACTTTACACTTATAAACAACACAGTAACAACACTAACTTAACGATCTAATGTGACAAGCTTAAAGCACTGACTCAAGCTGTTCCACAAGGGAAGGGGGTTGGTACCTGTGAACTAAACTCGGCCACCATCATCCGTTAAGCTGACTAAGGTCAGAGATGAGAGAGAGAAATGTAGTGGCTTATCTAAAGTATTAAGCTGATAGACATCATGTTGGGTAAGGGATTTTCTTCAAAATTTCTGTGGACACCTTTGTCAGGAGATAAGGAAGAGCAGTCCAAATGATGGCCAGCTGACGGAAAGCTCTTCCTTATCTCCTGACAGATGGGTCAGTTGCCTCCAACAACTGGCTGTTACTTGGAATGCTTTTCGTAATCTTCTGATATTTAACAACTTCAAACCCTACATGGTGCCTGCCATCTGTGCCATCTATCTCCCTTTAAAATTTGTTTTAATTGCATGATATATATATATAGACACACACTAATTGTGCTAATTATTTTGACAATGTCATTTACTTAATTAAGTGTACCTGTATGTTTATGCATGAATGTATCAAACTTACCTCTGTATATATTATGGGTGAGTATGTAAAAGTAACCACTTAAAAATATTTTATTTACAGTCTCAAAAGAATATGAAGGAAACTATATGGAGGGCAAAGCGTCTCACTAGAGAAATGCAAGCTTATTGGAAAAGGTATGACAGGGTGGAAAGGGAAGCAAGGAGGAGACTGGAGCGAGAAGCAGAGGAGCAGAGAAGATTGGATGGCGAATTGATGGAAGTATGATTTTTTGTATCACTTGTATTTTACTATTGTATAAATAATAATATTGAATAAATAATGAGAAATTAGACTAACAATTTAGGTTTTAGCTAATTGATATACACATTTCTCTTATTTAATTTTATTTCTCCTAAAAGCATTTCACTAAGTTCTAGAAATATGAACACAATCCCAGGAATTAGTACAATTTATGATTATTATTGATAATTTTAGTTTATAATAATTAAAGTTAATGTGAAAATTTTTATTTCAGGCAAAAAGGCAGCAGAGAAAGCTTAACTTCCTTATCACACAGACTGAACTTTATGCCCATTTTATGTCCCGCAAACTTGGTGGAGTTAATCATAAAGAACAGCTTCGTATTTTGAGCCAACTAGAAGAAGAAAAAATTCCACGCTTAGCAACAATTGATGACTATGACAGGTATTTTCAGAAAAGCATTATTTTTCTGTTGTACCAAAATTGACTTTACAGTTTATAACAGATATGAAAATAAGCAAATTGTTGAGTGGTGTTTTAACACAACCAGATTACCTGTTCTACATGTGACTTGTCTCAATTGTAGCACAATGCTATGAAAAAATTTAGTTTATTTTACAATTAACACAAAAATCCGAGATGGAAATGTGAACATTAAGCTGAAGTAAATTATTGATGTGCAAAACTGAATACATACTCATTTCTATATTTAGCTGTTTAGTTTCTTCTTAACACTTAACAGCCAACCTTGTTTTGATAAATTTAGTAGAAAAACTGTACTGTGTTTATAAATGAAAGGAAATATTTAATTGAAGTGTATTGATTATCTTATTTTTCAGTGATGCCATGAAACTTAAAGCAAAGAAGAATGTTCGTGATGCAGTCGTTGCTGAAAGAAACAGGACCAGCCAGTTTTATTGTAGCAACACAAATGACTTTGCAGAAGACTTCAAATTGACTGAAACAGGGATTCGAGCTACTGATGAAAGACCGCAGCCATCTATTTTTAAAGGAAACCTGAAACACTATCAATTAAAAGGAATGAATTGGTTAGCAAACCTTTATGATCAGGTAAATGCACCTGTTAGTAAGCAATTTATATTCATTTAAGTTCAACAATTTTTTTTAAAAAAATTAGGTGAAACCCTTACTTATAATTTAGTGTACTTGTTTTTAAAAATGGGTCTTTTCTTATCAATACAGGTTGCCATAGACTACAAATTATATGAAGAGAATAGAAACAATTCAACATACTTTGTTTAGAATAATATCTTCTATATTGAAGTTGTCTGATCCATCTATGATTATAAATGTACTATTCTGTTCTTCCTCTTAAGAGGTCCATCTCTAAAACCAGAATGACTTTCTAAAGATCTAAGATATATCTTTATGTAATTAATTGTATGGAATTGATTGATGAGCTAAAATATAAAGTTAGATACTCTAGATTGTGACCGATGTTTAATACTAAATTCTATAAATCCAACAATCCTGTTACTAGAAAGACAAAATATGTAAATTTGTTAAATGAATATTTATATCATATTAAATATCATGTTTGATTGAAAATTATAGAAAGTGGCACTCTGAGGCATGAATGAATTGTAATATTTAGTAATGTTTATTATCAGTAATATATTGGCACATATATGCCTTTGCATATTATGTATAATTTGTAATTAATATTATACTCGGACAAAGTAAATTGATGTGTAATATTGACATGTACTCCAACACTGTAATAATATTAAACTTTATTTGTAAATTGGTCAAATGTCAGTCAGTTAAAATATATAATAACTGTTCTTTAGAACTACTTCATATCAATATAATGTATGATCATGTGTCATAAAGATGGTTATCTATCTTCTTGCCTTTGAGTAGACTGTATTTAACATGAATTTATTTAAAGAATGGTCCCATTTTCATAACATTTTGTATGAAGAAATTTTTTTTGGACTTCATACTGAGTAATAACATTTAATATGTATGAATTTTCCACATTTACCTCGCCAAATTTGCAACAGACAAAATTAAGATGCAGACAATAGCAACATATTTCTATATGATAAACAAATAGCAAATCAAATTACACATTTTAATTGACATACATACAGACTGTTCAACTTTCAGAAAAATTAATTAATCTGTCAAATAATTAAACAGAGTGAATATTCCAGTTCTAAATATTTATAAACAGTTTCCATGGATGACTAATAGGATGGTTCATCGTCATAGGTGTAAAAATTTCTAGATCATCCTTTGTCACTTTGAATGCCTGCAGTATGCTCAAAAGTTTTACAATTTTTTTAGCTAAGTAACTGTTAAATCTTATAAGAAACAACCACAAATGTTGAAATTATTGGCAAGTCTAATAGAGTAATATTTTCACCTAGTTTGTCATTAGGTTTTTTATATATAAAAATGCAATATTACTTCTCAGTTTTATATAAGATGGTAGAGACATATAGAGCATAGAGAACCAGCTTCAGAACTGTGATTAAGCAGGTTTATCTTAATTACTGATAAAAAATTAAATAAATAGTTTTCTGACTCAAGACCATCTGTTAATTAATATTTTCTGTCAACATTATTAATGTTAATTAAGTATTTATAATGCAACATTAATAAAAAATGTGTTTCTCAGGGTTGAATAATATTATAACTTGAAATTAAACTTGGTTAAATTTTGATTCAGGGTATAAATGGAATATTGGCTGATGAGATGGGGTTGGGCAAGACCGTACAGTCAATTGCATTTCTTTGCCATATTGCAGAAAAATACAGTAAGTGTCATCATCATATTATTATTATATGTTGTGCCTATAAATATTTTAATAAGTAGCTAATTTTTGTTAATTTGTTTTGTTTAAGATGTTTGGGGTCCTTTTCTTATAATTTCACCTGCATCAACACTTCATAACTGGCAACAAGAAATGGCAAGATTTGTCCCCGCATTTAAAGTGGTTCCTTATTGGGGAAGTCCACAGGTATGGAGAATATTATGAAACATATTTTAATATTTCTTCGTGGGACTAAAAGGCATAGTGTCATATATAACTAAGATTTGTTACTTTGTCCTTTTAATTTACTGTATGGTCCATGCAGTTCATTTAGACTTTAGTAGATTCATGTGGACTGCATTAAATTAATGTCATATATATGTATGTGTGTGTGTGTGTCAGGAAATGAAATTGTCATGTTAATTAAAACAATCTAACTGATATAATGAAATATTATACTTTTACAGGAAAGAAAAATTCTTCGTCAATTTTGGGATCAAAAAGATTTACATACCAAAGGAGCTAGTTTCCATGTTGTAATAACGAGTTACCAGTTAGTCATTACTGACTTCAAATATTTTAACCGTATTAAGTGGCAGTATTTAGTGCTGGATGAAGCTCAGGCTCTGAAAAGTACAAATAGGTAAAGTTATGGTTTAGCAATTAAACTATTCTCTGAGCAAAAATAACATGTAAAACGGTTTAATTATTGCAAACTTTTGGTATTATTCATTGGTGAATCTACATTTCACTTCTGATCCAACAAAGAATTTTGAAAGAATCATGAATATAGATAATTTGGTATCTTATTTCACTGCATTTTATTTATTTATATTTTTGGACCATAGTGCACTAATCTGATTTTTAACTATTTCATTTTCTGTTGACATGTCAGAAGCGCATTTGCAAGGAATCACTTTCTGCCCATTATGGTTGTTTTGAAAAAAATTATCCATCTGGTTCATTGTTTTCTCTTTCCAATTTCGTAAGTGTATTCATTTTTTTAAATGAGATATTTACATTTTTCTAATCTGGTCTGGTAAACTGACAGTCTTCAAGGAAAGAGAAATTCAGAGCTGAAGCATGAGAACCTGAACACTTAACATAATTTGATGTAGTGCACAGAGGCAGCTATGTTGTTAATTTGCATCTGAGTAGTGAAATTATGATTTAATGTATAAATTTATGGTTCCAGAAGATGAAGTGGAAGGATGATGTATCATGTCTATGTCTCCCTGAGGGAGACTGGATGTTCTTTCTGGGATTTTTCTCTCAGTTGAGTAATAGCTTTCTTTACATTTGTGTCAAGTCTAATTGAATTTTCATTTTTAACTATGAGACTCAAATCATAAAAATTATGGCTACAATCCTCATATATGCTTGAAATGTTTGGAATTTGTGTTTTCTTTCTGAACTGCATTTTCATGTGTTAATCAAATCTAGTATAGACTGTACTTAGTTATTATTTAATTTTACCTTATATATTTACTCAATATTTTGAATGCACATAATTAAACACAGTTAATCAGAAAGTATGTTGTTTTTATTCTTCTATATACTTTTGTACAATATACCACTATTTTCCAAATTTTGGAATTAGTGAACTGTGAATTTGTTTTAATATAATGTAGGTTTAACTTTATCGCCTGTTAAATTCCAGTTGACTTCATAATGGCAACATGGTTAGTTAATGCCATATTCATTATTCTTTCATTTTTCAATGGATCAGATCAATAGATATTGTTAAAATTTTGCCTCTCTACTGGTTCTTTAATCTAATACATCTGACAATTTTATGGCACAACAGATTGAAATTTCTTTTCTACATGAAAGAATTTAGGGGAATGTATGATATTTCAGTGCCAACATTATACTCAATTACAGTATATTTTCTAGCTATGTAAGTGTTTTCAATGTACTGTCTAGTTTGCAACATTTACAACGATACATAAACATGTGTATTACATTACATGTGTTCAGCAATTGAAAGTAGCAAATATTCTCTAATAATATTGTTTATAAGTCAGTGATTCATATTTCAGGTACTTACCATATGTATGTTTTTGAGTTCCCTTTTGAGAATTAGTTGATAATTATGTTGTTTAGCTCACTTCCATTGTTAAAGAAATAAGAAAGTGAACTAGATTTTATTGTTTTATTGATAGTTTGTAATTATTTTAATGTTTCCATTTGTCATGATGTTTTGTTCTTGTTTAACAAAGTGTTCGGTGGAAACTACTATTAGGCTTCAGCTGCAGGAATAGGTTACTATTGAGTGGAACTCCTATCCAAAACAGTATGGCTGAACTGTGGGCACTACTACACTTCATTATGCCAACACTGTTTGACTCTCATGATGAATTTAATGAATGGTTTTCTAAAGATATAGAGAGCCATGCAGAAAATAAAACAGGAATTGATGAAAGTGAGTATCAATCTACTAAGAAGCTTGAATTACTGTGTAAATGTTATTTATCTTAAATGGTTTTTATATTATCATTTTACTTTCTGGATTTTGCCCTTCCATTTACTGTTCTATATGAGTATATATTTCAAATAAATGTTTATTATTGTTAATCTGTTATCACTATCAATAAGCAACAATTAATATGATTTCAAATCTTATGGTGAAAACTGATGTGCTTAGGATTAGTTAAATCTAGTCTACATTTATAAAATTACTATTGAATTGAACTAGTTGTTTTATACTATAGTGTTAAATTACTTACTAACATTTAATGTTTGTGGTTCCTGTTATTATATTTTATCGAGTGTATTCAGTGTGAAGAATGTTTTGAAGCATGGGGTTATTACTATTAAAAATGCTCATTAAAGGCTGAAACGGTTCACGTCTCATTTGTTGACATTACAAATTCCAAATTTTATGTCTAGTCAGTTCTTTTGCATTGTATTGCAAAATACAGAAATCTTATTAATAAAGAAAGTAGTAAAAATAAGTTATGTATTGTATCTTCTAGGGAAAATTTTTGGCATTTAATGACCGAAATTACCAAAATTAGTACGAATTACTTGACTTTACTGTTTTAAAAAGTGGGTAAGAATTATTTTAGATCCCACTTAAGGTGTCGACATTCTTTGGAAAAATCTTAATTTCCTGACAATTTTTCAGATTCCTTTAATGATCTGTTTTCATTATCCTTTCTTCTTTTACAGAACATCTGTCTCGCTTGCATATGATTTTAAAACCATTTATGTTGCGAAGAATAAAGAAAGATGTTGAAAATGAACTCTCTGATAAAATAGAGGTGATGGTGTATTGCCCACTTACAACTAGACAAAAATTACTATATAAAGGTATTGTTGGATTTACAGTTTAACTAAACTATGAAATAAAACAGGATTTGTCCTATTTATGTTCATTCTTCTTTATTTAGCTTTAAAGAAAAAGATAAGAATAGAAGATCTTTTGCATTCATCAAGCGGATCAAGCCAATCTTCACAGACAGTTACATCAAGCCTGATGAACTTAGTAATGCAATTTCGAAAAGTAAGGCACTCCTTTTTTTATTATTTTAATTATGTTAAGTCACACAAGTTATTCAGGGTTAACATTAAGTTCAGAACCTGAAATCTTATATTATCCTTAATGTTCTGTTATACACATAGGATACTTATGAAAAAAGTTGAAAAACCTATGGTTAAAAACTTTGCATTGATTTTTAACAAATAATTATTTTTACTTAATTTTTATGAGTGCTGGTCATTTTAATGATTATACTTTCAATAGAGTAAAGTTCACAAAACACATCAATGAGTCAATTGATGCTATATTATTTCTTTGACCTCTTGGTTAAACTACACAAACCTTTTTTTTAGGTTTGTAATCATCCAGAACTGTTTGAGCGACGTGAAGCAAAGTCGCCTGTTTTTTTTAAACCAAACTTTTATGAAATACCAAGATTAGTATTTGATGATGGAATACTGCACCAATCCATTCCTAGTAAAAATCATTTACTAGAAAATATGTTTTGTATATTTACAGAAGAAAACATGCATCGTTCTTTACATCCTAAAGGCAATGGTATGTTACAACAATAAAGACTTTTTAATAATTTGAGATGTTTTAATGGTACCTTTTAATATATAATAATGTAAAAGTTTGTAGTTATTTTGACATTCAAACATTGGCATATTTCATAATAAAATAACTGTATTCATAACAAAATAAGGTTAATATTAAGTAACTGAAGTTAATCGGCCTATTTCTCAGAAGAAGAAAAAAACATGATGTTGCAGTTCTTCAATTTAGAACAACATCAGTTGTATGTTGTAAATTAAATCAAGAGATTAAAACAGATGGAAATTTAGATGTGCTCAACAACCAACCATATGCTTGTGTGTTGAACACATCTAAAAGTGAAAGGAACACAACATTGTTACTACTTTGTGTTAAATGTTTCATATCAAGTATTTTTTCTGATGAATATGTTGATTGAAATAATTATTTATTTTCAAAACGGTTACATATTGTCATTATTAAATTTAATATTCTTTATAAGAATGTATTATGCCTTATATTCAATCTGTCTGAAACTACTGTCTTGTTTCACTATGTTTAGTTTATGAATTTTTTTATACAGTTCGTAAATGATCTAGTGTTATGAAACAGAGTTTAAATTTACTATACTTAAGCAGAAATGCTTCAATAATATTTCTTAAATGTTTATTTTTCGAAGTGTTTATTACCATGAGTTGTATGTTATTTGTAACAAATATTGTCACAAGTTTCCTATTCAATATTTAGTCCAAAGAAAAATGTTGCAGTTATTAGTACTTTTCAATATGCTGTAGCTTATCGAAATTTTCAAATTCTATGTTTACACAATTATTTTACAGAAGTGATGATGTTCTTTAATAATAAACATTTGGTGGGCGATTCACAGACCATTAGGCCATAAGTTAGAAGTCTGTTTTTATGTAAAAATCTAAATGGGTGGCAAACTTTTTTATATAACTTTTTCACATATTCTATATTAGTAGTTTTTTAATACTGTTATATATTTAGAAGCATATTATGAATTAAGGTTTTCTATGTTCTCTCTTTGGCAAAACCTTTTCTGATGTATAGTTACTTAACCCTTTTGCCATGGTAGTGCTTAAAGTGCCACCTCAAATTGAGACAGAATGCAAGGTTTTACATAAAATTTGAGAGAGACTTTGTTTGGAAAGAAAGAGGCATGAAACTTCAGTTAAAGATTCCATGTATCAGTTAAAAGTATACACACATACTATCTATCAGTTATAATATGAACTATCTGTACTTGAAAACCAGCTTTGCAACATCGAATCTGATTGGATCGTGGCATTTATGAATAGACAGGCAGTCATATCACATCAGCTCTTGGCAGTGTAAGGGCTAATAAAGCAATAAATCTGTTACTATAAAATCCTCTATACCACTGTTCCATCATATTTTCTGTTTTGTGCCATATTAAGTTTCTAGAGATTATGTTTATGCAAGTTTGTTCTAATACTGTTACCAATTGATTCTGCACTGTGTGAAAAAAACATATAATCATTTGTTTTTTGTCCCAAAATTACATTCAATTTATGAACTTGTTATATTAGCATCATTAGACAATTTAGGAACGTACTTGCTTTAATCAGTCAATCTTTTTTTCAGGAAACATTTATTATATTTCGACTCCATTTTCATTTATAAGGTTCTGTAACATCTCACCTAATGAAGTTAACAAGTTGACTTTGGGTGGACTTCTCCAACGGTAAGTCCATCCTTCATTTCAAAATTTGACTGATAGTTATGAAATGAATCAGAGATTTACACTTGTACTTAATAAAAATAGATGTTATCAATTTAATAAGTAAAGCTTAATGTTTATAAGAATAATATTATAAAATGCAATATAGATTATTATCTAAATTTATAAAATAATAATAAATTATGTATGTTGGAAGCTTGATTGTGTTATGTATTCATTATTGATTACAGGTTTATTGATATATCTTCTGTACATAAAAGGGAAGAAATTATTTACTGTAGAAATTTGGCTGGTATTTTAGTTGGAACATCTTACTTTCTGTGTTTAATGCAAAGACTGCCAATTTCTTGTTATGGTATAAAATGGAGCAATGTGTTATCAAGATTAGTGTTCACATCTGTTTCCAGCACGGAAAACATGGTTTATTGCCATACTCGACATATCCACTGTTCCACTTCAGAAACTTTGCAACATCGGATACATAGAAGCAGAAAAGTTTTTCTTAGCCAACAACATTCAAATAATTTGTTGATATTTCCTAGCTCCCTCAGTAAATCTCCAATTTTTCCTAAACAATTGAAAAAATGTGAAATAGATATTGATAATATTGGGAATGAGCAGGATCTTTATGCAACAGAACAATGGATTCAAGATGATGAGAATGAAGTTCAATGGTCTTTACCTAACCCAGACTCACCTGGCTCACCAAAAGTATGGTTCGAGTTAATACTTAGATTCAAAATAATAAAACATTAGAATAAATATTACACTTTGAATAAGAGTGAAACTTGTTTGTATGTGGAAAGTAGGAATGACTCAACTTTGTTACTATAATTCGGTACATATATTATGTATAATTTTACCTCTAGTTTTATAAAAATTAAAAATGCATAAAATCTAGATATAATTTCAAGTAACAGGATGCAAACTGTAACTATAAGGTTTCCTATTCTGTGTAAAATGATTAGAATATATATTATTAGATTGTTAATTTATCTGTGCTTCTGAAATTTAATTTTAAAATTATTTTTAAAAATCATGAATTTGTCCTGTTGTATAAGAGAGAACCAATTTGCATTGCAACTATTTAAATGTTGAGTTTACTTAATATTAAAGATTTTTGTACTGTTTTTCAGGAAATGACACTAAGCACAAGTTTCAATGAACCAAAGTCACCTTTAATGGTTCAAGATGAAGATAGTACTTCTGATTTTCCAATTTTACCTGAGTTTCCACATCAACCTAAACTGCCAAGAGTTCTGGACTGTGAACCTACACATATACCTTCATTTCTCTTTTATAATTGTCCTAAAGTAAGTATAATCTACTTTTTGTATCCCCAACTCTGTAGTTCCCTTATCCTTCAGTCCATGAAATAATAGTATACAACCTAATATCTAATAAACCAAACAAGTAAACTAAAATGGATAATATTTTTTAAGTAAGAGGCTAAACAGATTTAAGATTTGTTATTATTCATTATATCCAAGAATTAGCTCAGCAAGAAAATTATACTTAAAGTACCTCAATGCTCAATTTTTGTTCCTTGTACAAATGCCAAGGTTTCTGTAATTTTTGTAAAAGTCATTAATGTCAGTGTGCAATCTTGAAGAAAGAAAGGATGGAAAGTAGCTGTTTTAATTATTTCTACAGTCTCTTTGTAACACTTTTATAGTTTTTTTTCAGACTTTGAGACTTTGTTCTTCAACCTTTTTTTTAAGCTTTAATGTCCAATTAAAATTTGTTTAAATCTAAAGATTACTATTTACTTGACAGATTCACTCTTCATCTAGACCGTTATATTGTAGTAGTCGTCGAGCAGCTTCATGTTGGCAAAACCATGTTGTGTGTTCAAGCATTGAAGGATTACAGACTGTTTGGTATGGTTCACCTGAAATTGCAAAAGAATTTCTCTCTCAACCAAAACCGTATTGTCCTGAATCAGTTGGAGGAGTTGAAGGAGCCACGCCATATCATGGCTGGTCAAAGATTGTAATTCCAGGTAAATATGGAATATATATTAATCACAATTTCACAATATAATAAGTTTCTAGAGGTTTCTTTTCCCAGTTATGTGCATTTTAGATACCATAATTTTTTGTCCTATCGTTTTTTCCCCACAAATTTTCTGCATTTATTCATCTATGACCCCAAAAGAGATACTTTCACTATAGCTGTTGATACTAGCCTAACTATCCTGCCACTATGTTCCTTATAGTAGGTGACTCTATTATAATTTAATGTTCGTAGTAAACTGTACAACTGCAATTCATTTTACAAAGGACGTCATTGCAATTACCAGATGAAAAATCTTACTCTTCCTTACATTTTCCCTCATTGAATCATATTGTATCTAGTTTCTGCTTAATAATTTCTAATTTTATATTCTCTAGTTACCCCACCATATTCTAACCTCTAACAACCAACTCTATCAGTCAAAGAATGTCAGTTTATTTTCTCGAGAATATTCCTTGAGCAGTTCCCACTCATTGAATTCTCATGCCTTTATTTCTGATTCATGTGCCTTCAGGGGCAGTTTTCCATCCCACGGGAAATAGGGTGCCAACGATTATCTGCACGTGTGGCCTTCAAAGAGGCTGTTGGCAATTAATAAAAATGCATTACTTTTTCACAGGAATCACTAAGTTGCCAGAATCTTGTTAGTAGAAAAATACCCTCAATGTGAAGGTGAAGTTGATATTTGGAGATGATACTTGTCCTCATCCCTCCTTGATTTCCCTCAGACAGTATACAAATGTACTTTCATCTTTAAATTTCAAACATTCTGTTTGTAAATATATTGTGTATTATGTTTAATGTGTTACATACATAAGACTCACTTTTTTATGTACACATTATTTTCACAGATAAGCAAACATTAGTGACCGATGCTGGAAAGCTGTATGTTCTCGATGGTCTTCTGAAACGACTTAAAGAGCAGGGGCATAGAGTACTTATTTATTCTCAGATGACAAGAATGATAGATCTCTTAGAGGTATGATTTTTGTAAAAGCAGAACATCTTCACATTCAGTTCTCTTAAAAATGTAGAGAGCAGAAGGCATTATGTATATATTTTTTATGTACAGGAATATATGTGGCATCGGAAACACACTTTCATGAGATTAGATGGTTCGTCTAAAATATCTGAACGTAGAGACATGGTAGCAGACTTTCAATCAAGGTTTGTAACTATTTTTAGTCAATACATAAAATTAAGAAAGTATGAAATAAATATACTATATTAATATTATTTCAGGCAGGACATTTTTGTTTTTCTTCTGAGCACAAGAGCTGGTGGACTTGGAATTAATTTAACTGCAGCCGACACTGTATGTACCATCTCAGAAATTTATCTTAATCGTAGAATATTAAAAATAATATTACTGTAATGTTCACATATCTCATCATTTGTAATGTGCCTTATGTGAATTTGTAAGTACCAGATTATTTTTTTAAAAAATAAAGCTTTGCTCAAGACTGGTTCACATAGAGGAGGTCAAAGAAACAATAGAATATTCGACTGATTTAGTTAGTCTACAAGTTGGACTGATAGTCTTGAAGGAGTGAAGTTGAAGCTAGTTACCTGAAACGAACTGAGATTGGTGTCTAATTTGTGGGGTTTGGAAGTGACCGTGCTTAATTCTGACATTCAATATGCCGGATAAGTTGTAGTTTAGACCGTATGAGTGGGAGTGAAATTTAGTTGTTGGAACAATTTTTATCAAACTATTTAACCATGTTTGTTATGATACGGGCCGAATACTGGATGGGTAAAACACCCCTTGCACCTACAGGGGAGCGCGGTATCGGAAGTTATCTTTCGCTATCTTAGTGTATCGTGATCATTTGTTTTTCAGCTCCAGGTCGGGGCTAATGGGCGTGAAAGGCTATAACACGAAATAAACCGAGATTTGTGTCTACTGGGGTTATGCCTATGAAAGACGAACATACTGGGCTAAATTAAATTAATAAGACCAAGGAAACCGTCAATAAATTTTTTGGAGTGTACATTTTCTCCCTTTTAGACGTCAAATCTCAAGTGTCATACTACGAACGCGTATTCCGTACGTTTGGAGCAACTAACTGGTCCCGTTGTATTCGTCACTTGTAACCCTGGGCGTTACTCTTCCATTCTATGTTGTTGTTCCTGTTACTCGTCACCTCTGATAACTCTAATGAAGCAAATGGCAAGTCCAATTGGCAATGTGACTTGGAGCTAGTTTTGTTCTTTGCCGGCAAGGCAACGTGTGTAAGAAAGAAATGGAAAGGAGAGATGCGTCGCGAGCTGAGGCAGAGGGAGTGCGAGAGCGAGGCACAGCGCTGTTTAATTCCACGGAGCACCCGAGTCCTTGAACTTCCTGTTCAGAATTCAGCCGTCGGCCGTTTCGTCAGTGCGTGCCAAGTAACCTCGGCCTGTGAACACCCTGCTATCCCGGTTCACACACGCATCGCGATGTGCCATACTAACATATTATAAATACGCACCAATATTTTACGGGAATGTCGTCATTCGACAGATAACCCGTAGGAAATGCTACAGAACGAGATGGCGCCGGCGAGATCGGGATTCGAACACTCGTCCTTTGTTTCCATTAAGGTTCTTCCAGTTTTCAGCGGCTTGTCAAGTGCACGTCGTAATATATATATGCAACGTTTATTCAAGTTGATCAATATTTTGATTTTGTGCATATTAATGTGGAAAACCCCGATTCATATAAGTACCTTGAACAAAATGATAGCAATATGTTTAGTGCCATTTCAGATAGTACAGGATGCTCTGTTCTGATTTCACTCCAAAATTCATGTAATGTACGTAACTCGGGGCTCTTATATTAGTGAATATTTGGTTTTAATCTATAGCGTAGCGTGTATATCACTTCTAAAATTAATTTATAATTACCTATTTTTTTTGCGAGGGCCCGGGGGGTTTAAACAGCGTAGAATGACGCCACTTGCTGCAAAAGGGAAGTGACGTATTTAATATTAGACGATGTCTAAAGACGTTTCATATATAGAAAGTGTATGAGCATAAATTCAGACAGGATCTAGGGAAGATACCGGTAGGAGGTATTAGGATGGTTTTAAGATTCTCACATGCCGAGGTGGTGTATGTACTGAGATAGCAGACCTTGCGCATACGGTTAAAGTTGTCCGCTGATCCCCTTGGATCGGTCGGTCAGCTGCCTCCTGAAATTGAAGAGACAGGGACAAGGAAATGCTGCGACGCCACAGCAAACTCCTTTCCGGCGTGAGAATAGTACCCAATAGACTGACCTACCTGATGCATCTCTTCTAGGTGAATCACCGGGGCTACCTTTTCAATTCCTTCCCCATGCTATTAAAGGGGAGTTGCAGGCAGATGTAATAGAATTTGCCGATGCGTTAGTATATAAGTTGGGGATAATAAGATGCATCGAGGACGTGAGTGTAGAGGTGACGACTTCCGTAATGTGATCCCGTAAATGTTGATTGTTATCTGCACGTGCCGAGACGTGCCGCTCCTCTCCGCTTCCTGCCACTTGAGTCTTCACTAAACAAACAGCCCTCTCGCTCTCGCTCTTCCGCAACGACAACCAACAACCAATTCCCCTTTAACAATATGCTGTATCAAGTCGTGCGTGTGGCGATGCCCAGAGACATTTCCTTCGATTTTACTTCGTTTACCTTTGTCACTGTAGTTTTTGGCTGAACTCGAAGCCCTGGGCTGGATCCCAGTAGATGAGCATTTCACTCCTGTCCTGAAAGCCACGCAAATAAAAGGTTCTCCAATTTAAGTGGATTGTTCTGCTACTTTTTTTTTTGAAAATACTAAATTTCATTGACGAAATATGGTGGCAATTCTTTAGTCTTTGATAAATTAATGAACCTCAGTTTGGGTTGTCTAGTGAAATAAAGCCTTCGATATCGTGCCGCGCGATCTGTTAAAAAATACTGGTATAGATATTTTGGTACTGAAGTGGATTCACTCAGAGTTCGCGTGAATGACAAATTGTCCGACTCAGAGAATTGTCATCGTGTTCCTTGCATCCGTAAAGACTTAACAATCGGCATAAAATCACAGATGAAACTTTTTGCCGATGATTGTATGGTTTATAAGGAAATTGTAAACGTTGAGGATGCACAGATTCTGCAGACTGACTTAGACAAAATTTACCAATGGTCAGTTAGTTGTATTAAATGGAAATCAATGCAACGAAGAGCAAGGCAATCCTTTTTTACAAAAAAAGAGGAATGTCCCTCCAGCTCGATATAAGTAGTAACGGAGTCAAACAACTGTAAATATCTTGGGATCATGATTAGTTAAGATTTAATTTGGGGTAATGAAGTGAGCCAGCGAGGTAAAGGCGCTGCTGCTTCACTTTGTAAACAGGGTCTTGAGGAAAACCAAGATTTCTGCTTACAAAACGCTGGTCAGTCCAACTTTAGAATATCGAAATGAACACACACTAGCTTTGGAAAAAATATAAAAAGGGGCTGAAAATATGTTTGGGGGACGATTCGCGAACAATCCTCACGAGAATTTAGAAGCTTTCAGTAATAGAAGAAAACACGCGAGGTTGTGCGCAGGCCTGGAAATAAATAACAAATCATCTTACGGCGCCGAATTAAATCTCTAAATATGATCATACGTTAAAAATTAAAGGAAAAGGGCTACGCACAGACGTAGGAAAAATTTCATTTGTAAATAGATGCCTGCAGAAATACGACTTTTGCTGGTAGCGTAAATCAGTTTAGGAATAGGCTGAGGAAACTAAAGTGAGCAGTTTTTATAATCAGTGAAGTGACTCCTGACTTATTTTTCACTATTTTGACACTACAAAAATTGTTCCTGAGTGTAAATGATATATATATTTTTGTAAATGTATGATATGTGCAAATTCCCAATAGCAGGTAAGTAATAATAATAAAGGAAGTTTTAAAGAGCCCTCGGAAGCGTTGCAACTTGAGAGCAAGGATGTTTCAACACGTAGGTTTCGTACTCAGCGTTATCTGATGCTGCGGGCTCTTCACCTCTGCCCATTCATGCCTTTCCTTTCAAATTATACTAGGGTACCCTTTCCCTTTACAATGCCCGTTAATTCTTTTACGCTAATCCTTTTAAATGTAGGTGATATTCTACGACAGCGACTGGAACCCGACTGTGGACCAACAGGCTATGGACAGAGCCCATAGGTTAGGCCAAACGAAACAAGTCACCGTCTACAGGCTCATTTGCAAAGGAACCATCGAGGAACGCATTCTGCAGAGAGCTCGGGAGAAAAGTGAAGTAAGTCTGTCGCCATCGCTCGCAACACATTTTAACTACTTACAGTCGCCCTTTTATGTAGTTTTTATATGACTTTAATTACTGTGCACCCTATCCTAATTCCTTCTTCTAAACAAAATGTTAGTGTTTCTTTGCATTTTAACCCTACAGTCACTGTTAATCATTTGAAATATCAATTCTTAAATTTTTTATATAAATTTTTTTGTTTTAACATTTACAAACAAAATTATAATTTTAACAAAACCCTATGAATATGTCGAGCATTACGAAGTATATTTACATGCTTTCAATTTGTCAAAGAATAACAAATTCTATTTGATCTTAATGTGAATGAGCAATTTCCTCTCCGTGGATCAGTTCCAACTGGAAAATCCTGTAGGAATAAAGGACTACTCATCTATGGTCCACATGCATTCGATTCTGCCTTGTCTCGTGTTAGATCAAATATCTTAAATATTCCGACCGTCAATTTTAAATTTGTTCCATTTTCTAAAACGTTTACACGTCCCAAGTTCCTTATAGCGATGTAAACTTGTTCTGTTAATATTGTATAAATATAAACTTTTAAAGTCGATCAGTATTAACAAAAGTGATATCTCCTAAAGTAATCTTTGGACATCTCACCTTTTTCCTTCCTTCAATTAATACAAATGTTTGTTATTAAAAATTTATATTGCTTATAACGTTTTCCTTTTTACGTTATTAGGTTCTGTATTAAGTCTTTTAACATTATCATAATCTATTGTATAATCAAGAGTCAGAGACATTTATGTTTTTCGAAAAATATTTGTATCTTTAATGTTTTTCAATTTATTTTGTGGCATCTTGATTCTTTAATGATATTTTTCTACTGACGTACTCTGTTTCTGACCAATCCTCCTTTTTAATTTAACCGACGTTGAGAAGGAATTGATTTTCTGAAGACAAAATGATTTGTATTTCACTTTTTAGATACAAAGAATGGTGATTAGTGGAGGCAACTTCAAGCCCGATACTTTGAAGCCGAAAGAAGTTGTTTCCTTATTATTGGACGACGAAGAAATCGAGAACAAATGTAAGTTACACAGGTAACATTTTTTTTGTACGAAACCGAAGCTGCTACTTTGCACAATACTCGTAATTAATATTTTTAGAATCGTTTTTTGTTTGTGTGCATGATCGTTATTAGCTTTACAGTGTAATTTTAATGATTATCTCGAATCGCAGCTAGATTCGACTTATTTCCTGTGGTGAAAACGTTACATGTCAATTACTGCGAGTAGCATTAGTCCAATATCAGTGTATTTCATAAACAAAGAATGTAACTTATTGATGTTATTTTAATATAGATCGCCAGAGACAAGCCGAAAGGAGAAGTAGAGAAGAAATCCACGCGGAAATAATTAGAGATCGAGATCGAGAAAGAAAAAGAAAGCAATTTAGCACATATAAGGTAAATATATTTTAAGTTTAAACTTTGTTCTTTTGATAATTTTTCGAAACAATTTAAATCATCAACACGAATTTTCCGAGACGTACAATTATGATTTAGCAAAACCTCGGAGTTTCATTTTCAGGTAATCCATTACCATTCCCTCTCCTTATTAATTTCTTTCATTTTTTTGACAATGTCACACCATTACTTGGTTTTAATTATGGCCGGGTTACAATCAGAAACACATTTTTGTTTCAGGACGAACCTGCTGAGGATTTTAGGCCGGAATATTGTATGCCGAGTCCTGCAGCTCACGAGGTTTGTTCCATATTTGTTAAAAAATCAACTGTAAGATTTAATCAAAGTAAATTTTTTTATATTATTTTTCATCTGATAATTTGCTATACGCTAAATGGTAATAAAAAGTAATTGTATTCTGTTTCTAATTTAGTAGGTGATTACAAGCAGATATAATTTGTTTTCAGGTTACCGTAGAAACGATTTTTAATACCGCGGATACCGAAAATGAATTAGTGATCGAAGACAGGATGTCTGAAGGTGAGAATACTAAATTTAATGTACAGCTATTGTATTTGTATTGTTTTTTTTAATGTGCACTTGGAGGAGAAGACGTAAGAGAGTGTGCGACAGAAGTCATTAAGCTTGATCTCTTTGAAATTTCTACTCATTTGCCGTAGGCTGCATTGAAGTTCCAAGTCTTGTTTTCCGCAAACGTTATGCATTAATCTTATTTATTAAGTACCTGTATGTGTTTATGTTTATTGTATATCTGTTACAGTGACAAATGAGCGGCAGTCTTTATGCAATTGAGTCACTCCATTGTTCAGCGTCTCTCACGTTAATATATCGGATAGTGTTAAAACTCAACATAATTTCGATTAGATTACTCAGTCTACTTTTTACTGTGGTTTTAAATTTTATTGGTCATCCACACCCAGCTGTTTCAACCAGTCTCGATATCATACTACAGCATTCAATTTTAACAGATTTTATGGGTCTAATTCCCAAGTGTTTCACCTGAAATATAGTTATTTTGTAATGTAACTATAACTACTTAATAGTTTTGTAGTAAGTGGCAACGCACTCGGCGATGTTTCTGGGAGCTGTACGGAAACTTATTATTTCACGCATAAACGATCGACTACAAGTACTTGGGCCTTGTATGAAGACTCCGATTACTTTTATTTGTCGGTTTGAACCTGTGGGAACGCATTGGCACGTACAGGTCCGGTTGGCTGACACGATCTTGGCGGTCTTCACAACTTCCTTCACTTTCAAAACCTGCATCTGATACCACATTTGCACATCTGCTCCACATAACAGCGACGTTGCCGGGTGCCGTGCAAATAATTTCAATCCGCTATATGTGCGCTACAATTCACAGAAGTCCACGACACAATAATCGGATTACACGTAATTACCGAACGGATGCACCCCACCGATGACGTCACCTATTCCGTCAAGTTTCTTACTTGGAATGCGCTACTGTCGTCGTCAAAATAGTAGACTTTGAAGCTTGACTATGCCCAATGATTTTACCACCTAAGCTGTTATTTTTCTAAATTTTGGTGCCATGAGAATGTTGAGCAACTGAATTCGAAGGGTTTTAATAAAATAACAGTTGTACTTGCAGAAGCTGCTTATAGAAACCGAAACGAACGTGAACCCCTACAGCACTTGACTGCATTATTGTGCAAGTCTGCCGCCTGATTTGAGATGCTTTGCCCGCATATGGTGTCATAAATTGTGTCTTTTTTTGTGGGGGCGTGATATTAGTCCCGGGTTCCCAAACCATATGTGTTTCGCACATGGCACCCTCTATTTCCAGAACATATTCTACAGTTATTAAAAAAGAAACTGACAAGTTTCCCCCTCGACTGTTTTAGTCACGCACGTTTCCGGTGCGACCAGCTCAGGGCTGCTTAGCGTTCGTCGATCTGCATTGTCGTCTGAGTATCACAAGTCATACTCTTGAGACGAGAGGTGTGTGGATCATCTTATGATAGGCCCAACGATTCAGGAAGAACCCAGTAATAAAATATGTGAAACACTGCTAAATTTGATGGATAGTCTAATTTTTAATAGCATGATCCAGAGAAAACTGAAGTAGACATGCCTTCGTTCAAGTGTACTATGGATTAAAAGCCGACGAGACGTGAGACCTATTTTAAGTGAAGTTATGAAAAGTGTAATGTGACGTGCGAATCCAAAATTATCGTTTCATCTGACGTATTGAAGACTGCTTTTGCTGAATTATTACCTTCTTCTAGTCTTTTGGTCACGAATAATAAGTTGTTCAATTTAAAACGGCGACTGTTCAGTTTAATTTTTTAACGGTATTTAACAAGATACCAAGAAACTCGCATATTTGTAACTCCAAAATTTAAATTGTACACAGTGGGCAGAATCCTTGGGAGATAATAACAAACCTAATTTTAGGGCATATTTCCAATTATTCCCTGTGAGGACAAAAATGAAAATACAGTCTGTGAAAGTAATTACAGAAACGTAATCGGCGACGATAACACTTTATTTAATACGCTTGCTGAATGTTAGGGAGCAGTTCACTCCCCCCACCCCCTCCCCCAACTTGATAATCTAGAGGAATTAGTTGACGATGAAATCTGACGTTCACTTGCTGATAATCTTCACCTTGTGGAGTTACACGGTATTCGGTATTGTTTTCTTGACGTTCCAATGTTTTGGTGGTTTTACTCGTAGTTTCCGACTATCTAATCATCAGCACTTTGAGTCTTTAGAGTCATCATTGTTGACCATACTTTTTTTGTGTTATTGCTGAGCGAATTTGGTGGATGTAGTGGTGCGGTTAGTGATTTTGCGGTTGGCATGTATTGCTCTGCGGTCCATTGTCCTTTATGGCAGTTCTTAGCGCGTGCTGGAATCGTCTTCCTCATTCCCCTCAACCTTTGCTTCTTTCCCATACTTTTTTCTTGTGTTCTCAGTTGAGGAAAACTTCTTTTACCCGTCCAGTAGGCAAGCACGTTAACAGGACCTCAACGTCGAATCGTTCTCGCGCCCTTTCTGCCATTACCTTTGATCAGGAATAACTTTGTTTGCAATGCAACCTTCATCCGGCGCGAATTATAGACTGCGTAGCACACGAATCAGTTGTCAGATTTCAAGTATGATAGTTTTGGTTAGTGACGTTGCGAGCCACCAACGTTCGGATTCTCAGCCAGGATGTGGCCGCATGTCATGACGTTTCATTTCTCAGAGTTCGTATTTCTTAGTTAGAACGCACCACAAGGTGTCTGACCTTTCGCAAACCGCATCGCATTCCCCGCAGGCAAAGGGTGTAAAAGACCAAAGAGCGTTCACCGCGTGTAATGGCCAGGTTATTTTGTAATCTCAGCGCCGTCGCACAATTTGGACACACGATGCTCCCTTAAATGAAGACGTATCTGAAGTTAAGTTGTTGTTTCAGAGCTGCAGCCGTTTGCGAGTAACGTGCTGGTCACTGGTCGCCCCAGGCCCGGGCGCGGCGGTCGCAGGGGCCGCCCCCGCGGGTCCAGGAGGGTGGCCACGAGCCTGGGCCGCCCCTCGGGCCGCGCCATCACCGTCAGCACCACGGCGGCGGACCTCGGAATCTGTGAGTATTTCCTTCCGCCCTCTCGGTGGTTGTCCGGCGTCGGGCCCGAGTGAAGATTGTCCTTTGTTGCATTGCAGCCGTGCCGAGCCTTCTGGACGCGCCGCCCCCGGTGGCGAGGAGAGGCCCCGGCAGGCCGCGACTTCGGCCTCTGGGTCCGGCGCACAGCGGGGGTCGTGGGGGGCGGACTCGCAGGGCCCCCGGCCCCCTGCCCGTGCCCCTGCACTTTGACGTCAACTCCACGCCGCCACCCAGCCCCTTCGGCCTCTACTCGCAGACCGAATAAGCCTTTCTGGAACTCGGTAATAATGTAATTAACTGCAACGTGCCTGCGCATCATACAACCCTGTACTCCAATCATAATTCACACTCGGAAAACCGTCATTTGGTTGATTTGATCATTACTTACACACCTCTCCATTGAGTTTTCTAACTGTTTCTACCTTCACTATATTCCTGGTTACTTTCTCACCTAACTCTGACCCTATCAGAACTTATTTCACGTCCAGATATGACCATTGGTGTACTATGTTCATGCAAACCACTTTCAAAATATTTAAAGTGTCTTCTAGATTTAGAAATGGAAACAATTTTCAAATTACTGTACTCAGTTCGATTAACTTGGTTCACGCCTCTCACTTATCTTGTACGCCCTGGAGGCTAAACCTCGGTTTGTGTGTCGGTTTTCTACGATACCGTTTGGCTAAATACCACGAGGCTCCCGTCTGTGCCGCAATTTGAACCTGGGACCTCTGCGACCCCTACGTCACCGTAGGCAAAATGGTATCACGAATTGAATGATACTCTGACGAGAAAGTAATTAATATATTTACAATCTGCATAAAAGTACAAAAAGAATTATTTGTAATATATAATTCAAAGAAAAGGAAGTAATGTTATTGAGCTTAAAAATGACAGTACCTAATTCTATTTTGGCTTATAAAATGTTAGACTGATATAAATTTTCTTAATGGTTACATGTTATTTTTGGCAGAAGTACTCATGAGTAATTTGTCTTTCTTTCAGGTGCTGCATGAAAAACACAGTGTGGGCATTCTTGTATTTAATGAAGAATATTGCTCGTATGCAATCTTATGGTCATGTTTGGTGATTGTAAACAATTTATAAAATTGTTTTAGTCGTGAACTTTGGTTTTTAACCATTGCTGTTGTTTGAGATGGTTGTATTTAAATTTTCATTTATTTTTGTAGTACATTTACCTTTACTTCATTGTTACCATCGTCCTTTTAAGATCGTAATGAATTTCACAAATTAGGAAAATTTTAATTACTGGTGTATATTTACTTTAACATATTGAGGCTTTTATGTAACATGCACAAAAATTGTGTTGATTGTTTTGATCATTTTAATTAGTATTATTGGCTACATGTCAATTGGTATTACAATATTTACAAAAAATTATTTATGGTTGCACCAACTGCCAATGCTTGTTAATGATGGTCTACGATTGGGGGAACTTATTTCTACGTAGGGACAAAACCGACGGAACGTCCTGACCCTAGCCAGGATTCGAACCTGGTACCTCTGCGGTGTGCGGCAGCGACACTGGCCGCTACGTCGAAGGGGCTCGGTTAAATGTTTTATTTTTATGTTAAATGGACTTTTATGTTTCAATTTGGCATGTTTCTATTATTTACAAAATAATAGCATCTTTTAATTATGAAATAACATTATGTATTTATGAAACACCCAGTCATATTTCACTGATTTAATTGCTCCAGTAAACATATATATTTATCATAATTTGTTATCATTCATGAGAAATATATTTTTGTTTCTTGCATTCCAGACTTTTATTTATTTTAGTATTTGTAGTGTTGAAGCAAGTAAATAGTTGAAACTTTATCATAAGAGAAGTATTTGTTTCTTTATTGCTCAGCAGCTACTCCTGAATTTAAAATTTTGGAATAAAGAATTTGATATGCTCTTCAGTCACATAATATTTTTTTAATCTGTAACTTAAAATTTAAAGTTGTAAACAGTTTTACGCTTTGGAAGTTATTCACAGACCTTGATAATATGACGATAGATTTCAAAGTTCTACAAAATGTGAATTTTATTTGAATTCACAAACAGAACTAACCAAAATAATGTGTATAAAAATATATTTAATAAAATTATATAAATATTTATGCCACAATTTTTAACTGTTAATAAAAAAACATTGTGCAACAATTGTTGTTCAAATATTTTCATATCCCAAAATTCAAACTGACCATTTCTAATGAGACAAGCTATATTATTAATTTTACTTAAATGTGGACAGGTTTTTTATTTGTTCTCAGTTTTTATTATTGAATTTAATGGGATTAAAATATTGTGATGCAGCAAGAAATAATTGCCTTTATTAAATTCTTTTCAAGTCGTGTGTTTTTACGTACAGGACCTGTCATGCTTTCAAAAGACAATTTAAGCTATGTTTGATTCTGATAAAACAAATGGTAATCACATGTGAAGGCCCATTGAAAATTTTAGAGAGCATCGAGTATTTTAGTTATTTTGAATTAGTGACAATACTGAGATGAACATTTAGTTTTAATTAAATCCATGTATATAACTCTCATATTTTTAACATTTGTAAATATGGACAGTTTCGTAGTGTGGACAAAATGATGATGCTGAATAAGGGAATTAAATGTAATTAACACCAATGATAAATACATTTTACTGTGACAGCTCATAAGCACAGTATAAATAGTTATCGTGTTTTGCCGGTCAAAGAAACGTCATAATGTGACGTGTAATCCAGTCGGTTGGTAACCTGAGAACTATTTATAAGAAATCTATGTCCTTTAATGACAAGGCTTTGCAAAGCTGGAGAAATTTGAAACATGAAAATGGTTTTATCAGAATGTTTGGTATTGTGTCAGTGCAGATGTATTGTTGTGCTAGGGAGAATAGAATCATTTTTCTTACAACAAATGTCAAATAATTTGTATATAATGACAACTATTAATCTCCCCTGGTCTTAGTTGCAATTGAAACAATAATTGATAGTGTCATAGAAAAACAACATTTCTTTTGCAACATTTAAGCAATTTTGAGATTAAATATCGTGTTGAAACATGACAAGTACTTTTATTACTCTTTTCATATTAATCAGGCTGACTTTTAAGTGTCACTTAAAATTACTTAATGTACATACACAGAGATACATGCATGATATACCTGATCAGTGTTGGCCACAAAGTGGTAAAGCAAATTTTAAGGTATGCATACATACAATTCACAGTTCAGTTCTACACTATTTTTTTCTATAATTTAAACAATTAAACCCCATTCATTTTTTGACAATATTATAGCGATTAAAAAAATGAATTCAATAGATTTGATGATTTTATATTTTCACGATTATATCATAAAAATTCTTTATCGTTCATAGTAAGTAAATTACTTCCTAATGTTAAATCCAGAATTTAGCATGTTTAGAATGTATTAGAAATCAACAAATCGTCAAGGGAAATGCGCAGGTCCTCGTTGATTGGCCGAACCATGATTCAAGATTTCTTCGGTCAGTTCGAGAACACTTGAAACATATTCCAATAGATTTCTACATCCGTAAATTCTTTCGCATAATTCACAAACGCTGAATTGTCGCTGCCGACTATTTTTTTTTGTTTCACGTATCAGAGTTCGGGCGAATGAGGGGCAATTGAATGAACAATTTTGCCTACCGTGCGTGAAGCCCTGACAGGATGTAACGACCGTTAGTATTTTCCCCTAATCACCTAGTCACCCATTTAGCCTCAAAGAAACACCCTGTGATATGTTTATGCAAAACATAGGAACCTACCAAACATTACGCATGCAGCGTGCACTAGTGTAATTAATAACTATACTTGTAAAGGCGTTAATGATTATAAATGTGTGAACACGTAGCAGTTAAACAGAGACAACGACTTGTTTCATGTTTGTGTTATGTGCTACATATTTGCGCAATTCTCGCGGTCTGAGCATTTTTGGAAGGCGGTATAATTATTTTCCTGGGATTATTTAAATAAATATAACGAATTTTTAACATTTAATAAGTTTTAATGAAATCTACACGGAAGGAAATGAAACAAAATAGAAACATAGACCAATGCATAATCTTGCTTTTTAATATAGGCCTCTCATGTTCTTAAATATTTCATGGCCATGTGCCCGAACCTGGAGCACTCGAGAAAGAAAGGGGATAAAGATATGCACTTGAAATTGTCTCTATTTTACTCTCTGGTCGTAAATGAAGGTCAGGTTTGTAAGTTGGGAGATAGTTCGCTGTTCTCACAACTTTCTCCCTAAAACAGACGACGAATCGTGTCATACTGTATTTACTGCCATTAATATATCCAAATTATTGTTTACACTTGCGGTGTTGGAAAATAATGCGTCAATTTACCGTCAGTATCTTTTTGGCTTTTTAAATTATGTGAACTAAGAAACTGAACCGTTACATTTATTAAATACGGCGCCTCTAAAATATCTTTACTCAGGGCTCCATAGGCGAGGTAAATAAATGGATTAATTTATGAGAAGGGGAGTAACGGAAAATGTGTATTATTTAACGTCGAACACACAGAGAGATAAAATGTTCGTCTCCCTCTGCCATGTCGCTTAATTTATTGTGAAATCTGTGTTTGGTCGATGTTTCAGTGCCAGGCACCGTACGCATCAGCCTTCCAGTAGCTCACACAAACCTCGATACACTGGATTCTCGTCCTGAAATAGGGACACTTGTTATGATCAGGGTTATTTCACTCTTAAGAATTGACGAGAACTGGATGAAGAAATAACAATAGACGTTCACACAATTAATGTAATGTAAAAATGAGCGCCGTGAGTTGACTTGACGGCGTGAAACGCAGCGCATGAGTTACATTGCACGGAACTTTTAACTTATTCGTCAGTTAGTCTGCATCTGTAATGAATGTACTTATATAATTCTTACTATCGTTTTCCTGTAAAAAACCAAATGGATGATTATGACACATTCACGTCGAAAGCTACCGACGATCGTTGAAAAATAAAATCCTTTACATGAATTGAGTGACCATCACACTCAATGCATAATATATATAAAACACAGATTGCGTGCTACATACAACAGTTAGAACGAACTTAAAAAACTCTAAACAAATTACATTTTTTTTAAGTTGAAACATTCTGCTGAGAAACATTCAGTTCTGAATAAGCGTGTTTACCTTAATGAAGATAATATAATGTTGATTGTGATAATTTTGTTCTGAAGCGTATAGGAAACAATTTCAATGTCGGATCTGTATGTGGAACGACATTCCGATAGAACGTGAACCGAGGGAAACCTACCTGCAGTCGGAGAGACTAGTTAAGTTACATCGTATGTTTGTACGTGTCTTTCATTTCAAATTTAATTACGCAAAAAGGGCTGTTGTGTGGAACATCCACGCATGCAAGGCCACGCACGCTCCCTCAGAAATGTCGTCAGGCAGGACAACTTTTAACTTAAACAACTATTTATACATTTCTAATATTTTATTAAGAATCCGAGAAAATGACAACGGCAAATTTCCCGTCGGACTGTGACTTTTACTACGGACAATATTCTTCAGTTGCAAATACTTGAGAATAATTTTCTTGTTTACTAATGAAAATCATACATTAATTTTGAAATATATGTAATATTTGAGTCTAAACCGGTTGCACATTAAGAACAGAACCGCTACTTATCCCTATATTTTTATAATTAGGTAAATTAAATATATTATATTAATTCTGAAATTTATAAGCAAATCTGTTTTAAGTTAGATTTAAAATATAAATATTTATTCTAATATATAATTAATTTTACTAATTGCAATAAATCATTTGCAATAATATTTCAATTAGATTAAATATATTTCTCCTTTATTTCCGTAGAATACAGATCCAATGCTTACCGTTTTATCATTGAGCGGTTTGGTACAAAAAAAATAATTAAATATTCTGATTTACAGTATAATATATAGAGTTTATTACCTTTGTACTATACAAATTTGATTATTTATTTAAATTTCGACACTTATAGGTTATTCCTTAATTGTTATTAAAATTATTCTTCACGGTCAGTTTTTTGCACGATTTCACAAATCTGTATAGTGCTGCAGCACAGGTTTCGTTTCGGGCAAATTCAAAAATAAATATAAAATAAATTCCAATTTTGTAATATATAATTATCTTATTTAGTATAAGGGCTTATATTATATAAAATAAGCTATATATTAATAAATACTTATTATCATATACTAAATCTCCCACAAACCTCCGGTCCTTTCATGATCATTTTTAGGGTACGGGGAATTAGGGCTATGTCACCCTCAATATTTACTGAACGATATTTCCAGAAACCAATCCTCGTGCCTGTCCGGTGAGTATAATAATATTTCAATTGAACAAACGAATCGCGAACAATGGCTGATAAACTGAGATCCCTAGAATATCCCTCAATTTACTGTAAAGAACGAAAGAGCAAACCTCAGATTACTTATTTACTCATAGATCACCGAGAATGATACTCAGTATTGCTTTAGTATACGAACTTAGCCACAAAAAAAGCTACCAGTTGAATATTCTATGGATATTTTCGTTAGTCTTTCTACCTTGCTTACTTCACCCATAAATTTATCAGCCTAAAAGGCTGAACGTTAATATTTATAGTCGTTTTGGCACTGTGTGCTCATGAGCGTAAATGAAATTAGCGTTTTTTACAGCAATCATTTTCTGCATATTACAGCAATTGTCTGCGGTCGCAGGCATACTTCCGATACTCATTAGCGCAGTTAGCGTCCTAAGTTTTTGTTGGCAAGCTCCAATCACACGGGAGGCAATCATGTTTTCCCATGAGATTTTTTTGTTCAGTTTTCTGTTCTTTGTCACCGGTGACATTTTTTGGGTAATTTCCTCCTTTACCGGATAGTGCCAGTTCGGCAGGTGGTCCGTGTCTGCACTAAATAAACTCCAGTGCCTCAAATTTTTACACTTCAACGAGCCCGTGGAAATTTCTAAATATTCCTCAAGGCTTCCGTCAACCAAAACTATGCTAAGGTGAAAATATTCATTAGTAGATGTTGCTCCTTTATTTATTGCCATCCCCAACGATTTGGTAATTTCTACTTTTAATATAAAACAGATGGGGAAACAGTGATTCAGGAGATCAACTGTAAAAACATAGGCAGTTATTTCAACAGTAAGCTGGGAGCAGGTAAAATAAGCTACAAGGGAACACCTTGCACTTTGTAATGCGAAATCTAAGGAAATGGCATATTTGTCCTTACAGGAAAATCAAATAGAATCCTTAGAAAGGGTGCAAAATTCGTATAAATAGGACCTGGGCATGGGAACGAAAAAGTAAAGCGACTAGGGTGGACAGACAAGAAGGGAAACAGCTACGCAGAGCCTTTAGAATAAAATAGAATAATAATCATATTCCGTAGATCCTGTAAAGAAGCTAAGCTTCAAGGATGTGGAATGAGTCACGGTGTACATTTATTACATTATTTTATTATGTAAAAGATAAATATACTTATAACAAATTTTTGTAACTAAATAGAAAGGCGATTCCAACATTATAAACTAATTAATCGTCTCCGATTCTTCTATAAATTCCTTTACTGAATAGAAGGAGTGGCTAAGCAAAAATGAGGATAATTCAGCCTTGGTTATCGGACAACTGTTTAATTCTATGCGGCAGTCTGTTGAAAATGGATATCCCAGAATAATGCACACCTTTCTGTGTAATTGACAATGTTTTACATTTTTTGTACAGATTATTTTTGTTTCTTGTATTGTAGGGATGAATATAAGAATTATTCCAAAATAAATATATTTGTGATTAAAAATAACATCAATGAATAAATGTATTGGCACGTCAAAGTGAAAATATCTAACTTTTTGAACAGAGTTCTGCAAGAAGTTGTTGAGGTAACCTGCCTGACATATTGCTCTAATAACACGTTTTTGACTAATAAAAATCTTATCTATGCCTGCTGAGTTGCCCCAAAATATAATACCCTATGATAAAACAGAATGGAAATATGCAAAGTATACTAATTTTCTTGTTTTTAGATGACTCTTACAGCATATGTAGCTGAGCTGAGTTTCAGTAATTGATTAATCGGATCAGTCCAATTTAATTTATTATTTACTAAGAGACCTAAGAATTTAACAGAGGAATTTAAAAGAATAGTTTTAGTCTGCTTCACGAAGCTTTTGTAGGTACTATTTTTAACCTCTAGCGGAAGGCTGTTGTATAAAATTATCCCGGTATTGTGAATACTTTTCTGGTGTAGAGCAAGACGATGCTTGTCCGACCTTAGAGCTGAACGATTTCTAGTCGCGTATTCATGAAACTTGCCATTTGTTTGAAACAAATTAGTGTAGATTAAATAAATATACACAAATCCAGATGGAATGTATTTAAGACTGTACCTATGAATTAAATGTTAATGGCACTTAAGAATGATTGAAAGTAAAAAAATGTGGTATTCAATGGATAGTCCACTTTCTCCTTTACATGCTAAAATTATCATGTGGTGTTGTTGAAGCTATAATTAACATTTTGATGATATTCTGCAATATTTAATCATCATAAATAGACCATAATAATGTCTTTAATGAATACAGTTCACTCATGAAGTAGAGAGCAACACTTCTCTAAGTTGCCCGGATGTTACTGTTACGGTTACTAAATCTGTTTGAACTTACTACCGAAACCCCACTTTTTCAGGGGGAGTCCATTATTATTTTGGTAATCATCCGAAAGTATACCGTATAAAATTTAGTAGATAGAGCCATTCCTTTATGGAAACTATCCTTTCACTCTCATATTTTAAAAGCTGTACTTAATATCTTGGTCACGAATGGGTATCGAAATGATTGCATAGATTCTACAACGAAGAAGAATTGAAAAAAAATCCCAAACCGATATTTACATAATACTTTCAAGAGTTTTAGTCCCAATCACGATTTCGGACCGATTATCAATATAAGTAACTGAGCATACAATATATAGTTAATGATTTGTTAACTGACGAGGCTGAAGCTGATCGTCAAGACGAGATCGAGGAGTAGAAATGACAACCTTATAGCAATTCAGGTGAAGCGATCTCTCGGAAAAAGCGTTATGTAAATTTTTCGGAAGCAAACAAACGGGAAAGTGAAGTCTAGGCGTGATGTATCGATTGAAATGTAAACAAGAAACGACGAATGCTGCGTTCGACTTCCCCTCTAAATAAACTGAGGTGGCCATAAAAATGAGAGCATTGTAAACGATTCGGCGAGAAAGGTCACTGGGGAAAATAATCATCTAAACCTTTTGATGGTGCTACGATCTTTTCTCAAAAACAGTTTGCCATTTCCATTAGGAGGAAATAGAAGTTCACTTGTCTATGCCATGTCAATATACTTTTTTGACTGGAGCTCATATTAACAGGCGGCGCTGCATTAGGAAATTGCTTTTCACCAACGTCGTTTAAGTAGTCTATTCTTATACGAATATATTTATGAAACAATTTTCAAATGCTACAATCTTTATTTACTGAGCACCAATAGCTGTAATTGTAAGACCGTCGTTATTATAGAATTTGCGTATCAAGTATAAATAACACAAGAAAAGAAATCAATATTAAAGCAAGACCAAGTCAAGAATAATATTACATTTCATTATTTGATGCAATGCGATTTAATCGATAAGTGACTCTCTGAAACAGGTTCATTTCGCGAAGAACTGCTCGGAACCTCTAAAGTATCTTATTTATGTTCTCACGTACTGCCACTTCAGCTTTCTACTTTACTTTCTCGACAACATAAACAGTAGAATGCCCGCGAAAAATTCTTCTAAGGAAATCATCTATTATGTTTCTGTGTGAGTATATATGTTCCGCATACAAATTTAAATGCATGTTACAATTTCAGCCGAACTTAGTACGTGTTACGATCCGGGAACAAAAAGTGAGGATGACGACGCTCATAGGAGATAAATGGGTGGAATTTAAAAAGTAAACGAAAGCGAAAGCTTCCTTATTCGTGAGATGTCGCATGTGAGGGGAACATCCCTAGGGGATGACAAAAGTAATGTGGAATGCTGACTTGAATTCATGCCATCGGGTGACAACGCGTGAAGTATAACAGCTCCAATCTCACCGAGCCTGATCAAGTTCTGCCTACGGTCTGACGAATTGTCGAAGTTAGCCTAGATTAGTATCGAAACGAACAGCGAAGCACGTGTTGGCCAAGACATTAGTGTCGTACTAATGTAAATAAATACCCGACACTAAGCTAGTATAAAATAGAAAATGGCTACGAAAGCAATAAAAATGCAAACTAAAGCGATGGACATTTCTAAGCTGTTACAGAAACATACCCTATGTATTTTTATTACATTTTAGCTGAGATCATCATTCTTCGTAGTTATCAACTTAATTGCAGCAATAAATTCATTCAGTTTCATAATCTCTTGGCCACTTAACATACAAAAACAACGGTAAGTAGCAAAAAACTGGTTATTAATTTGTCTCGTGTTCTTGGTATAATGCACATGCATAAAATGCTATCGGTTATTATTTTTGGGACCATTTTCAGTTAAAATGTATTTTTTTCAGTACGTTATGTTAATGTAAATGAAAACTTGTATCGTGATGTGGTTTTGTTATTTAGAGTCCATTCCTCTATTGAACTAGTTGGTAACCTTTCCCCGGCAGGAAGAGGGTCAGACCCACACCCACACCCAGAGCGCGTGGGACGCTCCGTTAGGTGAATCCCCGTGACCCACAGGTCAGCTCACCCGCTCACCCGCTCACCCGCTCTCGATCGTATCGGAAACCTTGTTACATATATGCATACTAAAACCGCTCCTTCACTTTATTCGGCTGCCCCCGAGTCATTCTCCTGTGCAATAACAAGGGACCGTCGTCTCCGTTCAGGAGTAAATTAGAGCCTTGCTTTCTCCAAATTACACGTCTTTGTGGGATGAGCCTAGCCCCCGTGATGTTAGATGTCGGCCCACTTGAGATAGGACGACGACGACACGCATCACGCGAAACCTAGCTCTAATCAATCTGACAAGGGATCGAGTTCCGCAGCCTGCATACACCGAGTCCTTCATAAAGACCCACAAGAAGAAATCACATGCAGTGAGGTCCAGTGACCTCGGAGGCTGATTCATTTTGACCATTGTCGAGTATGCATAGCATTTCCCTGTTTTTAACAGTACGTTCTTCAAACACATCACGTTTGAGATCGGACGATTCTTTTTGAAAAAACCCGTAAAAGTGAAGTAAATTTAGCGATCTGTAGTTTTGAGGCCGAGGGTTCAGTAATGTGACTTCACATTCGTCCGACTGACTGATCTAAACTGTGAACCGGTATCACTTAATTCTCACATAGTAACTTATCCAATTTTTTTAAATCTCTGGACGAGGACAACCAGGAAAGGCGGGAAAAGGTCGGAGCCAGGAGAGCATTCAGGGGGCGCCACCCTACTTTACCCTCCCGCTCCAATAAAAGTTTCCTTTTTTCCTACACTTTTTAAAAAATCTTACAAAATTTCGTAGTGTTGCTACATGACTTCATGACTTTCAACCGTTACAAAAAAAGCTGAGTCCCACTCTTCTGCGATGCGCTGTCCAGGAGTTAGTGGAGGTCCCCTAATTAATTAATTTAAAACAAAGAAAGACAGATGATTCATACTTTGGGAATAGGTTTGGAAGGGTTTTCACTGTCTTTTCTTAAATTTTCATATAATTTAAAGTAACATTTTTAAACCCGAGTTGTCAAAGTCGAGCTATCTCAAAGATTACGAAAAACCCATGACTTTTTTCAGTCTTTTCGCCAAAACGCGTGTATAAAATGTAAAATTTTTATTTACATATCATAAAAGACATTAAATTCTGCGTAAAATGAGACCTTTCACTATAATGTAGGTCAAACCTAATGGGCACAGTGAAGCTTCAAACTCAGGGCTCTAGTATTTTGACAGTGACGACAGTAAGACTCTGAACACGTGACCTGGAATTTTAAGAGGGCCTCACGTAGCATAGCAAAATATAATACATTATGAAATTCAACGACATACGATTCGAGTGAGAAGTTGTAATAGCACGTGTCGTTAACCCCCAAGTGCCGAAAAGTGTTCGCCACACTCTTCCTTTGTCGTTTTCGGGAGCAATAAATAATTCGAGTTTGCAGCCGGCTTCCATTGTCTGTTTCGCGCTGCAACGTGGTCTTTGAGGGAACAGACGTCAGCACACACTTCATACAGACAATTGTTGGCGCACTTTCTGCCACACGCAACAGGAGCCCTTACACACTGCCTTTGCACGCAATACGAATGGAATAACGCGATGCCATCCCATCACATCCCACACACAAATCCTTCGTTTACGTTAACTTTTACGCAGAGTTCTTCAGATGCACAGTGGCACGAAACGTAAAGAAAACTCACACATATCTTAATTACTTGTAACACGTGGAACGCTGTACCGCGTAACACAGGTCACCTATTTTAATATTTAAAAGACAATGAATTCGCTATGTAATCAGAATGCAATTGATACTTGTATTTCATTGAGTATTATTATTACTAACTATTCCCATTCAATAAAATACAAGAAATCTGAGGAAATAAGGTATATTAGCATTTTATTAATTTTTGATTTTTGAAAATAATATCATGTTTTATTAGTAACTGTTAAAAACACAGTTTTTATTTTATCAATGCAAACGCCCTATACGAATTATTTATATTCCGTTAAAGTGAAAAGTGCATATTCTTCACCTCTACGTTATTGTAAAAAGACTCATTTAAAAATTTTTTAAAAGCATGTTATACTTGCGTTTTGGCGAAAAGACTGAAAAAATTCAGGGATTTTTCGTAATTCTTTGAGATAGCTCAGGTTTCAAACTGTTTCTTTAAATTATATGAAAATTTAGGAAAAGACAGTGAAAACCCTTCCAAACCTATTCCCAAAGTATGAATCATCTGTCTTTCTTTGTTTTAAATTAATTAATTAGGGGACCTCCACTAACACCTGGACAGCGCATCGCAGAAGAGTGGGACTCAGCTTTTTTTGTAAATCTCGACTTTAACAACTCATAGGTTTCAAACTGTTCTGTAAATGGTCTTAAAATTTAACAAAAGACAGTTCAAACACTTCCAAATCCATCCGCAAAGTTTAAATCATGTGTGTGCACGTTTTTTTTTCTCTCTAAATTTTCAGACCATTTACAGCAACAGTTATCTATGAGTTATCAAAGTCGAGCTATATGAAAAAAAATAGACTTTTCAGTTTTTTCGCCCAGCCTCATGTATAAAATGTCTTTTTTTGTTTACATATCATTAAATTTTGCGTAAAATAACATTGTAAATAGCGTAGGTCAATCCGAATGGGCACAGTGAGGCTTCAAACTAAGGGCTCTACTATTTTGATGATGACAGTAAGTCTTAACCTGAAAGAAACAAATTACATGTCACCTCGTTTACATTCTGGTGAATTATTGGAAGTGTGTGATGATGTTGATGCATTAGATTTTTTTTGTAATTTATTATAATCATCAAGTGGAAGAAATATGACACAACAGTAAATGGCGTCATCCAATGGACCGCAAAGTGAAATCAGTAACTTTGCAAGAAATAAAAGGATGATTTCCTTTATCCGTATGCTTTTAAATATAATATTGGCCATTAAAGGTGTTAAACCAGTAAGGTGGACAGACATGACATGCTGTTATATTCCAATGATTAAGTTTCCAACGCAAAGCGATATCTATAATGTGTATAAGAAAAGAGTTGACTGTCGGAAGACAGTTTGCGGCGCTGCACGTTGCTTCGTCGCAATGATTGTCTCACGTAGGCTGTGCACGTGATAATGGACCACTAATGACTGCGTGAGGGAAGGTTGTCGGCACAACGGCTGTGAGGAAGGAAATGGCGCAGGGAATGCGTATCTCGGTCCTGGATTGGGGGAAACGGACTAGAATAGTACTAACTTGAAAGGCCTTTGGACACTGGAGCGCACGACACATTTTATTTGGATACGTGGCGAAAGTGAGTGAGAGTTAATAATTTTAGGCATGGGTTTTATTTTGGAGACAGCAGACACGACGGCTATTTTTAGCAGTTGCTGCTGTTGCCTGTGTTTACTGCTGTCGTACAGACCGTGCGGGAAACATCGCCTTCATTCATCCACGATCATGCGAAACCTAACCCTCTTCATTCCTAATCATTCTACTCATGAATACCAAATAACGGGCTATGTAGATTTTTTAAGATAACGTATTGATCGTTTTTGTCATTGCTACTGAAATCTCACGAACCCGGGAACAAGTCCGTCTTTCCGTCGATACAGCTGTTTGCCGTACTTTTAAGAATCAACCGAAACTCTGTAAACCCATTTTCTTGACGTTAATTTATTATTTTATACGTCATTTATAAGAGAAAAAAATAAGTTCCCGTAACAAATAACACGGCATTAGTTTCAGCTCTGCACGTTATTCTTTAAGGTTACTAATACCGAAGTTACACAAACATGATTTATAGTACTAATGTTTCACTAATTAAATTTTCTACACAATTAAATACAGTAGTAGCTATTAATGGACTATTTATCGAGACTTCGAAACATTTGTGGCAACTGTATTTTCATGTCAGAAGCTTTACGGTACGTAATTATGAATGTGACATCATAAATAGCCTCCGATTTAAAGAATTCAGCAATCAGTGATCCGCAATAAGATTACACGTTAAGATATTACCTTTCTATGACATGAACTTGTGATGTGGTGTATTCTAAAGGCTCCTAACATAAAGATGAGTTAATAATCAAAACTAAATTGAAACGAAATATTGTTATTTCCTTGGAAAGTTTTCCGTTTTAGTCCTGTTGTTCGTCGAGACAATTAATTTAGAATCTATTGCGTGCAAAATATTAACGAAAATAGTATATAGGAGGATGGAATGTCAAATAGAATGCGAGTTAGATCAATTTGGTTTTAGGAAGGAATATTGACTTTGCGGCTAATTTTAGAAGACAAAATAAGAAAAAACCATGACATTTGTAGCGTTTGATAACGTGAATTGGAACACGCTATTAAGGATTTTGAAGAGCACTGGAATAAAATATCAAGAAAGCAGGGCTATACATAACCTCTACAGAAGACAGTCAGCTGGAATTAGAATAGAAGATCAATAAAAGAAAGCTGTAATCAGGAAAGGAGTTAGACAAGGTCGCCCATGCTGTTTAACGTATATATATATATATATATATATATGAAGCAATGGAGAAAGTTAAAACGGAATATGGAAAAGGAATCATACTGCATGGAGGAGAAATAAAAACCCTACGCTTTACCGATGATGCTGTAGTATTAGGGGAGTCAGAAGAAGACTTGGAAACCATAATAAATGGCATGAACGAGAAAGAGTTCAATATGAGGATTAATAGAGGGAAACAGTGGAAAAATAAAGGCTGTTAGATTGGGAAGGGATATTTTGAAGGACGTTAAGGAATTCTGCTACTTGGGAAGCGTAATAACTAAGAGTAGGATAGCACAGGCAAGGAAGAGAATTTACTTACGGGTAATATAAGTGTGAATATTAGGAAATCGTTGCTAAAAATGTTGGTATGGAGCGTGGCGTTATACGGGTATGAAACGTGGAAGATAGGAGTTGCGGATAGGAAATGGATAGAAACATTTGAAATGTGGTGCTATAGGAGAATTAGATGGGTGGATAGAATCACTAACAAGGAAGTTCTTAACAGAAAAGGGGAAGAGCGAACAAAATCAAGGACTTTGAAGGGATAGATTAATAGGCCACGTTTTAAGACATGGGGGTCTTATAAAATTAGCATTAGAGGGAAGTGTGTGGGGTACGAACAGAAGATGGAATACGATAAGCAGATTAGGGAGGATGTGGGATTTGCTAGTTATGTGAAAAATCTTGTGAAGATTGGTTAGAATGGATCAGACCAGTCTTAGGACTGAATACCACAACAACAACAAAAGCGTTTGTCGGCTTTCCATGACGTCACTGAAAAATTCCACAATGGATATGAGAAAATAAATATCGATATCATAAAATAAATCCCTGCAGAGTTTTGGGTCGCTGCTTGCTATTGCTTGTTCATTTCCGGTGAGTATAAATACTCAGTCTCGCCCGTTGTTATGGAAGAAATCTGTGCGCGTCGTTATTGCAGTCGCGCGTATTCCATGAGCTGCGACAGAAGCAATGTAATTTGTAATGCGGGGGCAATAAAGGGGCCGGGATCGTATTTCTTCCCTTCTCCAGCCAGGCAAGTGACAGTCGGAGATCAGAGAAGGCGCCGGAACGGAATGCTCGCAATGAAAGCTTCTCAATAGGCTGTTTGTCTAAGCCCCGGGGGACCCTTCGCAAATAATTAAGGGTGCTGAAACACAGGGGTGTAACTTGAATGCAATGTCTCCATCCCTTCTAAAATAAACATTCGTTTTGCTGGTATTCCGCAGCGTTCCCCTCCTCTGAGCGGGGGCGGGGGCGGAGACAGCTACACCTTCATTATTACCACAATTCTCTTCAAAATGTTACAACTTGCTCATTATTATCAGGTGGACTTTTTTTAGTTTAGTGGAAGCATCGAAGTCAGTAACCCAAAAAATTGGACATCGCTACTGTTTATTAAGAAATTTAGAAGCTGTTCATTTTGAACATTAAGCAAATTAAGCGAAGGAATTACAATGAGGGCAGAAGTGGTCCGAATCAAACAAAATGATATGTGAATGCAATAAAATTAAACTTCAGAGGTCTGTTGGCCGCTTCCTCTTCAATCTGCGACGTGGCTGACCTCTTCATTATGGAGATTTGACGATAATTAGTGCTGACTCTGTGTATTTAATCTTCTATAGTAGGTATGGCTACATCTTCATGTATTGTTTTGTTACTCACAAACCAGGGTGCCTTTAAGATGGTACGAAGGATTCTTGACTGAAGACATTGAATAATTTTTCAATTCGAAGGCTTGGTGCATCCCCATAGTTGAATGCTATATGTCCATATGGGCTTAATAATTATAGACATTTTGTTTTTCTGTTTTCAATTTGGAATTTCTGCAAAGTAACCAATGCATTTGGCGAAGCTTACTCTTAATATGATCCCTTTTGGATGTTAAATACGGTTTCCATGTAAGTTTAGATTTCAATAGTAGACTTCATTGGTGATAGGTAATGGTGCATTATTTATTGAGACATTTGGACAATCTGTTTTCCTGGTGGTAAAATTTACTTGCACTGATTTATTAGAGTTTACAGTTATACGCCAAAATTTTAGCCATTCTTCAAGATTATTTGAATGATTATGTAGGATAGCAGCAACTATAAGAGGGTGTCATCAGCATAGGTTGTAAGAATTGTGTTATCTGTTTCAGTTATGTCCGCTGTAAATATAAAGTATAAAAGGGGTCCCAGGACACTACCCTGTGGTACTCCACAGGCAATTGGTCGAATTGTGGAAATATCGTTGTTACACTTAGATTGAAAAAATCGGTCACCTAGATAGTATTTTAAGATGAGGTAATAATCAGTGGGAATGGTAAACTTGAATGGCAAAATGGAATATTGAATTAAATAGGGATATAAATGTTTTTAACAAGATGTCCTAAGGACCATGACACTGGAGGAGTACTGAGGAATAAGTTTACTGGCGAAAGTAAAAATAAAGGGTTGTATTTATACTCGTACATTTGAAACAATCCCTTGTAGAACTATAAAATAATTGCTGAAGTAGCAGTATACAATACGCGACGTTTAAGTCACTCTTATTCCTCAAAATGATTTCCTTTCAGCTCGCGTCCAGCATTTCTCAATTTTCTTCATTATAAGTATTTTTGCGGAAGGTCGTCATGAAGGTGCTTGATTTGGTAATGATGATTTCGTTGGAAGTATAGCAAATAATTTTTCAGGTTAACAATTATAAAGTCGGATGGAGCCAAAGAAATTTCGATCGCTGAACTTTTATAGATGTGAGTAAGCTCTTCTATTGGCTATTAATCAGCGGTGAAGCAAATATTTGAAGGCTAAAATTTGAAGACGTGGCAAAGTGGAATATTACAGCACTGTTTCCTCAGGTGTCAGGGAGTTTCTCAGAGACAATAATGAAATGTAAAAGTTGTCAGCGGACATCCTTCGAGAGCTCAAGACGACGAGAAAGTGCAGTGTTAATGATTTGTAAAAGCAGAGTAAGGCGATTTGATTTTTTGGAAAATGATTTTGAGAAGATGAAGCTTGCAAGGATGAGGACATATTCTGGACAATAAAAGCTTTTTTTCCCTCTAAAAAACACCGATACATATTAAAACAGGTCCATTTTTTTTGTTATCTCTTAATGCTAGGTACTTATGTACTAAATTTTATCCAATGACGCTATTTAGGTTTTAATAATGTTCTGACTTGACTTTTCCCTAGCCTCGATGAACTTACACGAGTTCTTCAGTCTTCGCTAACTATGGCGACTCTCTATGGTACATTTACCATGGCACGTAAAACCTTATTTTGAAGGGTTTGTTTACAAGACTCCAAAGCTGTATACAACACAGACATGTAGGTTTGATTATTTGATTATATACTTTTAATTTATTTGGTTACGACAGGCTAGAATATATTCCGATAAGCCATCTGTATTTCCTGTACTTCAGGTTGAGGTCTTCTCTTTTCTTTTTGACGTGTTCTTTCCACCTTAATTTTGTATCCAGAGTCATCCCCAAATATTTCGCTTTATTTTCATGTGACATAATGGTTCCTTTTATTTTCAGAGATGGTGGCTGAGTTATTCTTTTATTACTGAAGTTGACACGAATGGACTTTAATTCGTTTAATTTAATTTTCCTGTTTTTTGTCCTTTCGTAGATAGTATTACTAGCCTTTTGGACGTTGTCTGATTACGTCCTGTTACTAGTATCGCTGTATCGTCGCCAAAGGTGGCAATTTTCACATTTTCTAATTTAAGGATGTAACTCGTGAATGAAACAGGCCCAAGAACACTTCCCTGTGGTACTCCTGCCTTTATTTTCCTTAGATCTGAGTATGCTTCTCCTTGCTTACTTGTAAATAGTCTGTCAGATAAATATGAGGTTAATATTTTACGTACTGCCTTGGAAGCATTTTTATTTAACTTCATGCCATAGCTTGTGCAACATCTAGGAATAAAGCTGAGCAGATTAATTTGTCCTATAAGACTTTCTGTATTATGTCAGTAATTCTATGTACTTGGTCTATTGTAGAATGTCTTTACAATCAAAGCTAAGACAAAATTAAGTAAAGTTTTTGCCACGAAACTAAATTGGGCATAATATATCCCCACTGTAATTGAACGTGAGAGAAAATTTCCTTGTGTGTTTTATTTCGTTTAAAAGTTGTACAATCAAAATTTGTATCATTGTTTTGTATGTGATTCCAAGTTTAAGCGTAAGAAGAGCGACAGAAGTAGTTGTCCGTGATGAAAGTAACGTTGCACTCCCCCTAATGGTGGATGTATTGTGCCTTTATCGCATAATCCCTTCCGACCGTAAGCACTTAAAGAGGGTCGTGAATTAATTGTCGATGACGAGGGCGCGTAGGGACGGATTTAGACGGTAGCATGTCGTTCCCCTTTGCATACCTAACTTGTAGGTATTCCTGTGAGAGCGCGTCTGTGATTAATGTCCTGTCTGGAATGCTCCAAACAAGACATTCGTTGCGCTTAAATACTTTGTCAATAACGTTGCACTCTTGTACTTTCACAGGCAACTCTAAACTCGGCTCCAACAATTACGACCCGTTTCATATCATAAATTTCAAATCCTTCGCTGAATGGCAGTAATCAGCTGAGAAAATTATATACTATCTGATGAGATAAAGAAAAACATTTTAATCAGTTAAGTTAAGTGAATTGCTGCATTAACTTGTAACGAGACAATGAATTGTTAAACACAGTTTATTAGATGAATATGTCAAAACTGCTGTAATATGGATGACTTATTCAAGGCAATCTTCCGTTAATTGAAGGCCTAAATCCTATTTCATTTAATTGTAGAAACATATATTAGTATGGAAAAGCAATTCATGGGTTTCCACCCAGGTCATAATAAACACGACGTTTTGATGGGCATCTCACGTATCTTTATCGAGTGATTTCCATCGAAACGTCGTGTTTTAATACTATTATGACCCGGGCTGAAGCCCATGAATTGTTCATCCAACAGATTCACCGGGAAAACCTACGATCTTCTATTATACTAGCATTATATTTGCAACTGTGGTACATCAACATGACAAATCTACTCCCAACGTGGACAGTAAAACTGAAGAAAAAAAATCACCTTGATAGTAATTTCTGATTCGTAATTTGCATGAGTTGCATAATGAGACAAATTACAGGATCTGTCTCCCAAAGGCCATTCAGTTCGTTGACGCTTCGACAGGTGGCTCTACTAGCAGCTGCTTCAAACTTCACTGAATCCGAGATTCAATTTAAATCAAGTAATTGCTTCATTCGTGTAGAAAACGTTTTCAAATTATTTTTACTTTGAAAAGGCTTCATGCATAACCGACATTAAGAGTGAATCTTGTCGAAATGAGTTGACGACAAGAAGAAACGACACAATTATTTTTAAAATTGAAGAGTTGTAACAATCTTTTATTCATTCCCTCAAAGTACAATTAATTTTGAGTTATGAATAGTCCTCCAAGAGCTTTCAATTTACAAAACAGAAAACGACACGAAAACCAACTAAGTAATTGAGTAATAAAGTCAAAGAATGTTATTGTTCTATAAATTTAATTCACCAAAAACAGCTTTTTTTTAAAAAAAAAGGCGCGGTCAAGATCTCAGTGTAATAACTTAATACTAAAAACATAATACGATCTTTTAAGCCTACTTTAAGTATTAACATTGTAATTATTAACTGGAATGTTACTGCGAGATCTTGCGTGTATTGTTATTTAAATAAAGGTCTTAAGAGTGTAAAAAGTTATATAATTGATAAAATTATTTGATATTGGCTTAAAATATTACTTGTTTGATTTTCGTGCGTTTCGATGTATTCTAACATAAAATTATACATAATTGAGGTCTTGTATCGAGAATAACTTCAGCCCAAGATGACATTCTATTTTTCGCGTGAAACAAACACTAAGATGTGTAATGTTTGATTTAGTTTTTAATGAAAATAGATGTCAGATGTCGTCATACATTAAATTTAGAAATAACCTTTCTATAAAATACTAAGCAATAAATTCCCTTGATCTCGTGGAATTTTTAAATGATCTTTGGTATTCTTTCATCGTGTTATGTGTAATAAAATTGAATGAAATTGTATAATGAGTAAAAGAACTCATATCAATGAGTTTTGTGTTATACAGGGGAAATGTGAAATATATTTTGACCGTTGAAACATAACCTCACCACGAAACAAGCTCACGAGGGTAGAAAAATGTATGGAAACGTTGTTGATATTTGAATTTTAATGTCTGTTATGATGGTAGTCTAATTTATCTTATCTTGTTTAAAAATTACCGTCTTAAAATAAATATCAGTTATAAATTGTACAATTGTGGTTGCACAACGTCGCCTCTCCCCTTAATATTGATGACGTCGTCGTTTTCTTGATTCCGTACATTGAAATAATTGGAGGATGGGCTATATTTCTGTCGTACTGTTAATGTGTGCTTTGATACAGTTCCTAACTAATTTCAGAACTCTTGGTGACAGAAATATGATGATTAATGGAAGAGAACTGTCGTGGCTTCTTACCTTCGTGGCATTCTAAGTGATTTCTATCTGGTAAAACAGGAAAGTGATTGCTTCACATTTGTTTCAAACTCAGTGTATAATAATAATAATAGTGCGTTAAGGTAATTATCATGAACATGTGTTGTTACATGTGTTACTCATATGTTGTAAGAAAACACTGGGCTCTCGATCCAACCGAAATCTGGTGTTAATGGTCTTCCTTCACAGATGAGAATGTTCTATTACTAATAATTGGTGATTTTCAATCCAGCTGTAGGACGTACACAGTAACCGTGAAATGGTTCTTAAGTTGCTATATGTTTGTCTCTGCACACGATTTCATAGCGGGAATTTGTTTTACCTTAGGAAATTTTACTTGTTCGGGGTTTTAAGTGGAAACATCTACTCTGTCAAGGGAAACTTTGTCTTTATTCTAAATAATCGTCCTCTCTGCCATAATGTTAACGAAATGGCTTCCAGAGATTTATAACTCGTATACACTTGGAAAGTTATTTTAGTTAACAGTTTATGGAAACCTAGAAACGATAATTGACTGAAAGTTGGAAATTAATTTGTGAATTATCCCAGTAAGCTACAGATGACGAGGAGTAATTAATAATCACAGTCATTCGTCGTGTTCCCACGAGCGAGGAATAATCAGGACTCCATAGCACGGAGACGCTGTCCTGCAGACCATGACCACGCTCAACTGCTTCATTCACACAAGCACATCGCTTCCCACGCACATCCCACACATTCTACTCGTCAACTTCGACAATACTGATAATTTTTTTAAAAAAATAAAGAGAAATCGTGTCAGCAACCACAACCACATCAACTTTTGCGACGATAATTACCCGTTTTATAAGCAATGTGATCGAGGAAAAACAACTTTCCATCTGAAATAACGATGAAGTTAATCAAGCAATTACTATGAAAATGGCGCGAACAATTTTTTAACGAAATAATAACAAAAAAGATTAATCGATTGAAAATTTTATAGCAAGTCGAGAATTGGCTCATCGATTTCAAAACAAACATTTTTCATTACACACAGATTACTGAAGAAGTTGCTCTATTTCCAGCGACACTAAGAGTAAGCATAGAAGTAATTTCTATTTCTTTGTATTGTATTTTTTGGTCTACAATTGCCCGGTGGCAGATACAAAATGAAATTACTTTAACATGAATACTCCTAATCTAAAAAAATCATAGTCCTTTAAGATTTCTATAGCCCCGAAAAAAAACACTACAAGAATTATATTAACTCAACACTTCACTTCACGTTGACTTTAACATTTAAACTCAAAACTATTCCACAATAAACACTTCACTACACACGTTTTCTGAGATTTGTCCTGAATTTATTTTCCTGAAGTGGATTTCCTCCAAACACTCCTGCGACAGGTAAATTATTCCCGTTGATGCTCCTATTCAGGAATGAGAATTTCCCAACATCTGTTTTTTGCTTTCTATATTTTACTTTGAGTTGATGATTGCATCTACCTATATAACTGAAGCTAATTACAATCCATGGTTGAAGTCTTGCTTTCTCCCTCCATTTTGACAATATCTCCCAACCTAGTTGTTCTACTTTTTCGTTCCTGTGAACCTGTGGCCCTACTCACAGCCCTTTTCTCAACTTTCTCTAATGATTCTATTTGATTTTTTCTTTAGGGATCCCAACAAACAACCCCCGTATTTCAAAATTGGTGTAATTAAGGATGTAATATGCCACCTTCTTTGATTTTGAACTTTCCTTTTATAAGTTCCTCATTATGAAATGTAAAAAATTCCACGCTGTTCCTCCCATCCAAGTCTCTCGTCGAAATATATCCCCAGATATTTACAGCTCGTTACACTTGGAATTAGTTCCGCACTCTATATTCTGTCTCATTTACCAAGGTGCGTTTTCTAAACGAAATTGAGCTGCTTTTATTTCCAATAATTTTAATTTTATTTTCCTGAGCCCAGCTACTGAGATCTTGTAATACTATCACGTGTTGCTCGTTCGTTATCTTTCTGTATATGACGTTGCAGTCGTCAGCGAAAAGTTTGATCCCTGACTTTAAATAATTTGGTAAGTCATCAATAAATATTAAAAGCAGAAATGGTCCGATTACAAAGCCTTGAGGAACTCCCGACGTGACGTTACAATGCCTCAATCCGAATTGTCAGCCTCAAGTAGTAATCAATGCTGATTCTTGTAAGGAAAGGACGACATTTTTATCTCGTGCACAAGAAAAAGGATCAAGATTTAAAGCAGAAAGAGAACGTTGAACACTTGTAGTGGGCGGTAACGCCAATGGAGGATTTAAACTGCTGGTCTATCATTTCAAACCTACAATAGAAATGAGGAGAATTTCAAAATCATATTTGCCAGTAATTTAGAAGTCCAATAAAAAATCTTGGATCACTGTGATAATATTAAAAAATTGGTTCCCCGAACAGTTTAGCCCGTCTGTTGAACGCTGATATATACTGCAACAGTCTATCTTAACAATAAGTAAGCCATAATTAATGTAAAGCTGTCAAATAAAACAAAAAACTGATTTCCAATATTTATATGTTACGATGAACGCTGTTTCGTTTAGCACTCCAACTTTTTTCAACTCATCCCTCGCCTTAAAGTGCGTCTTTCTGTACTGTACTTACGCCATCACGTAAACCTCCGTTATACTGACTTACGAAATTAAGATTTTTAAAAAGATAAGTTAACAAACTATATATTATAAATTAAACCATTTTCCATGAAAATGATGTATTGTATTAATTAAAATGTTGAGAAAATCCTGTGCAGCATTGAATGACCTTTTTAAATCTATTCTTCGTTCGTCGTATCCACTATCGTCGCTAATAACTTTAAAGGCGATGAAAAGTAAATTTGGTTTCATTATGTTGTAATGGTATTTATCGTTACGCAATGTAAGTAGCTCGTCTCCTCAAGCATCGTCAACCACATCGACCTTCACGTCGCACTGGTCACTCTATTCGCAGACCGACTCATCTTCACAATCTCCAACTGAAGAGATTCTTTCTCACAAGACCTAAGAACTCGATTACTGATGTCAGATCACACCACGAAACGCTTCTCATCTCCTCGTCAAATTGTCACGTCGATGCAGTCGTAAAATACATGACGCATTCGTTTCCCTACGTCAATTCACGTACATGAAAACAGAGAAGAAAAAACATTCCCTTCGTTCACTTTGAAGAACATCTTTACGTTGCCGCTTTTCCGGCCATTTAATTATCATACTTTACGAATAAAATCCGTGCTAATTTAAGCATTTATTGTAATAACTAATTACTGTTGATTCGCGTACCGAACTGATGATTTCACCATTTTTTTTGCATATATATGTTAAGCAAGTAGTAGTTATTTTAGATAAACGGTGACCTTGACCGAACGGCGTGTTCTACTTCACGAATAAAGAAAGGAAAATCATATATTTTATTGCGGGATCGACCTAGTCCCTTAAGAGACTTATACAATTTTGTCACACAAATAAACGCTTTGTGTTAGTGAGTCACAGTAGTGTCGTTAATAATGTATGTCATTATGGCACAGCGGAGTGCTTTTACATGAGCTAGGAGTCGACATCGATTGTATCCAAAAAAAAAAATGTCATGTACCATTAGCAGGCGCGAAAACAAATGTAAACAAGAAAATACACGAAACTCGTCATTTCTCATTAGTGCGAGAGACTCGTATGCGTTTGCAAAACTGACACAAAGAAGATATTATTCTCCGTGTTGTTTACCTCATTTTTATACTGCAAGTAATTCGATAATCATCGTAACATATTTTGAATACGTAATTTATAAATTTGAATTTATTTCAAGAGATGTAACGCTATGCCGCATACCGATCTTCTCGGCATCTTTTAATAATATTCATTACATACGGTGTTTTCAATTATAAAAGCAGAATTATCTCAAAACCCTATTTGTATAACTAAAACGCCAGCGTGTAAGTTTTTTAAAGTATATAACACGTCTTATCATTTATATATATACTTCTATTTCCGCAAGGTTTATTTATTCCCATAGTTAGAAAGCACTTGTGTAGAATGGTTTTAATGATTTAATTTAAACGCTGCGCCCCCGTCCTCGACAAATCCCCCCCAAGGTGACTAAAGAATTGCAAAATCATTTGTCTAATAGCTATTAGCTATGCCTTTCTTAGATCGTCAGCGATTCCGTTACTTCAAATTCTTCAACAAGGGAATTTTGTATTACTTTCACCGTCTTAAGAGACACGCGTTAAGTACATTTTGAAGGGTAGTGGCTGCCTTCTCTTTACTCCACTTATCTCCATTTTATCGACTAATCAATCGATCTTCGTTGACTGCGAAATTACATTCGCCTAGAACATCACGTGCTTTGCTTGATGAAAATTCTCATAACCCAGCGAGCGGAAGCCAATAGTTGTGTGAATGATGGTTTGAAAAATTTTAGAATTAAAATTAGAAACACATTTCGATTTAATTGATTTTAGTTATGCAGTCTTTGAAGCCCGAATCCTCAATTTGGCGTCGGTGTTGTGTTAACAGACGTGCCAAAGGTACACAACAGACAACAACAGCTGGTTCACTTGTGCTCCTTACACGACAATCCTTGTTCATTTCGTATAATAAAAATACATGTATGAATTATATTTGTTTTATACGAAAAACATGCATTTATATATGTACATATGTGTATATATACAAATGTATATATATATATATATACATATGTTTTTTTTGCGAGGGCAAGTGAAAATCTTATAAAGACACTATCTGAGGGTCCGCACTGGATAGTAGTGTGGGATTCTACCCACTAAAAACACCTCCCTTTCCAACGATGACTGTGTGTACCATCCTGTGCGACCGTCGTTAGACATTACTTCACAGGAAGCAGTCGTAGCGTCAAGCTCTCTCTGTCTCCTTTAAACATTATTATTTCTCTCTTTTTCGTAATTTCTTAATCTTTGAATTACTGTAGAGGTATATGCGCTTACTTTATTCCAGGTATTAGGTGAAAGCAGAATATTGGGTACCAAATTATCTGGTGTTATTGAAGTTCCAATATCGCTTTCTAATGCTCGTCTCCCATATGAAAATCTCGAGCAACTGAAAAACACGTGTTCTGGTGTCTCATTAACTCCATATATATATATATATATATATATATATATATATATATATATATATATAGAGAGAGAGAGAGAGAGAGAGATCAAAGCGGAAATGGGGAAACAAATTTGCTTTAAAGGAAATGTCATCCTTCAATACTTTGGAGTGAAATTTCAATCTATAACCTGTGAGAGACTTAATTTCTACTAACGGGCAAAACAAATAGTTATGTGTTATTTTCGAACAATACAAGAAAAGATTCTGGTAGTGATTATACCTTCTTTTGATAGGCGAAACGCCTAAAGAAATCAAATAAGTGAGAATAGCGTTGTGTGGTTAATACCGCTTATAATTGAGTTTTACCGTTGAACATCCTTGTGGTCCACGTCGAACGTGGAGATGATATGGAATATTGCTCAACGGGTTTTAAATAGTCTAAAAAAAACGCTTGTAACAGTCACGTGGGATGCAAGATTAAGAATCAGAGCTGATATAGGTAACGTATTAATCGAGTCTATTCCAGAGAGCCAACAGTAGAGAGTATTTATTTCTGGGCAGATGTGTTGAAACGTGGCAGCACGAGTACTGAAGCAGATGCGGCACGTCCACAGAGATTGAGATTTATTCTAAGGAAACGGTCTTTAAAGTGGACGGTTCTGAGATTGGAAAAGGTCGCATAAAACGTCGTGTGATGCTGAGATAGTAGGTTTCTAACGTTCGTAATAGCCTGCCTGCCTGACTGCATTCAAAGTCTGCTCCAGCTCAAGTAATGGGAGATGCAGACCCAGAAGAACCAAATTCGACACAAAGTCGAACCAGGTGACAAACCGAAAGTGAAATCAGTCGCTTATGGCGCGGAGTGACTCGTAATTTGCCCATAAATTACAATATCAACCAACTATTCAGTATGGCTTATAATTTAAAATCACTAATTTCGGAACGTGTGTCAATATCATCAGCAGACTTCATCACAATAATTTAACATTTCATTCGTATTTCAAATTAAACAACTATTCGATTGCTAAAAAAGGCAGACAATGAGTGTCATTTTCGAGATCAGAGAAGTTTCCTCCCGCGAAGCCATTTTATCCACCAGAGTCGTATAATATTACGCGCAAACTAATTACTGATTTCAATTGACAAACGCGGTTACTCAGAATGTTCACGTAACATATAATTTGTTAAATGAAGAAAATGTAACGCACGAAACATTAAATGTAATGAATTTTCCATTTCTTACTACAAGTTGCTATTTATTGGTCGTTAATAAAAATTCCACGATCCGTTTGTACACCAGATTGGATATTCAAGGGTAGTTTGAATTGATGTCAACGTACGTCTGTGGTACGTTTCTTGGCGCCTGTAAAAATTATGCTGTTCTCAGGACTGAGACGAAACATTTATTTTACTTTATATGCAATATTTAACGTTTATATCATCAAATTTATTACACCCATCATGGATAAAAACACAAATATTTTTCGTTTTATGCTTGTAATAAGAGGAAAAGATTGTAGCGTCCAGAACTATTTTTAATTATTGTGAACTAAATGCTGCGTACGAAATTGTTGTGGACGTCGTTGTTTCTTTTGGCCAGGACGTCGACTGATGTTTTTTTGTTCTTGCAGTCTTGTAACGAATCAGAAAGTTACAGTCCAAATATTTAGGGGATGAGTGGTGGTGATACTGAACACACGAGTCCCATAAAGGGATTGGGTTTTTGTGTTGTTTACATCGCCGTACCTGGAGGCGAGAAGTACTCCGTGGTGTAGGAGAAGCGGTCTAATTCTGTCCTGGCGTGTTTGTGCGGTCGGTACGCATGCTCAGGGCTCAGTCTCAGTCGACTTGGAGTGCGTGAGGATGGCGGAAGCTCGGTCGCGTGCGGGAGTTCGAACCAGGGTCCCTGTCCAGCCCCGTGGGGTACGTATCCACGATCCACCATCCACAATCCACCATCCACAGGCGTGGGCGTGTGCGTGTGCCACGCAGACCTCGCTCACTCCTTCTTAAATATTTACTCCAGCGGCCGGGAGTCTGTGTTTACCGCCAACCCCCAACGCACGAGCTGATGACACCCACTCTACCTCTACCTCTACCTGAGCTCTAATCTTCAATCTCCATCTCCATCATACTCAATACTGACATCTCTAGTCCAGAATTACTTCATTTTCATAACCTGTGAAGTTGACGTCTCAACAAATGCAGCCAAATTGTTGCTTTAAATCTCTCTTTTTTGATCACACTGTCAAAATAGTAGAGCCCTGAGTTTGAAGCCTCACTGTGCCCATTCGAAATGACCTACATTATTCTAAAAGGTCTCATTTTATGCACAATTTAATGCCATTTTATGATATGTAAATGTAAATTTTTAAAAATAACTTTATACATGCGTTGGGCGAAAACTGAAAAAAGTCAGGGATTTTTGTCTTTCCTTCACATAACACGACTTTGTCAACTCGTAGATTTCAAACTATTGCTTCAAATAGTCTGAAACTTAATCAACAGTGCAAACCCATCCAAACCTAACCGCAAAGTTTTAATCATCTGTGTGTCTTATGTTTTTTAAATTAGTGGACCTCTACTAACTCTTAGACAGCGCATCGCAGAAGAGTGGGACAAAGCTTTTCTTGTAGCGGTTGAAAGTCATAAATATAAAATATAAGCTTCATTGATGTAGCAAAACAACAAAAATTTGTACGATTTTTTTTAAAAGTACAGGGAGAAAGGAAAGTTTTATTTTGCCTTTGTCAGCTCAATCAGTTCTGACACATTTTCTGGGCACGGCGGAGAATGGTCGGGGCCAGGCCAGTGGGCAGGGGTGCCACCCTTCTTTAGCCTCTCGTTCCAATAAACCTTTCCTTTCCCCCAGCAATTTTTAAAAAATCGTACAAAATTTTGTTGCGTTGCTACTTCAATGAAGCTTACATTTTATATTTATTACTTTCAACCTGTACAACCACTCTTCTGCGATGGGTTGTCCAAGAGTTAGTAGAGGTCCACTAATTAATTAAATTTTCAAACAGGTGCTTTATCTTTGCGGATAGATTTGGAAGGGTTTTCATTGTCTTCTGCTACAGTTTCAGACCAATTTGAAGCAATAGTTCGAAATCTATCATTTGTCAAAGTCGAGCTGTGTAAAAGAAAGGCAAAAATCCATGACTTTTTTCAGATTTTTCACCAAAACGCATGTATAAAATGCTTTCAAAAATCTTTCATTTACATATCGTAGATTTGCATTAAATTCTGCGTACAATGAGACCTTTTAAGATAACGTAGGTCAATACGAGTGGGCAGAGTGAGGCTCTACTATTTTGACAGTGACGACAGTAAGTCAGTTGGTGTGTGACATATCATGAACCACATCGTGTAACCATAAAGCAGTGGCTCAACTGAGCCCATGAAATCCCCAAGATTCTCTATAAAATGATACTTCAGAGGTAATTAAATCATTCTCCCACAGAACACAGCCGCGAAACTATAAATTGGTATTTCGTCACCGTTGAAACCATTTACACTTAAAATAGAATTGCTTGAATTACATAAGCCGCGTCTTGGGGTGACTCAGAAAACCGTTACATTCTTTTTACATATACATTAATTTCTATTAAAGATGTTCTGCTAAAAGTTTCAATTTTACTATTTCAGTTTCCTCGCTGGAAGTGACGATGTTCGCGGACTCCAATTATCTTCAACGACTCTTCTATTATTTTCCAATTCAGTCTGCAGGTAAAAAAAAGTTCTCGCTACTTACACCATATTTATACTGACGGAAAAACAAAGAAATCACGAAAAATATTCAAATTTCTCGTTTATTTACAAACTTAGCGACGTTGGCTGCTCACAAACATATATAAATAAATGACAGATGATTTGATATATATATATATATATATATATATATATATATACGCTCATTATACTAACACTACCACTGGCGAAAATTTGATTTTTGTATTTTCCAATCACGAAATATACTTGTATTATAATATTCATGTATTGTGCAATAATTGAGCACAGAGTTAATTTACGCCATATCAATAACTCTAGAATATTTTAACTTTTTATATTCTGTGCCAATAACTGGATTTTTTCTAAGACACGAGACAAACTTCATTTTGAAAATACCCTTCAATTATTAAAATTCCTAAACGCTGTAGTTATTTAAAAAATTATTAAATCTGTCTAATTAAAATACAAGAATATAAAAACGACGACATTTTTATATGATATGTAAAACCCACATAATTATTTTAGTTGGAAACATGTTGAAGCTCAGACACAACGAATTTTATAATTTCCCTCATTACATAGCTTCAAAGATCATTCCATCCTGACTTATTCCACTGTTAATTATGCATGTACGAGTTTCAAAAATTTGTTCTCAATTATTCCTTTATTTTCTTCACAATTTATTTACATGTGTAACACGATAATTGCTAAGATATATATATTTTATATTGATAATAATTTTTCCCTATGTTGATCAGCCACATTAAGAACCAAAACTATAATTTAATTTTGTTTTCAAATTTATTTAGCAGGAGCTTTCGACAATTGCCATAGTCATCTACAAAATCAAATACAACTTTTTTTTATAATGGAAGTTGTTTAAAATTATGACAATATAAAAAAATTTGGTTAACACCCAGAATAGTGAAAGTTTTAAAAAATAATGGTATTAATGGAATAAAATTTGGATTGATGCCAGAAAACAAGATAAAAAATTATTTAACCAAACTTAAAGATAAAATTCCGGCAAAAGAACAAAATAATGTAATATATAAAATTAATTGTAATGACTGTAACAAAAATTATATCGGACACACAGGAACAAACTTGAATACTAGAATATTTAACCATAGAAATAATGCTAAGAGCAATACTAAAACAAATACAGCTCTGTCACTACACCATTTAAACCTAAAACATAATATAGAGTTTGATAATGTTAAAATTATACATAAAGAAATTAATATAATTAAAAGAAAGATTTTAGAATCTATATACATTTTTAAAAACAATTTCAGAAAGGAAACACGCCAAAGTTTTACAGTAAAATAAAAATTTTAGTTATCATTTAAAAATTGTTTATTTGGACTTGAAGTTATCAAATCTCGTTTTACAAGATTCGATAAGTCGATTTGAATATTACGATTATTATCGACACTTTGACGTGGCTAAATTTACAATATCAGGGCTCATTGAAAAAAGATTTTTGATGTAAATTTTCGACAATTCATGGTTGCATGTAATTATTTTAAACAAATTCCGTTTTATCAATTTTTTGTAATGTTTAAAAAAATTGTACTTGAGTTTTTAGATGACTATGGCAATGCCGAAAGCTCCTGCTAACTAAATTTGAAATAAAAATTAAATTATAGTTTTGGTTACTATTGTGACTGATCAACATAGGGAAAAATTATCATACTAAATGAAAATAAGTCTTTTAAGAAGATTTAATAAATTCCTTGAAGATATTTTATATTTTTCATCACGTAATGGATTTTGAACTGTAAAGGAATTCCTCCATTGCGGGAATGAAAGTTCTCGTAACACGGAATATCTATATATACATAAAATGGAAGTATCTTTGTTTGTCCCGTATGCGTTCCGATTGTGATGAAACTTTGGTGAGTTGTAGTTCTCACGCACGCGAACGTTTCTCTCGCCTTCTCTTAAGCGTTGGCTGTGACGGGGCGGAAATGTAGCACAAATATGCATAATTCCGCAGATATTTACGCCGGCTCGATGACATTGTTAGTGTTTCTTCCCATGTTTCATGTGTGAATGTCAGGGGAAGACCCATAACAACATGAAGACAACCGAGAACGTTGTCTATTCCCCTAGGACTTATACGGAAGGGGTGGCTTATTAACAGCATTCTTAAACGACAATTATTACCGACGGATGAAATGTTGCTCAATTTGATAGCGTCATTTGCGAAGCTGTCAATGTCTAATTTCAAGCACTAATGTCGAGGAAGGGGGCGGCTTTAATAATTCAAAACTAGTGGCTATTATATGGTTATGGAAGCTTAATTCTGACATTCACAACCCGGGTTATAGTTGAACCCGTAGGTGGGGGTGGGGGTGAAAGTCTGATACACAATTTTTATGCGAAAGCAAACGATATTGAGATCAACGCCAGGAAACTCTTAGCGTATCGAGAGTATTTTCGCCTCTATTAACGTACAGGAGAATTAAATCCACATTATTTTAGAATTATATTTCTACTGTATGAGTCATCTCGCCGGTTATGCTGAAATTAACAATCTGTGAACTTAAGAGTGCGCCGATGGCGTCAGAAATGTGACTCAGTCCAGTTTAATCACGTGTTCACCGAGACATTAAACAGTGTACCGCCATAATATAAATTAACGCCGAACCCAGCTACTCACAAATAAAAACACTTTTTTAAACAGTTCTGTTTAGAAATTTAAATGTTTTCATCGATTTTTGCATGTCTGTATAGACTTAAAATAATTTCTTTGCTTTGTTTGAATTCTGTAATAAATGTATCATTCCGAAGACCATGATCAAAGGAACAGACGCTTCAAGGTCACTGATGACTGATCTATGTATGTAACGCTGTGTTGTTTCTTTGCACTTTATACTACAGTATTGAGTACTTTTCATTACTACGTCAAATCCGTGCAGAAGTCTGTGCTTTCAAAGCATGCAGTATGAATGTTGAGAATATTTCCGTCTGTGGAATAATATAGCTTAAATTTTTAGACATAAACAGTGTGGTTGATGTGAAAGAGCATTTAATTAACGTAAATAAGGAGAAGCTGTAACTGTCATGCAAGGCATTTATGTTCTTTACGGGCGTAGTGTTTGTTACAGGAAGAGTCCGTTGACCTCATCAGCAATGACGTTTGTTTCCTCCTATCGCACTGTATACTCCATAAATCACTAAATGTGATCTACAGATATTTCGTACAGAACGCTTCAAGGCTTTTCCCTTATCGTCTTTTTCAAAGCTTCACTATTCCATAAAGACGGGAGAACTGATGATTTGAGTCATCAGGCAGCCAACAAGTTGAGAATTTGTGTTGATTGAAAGTGTCCTATAGTTGAAATTATTGCAAGTTTAACATTGTGAGTACATTCTGTAACATTTCTTAACGGCTAGGTGTTATACCGTTAAATGTTTTATGTCTGGGTATTTTTTCGTTGAATTTTCTATACTAAATGGTAATAAAGAAAATTACGTCTTCTTTCATCAAAATATTTTAAATTTATTATAGCTGATATTCGATGCTTTTTTTATCAGTCAGCAGTTTTCTTTAAACCACTTATTAATTTGGTACTTTCGGTAATTTTCATAGTGCAACAAAAAGTTAATGACATTTCTAATTCATTCAATTATATAATATAATCATTTCATCCATACATCATAACTCACTAGTTTAAATACATATAAGCCTTCAAATTTTATATTTTTAACTAATGTATTGCATTCAATTTTGAGTCTGTCTATTTTACACAGTCAAGTACGTATCTGCTTCACGGTATTACAGAAAAAAATGTTGTTTTGTCTGTACAACCCAGTTGAGGACATATTGTTATTTAAATACCAATTTATTTGTCAAATTTTGAAAATTGCATATTATAAAATTTAATTGGACAGGTTAAGAATAGTTCATTCCAGTATAATAAATTTCAAATGTATGGACAGTGGTGTAACAAATTTGTATGTTCTAACCAGTTTGCTATTCCAAAAATGTTGACATAACGTGCTGCTATCTACAATTCATACGTTTATTACTTTTAAAAATATTAATAGGTTCTTATAATATTTTTAAGGTTTTGTGGCTGATTACGTAGCATTTTGAATTGTCAATACAAATATCGTTCTTTTAAAATGGCGAGACACAAATTTTCGTCATGATGTGACACTTGAAATACTTTCTTATATTTACTATCAGTAGTCATGATAGACTTTTAAGCATGAGTCCACTTATTGCGTCACGTAAAGGAAACCGATAGGAAGGCTTCCAAGGTTTGTTATTAAATGTGTTTATTTATGAAAGGTAAACATATAATTAGTCGTCTACCGTCATAGAAATATTTTATAATTATTGTCGGTCTGCAAACGGCGATTTCAGAGAATTTCGTTTTTTGCGCATGCCATGATTTGATTGGTTGTGTTGAAACGTTCGCAGTTAAACGGCGAGCGAATGCAATAAATTGCATCGGTAAGCGTGTTTTATACGGGAGAAGATAACAATGTCGGTCGGGCAAAGCTCATCGCCGTTGCAATGGTTTAAAATAGCGACAAGTGAAGATTCTTCTAGGAAGAGAGATTCGACATGGCGCCGTGTTATTTATATCCAGCCACCATTCACGACTGACGTCACCGTCTGTTCAAAACTCAAAATATTCATCACACCTCCACAAGGACGTTACTCGACCAATATTTGACATGTTTGTATGCGCCGGGTCCCGGGTTATTTGGGGAACTACGGCTCTTATTCCACTTAAGGGTGAACCTAGAAACAGTGCCAATTGGACCGGACAACGCCAAATTACTAGGTCAGCGCGTTCTCGTGCTCTAAACTTGTTTTTTTTCAACATTAATAATTAGCTGGAAGTGTGAATTTGATGTCCATCTCTCTCTCTCTCTCTCTCTCTCTCTCTCTCTCTCTCTCTATATATATATATATATATATATATATATACCTATCTTTTTTTACGAGGGACAAAAAAGTGGAATCTTCGAAAGACGGAGAGGATATATATATATATATATATATATATAATCCGCATTCTCCCTTCCGGTACTGAAGTGGATGCTTGTAGAAGGTTCCTTTCACAGCTATTTCTCCCCATGGGGCATATCTTCGGGGATACCTTGTTCTCTGTTTTTTTAGGCTCCCACATGGCCAGGAAATTTGATGAGTTTTGGGAGCTGTGTGTACTGGGGTCGCAGACCTTCGGCATACGGTTAGAGTTGTCCGCTGATCCCATTGGACCAGTGAAGGAACGGAGAGGGAATGCTGCGACCCAACAGCAACATCCTTTCCCGTCATTCAGAAGGGAGTGAGAATAGCATCTACCTGATGCATGTTTTCTAGGGGTATTCCCTGCGTCTCTTTTAGGTGAATCATCGGGTAGAATACTTAAACTATAGCCCGGGGCTCCAGTTAACCCTTGGCTACCTTGCTCTACCTTCCGCATCCCACCTTTTCAATTCCCTTCCTATGCTATTAAAGGGGAGTTGCCTGTTTCAGGATCACCCTCATGTAGCCTGTTAACCAAAAAAAAAATCCTAGTGAACTCATGGCTACCTTGCTCTACCCTCTCTATCCTCCTTTTCAATTCCCTTCATTTCAGGATCACCCTCGTGTAGCCTGTTACCCCAAAAAATAAAAAAGCTCAAGATGAATGTTTCTGTATTCTATCATCAATAATAAAAATATGACCTCCTGTACAAACAAAGAAAATTTTTAAATTCCGGACGTTTCATCACTACTTCGCTTCTTTTTAATTCCCTTCATATAATATTAAAGGGCAGTTCCCTGTTTCAGGATAACCCTCATGTAGCCTGTAAGCAAAAAAACTCGCATTAAAAATTGACAGTAAATAATATAAAATATGACAAAAATATTTGTACAATATAACAATTTAAAAATTCTTTGAATTAAAGTTCATAGCCTACTACTTGTGTTTGCCTTTTATCCTGTTAATTGTCACTAAAATATGGGATATTTGATATTGAAACGCTGAATATTTAGTCTAATACTTGGTTTTTCTAGTACATTATTTGGTTATAAATTTATTCATTGGTTGTATTATACCTTATAATGTATTTACTGGAAAGTATTGGACTGTTTATAATAAATTTAGTAATAATAAAAATCTTTTGCACAGTCTCTAGTAATATTTATTTTTTCTACTATAAATTGTCGCAATCACTCTGCGAATTTGAATTACATATGAAAAATTAATTATGTAGTGTGATACAATAGATATTTTGTTAAAGTAACTTTATTGTTAAAATTTTTGAAAGAGTTAAATTGAAGAGTTGTCAAACACAAGTTTATAAAATTAGTAACCCTAGATAATTTTTTTGTTACAAGGTTTTGTTGAAACGTACCCATTGGTTACAAAGTTAGCTTAAAAAAGGACATTTGATTACATGAGAAGAAGGTTCAAGGTAATCTGCGGTAATATAATATTTTTAATCTCATTTGGACACGTTCCTTTAAAAGTGAAGTGATAAACATACTCTTAATTGGCAGGCAGTGTTGCTTCCTGCTAAACCCTCGCATACTTAGAAAAAATGGTCATTAAACTTATTTGAGTTTTCTACAAGGTTTGCTGCTGGATTATCCCTAGAAAAATTTTTTCTGGCTTTTAATTCAGTCTTGATAATTTCGCAGATTTCCTGAAAAACGCATGCTTTTAGTTGCTTTTATGCCCTTAATAAATTTTAAAATAATGCTTGTAATGGTTCCGAGCATGTATGTCGTTGCCTTGGTGACAGCGAAGTTTGTTGGTAAACCTGGTTCACTGCTGAAACTCAGGTAAAAGAAGGGTCAACACAACAGTTGCGTCCGCTCGCGACTTTCTCAAACAAAATGGGATGAATACATTCAGCAACCTGCCTACAAACAGTTTTCAAAGGTGGCCTTTTCTTTGTTAGTATAGCGACGCCTCAATTCATTTCTTACTTAACGCCTCTCTTCCAATTTACCATTCACGAATATTCTCTATTAAATGACTGGTTTTCATTTTGATGTACAGTGAAGCAAAACCCTTCATTTTAAATCACTCACAAAATTTAATAAAAACCAAAATTATATTTTAACTTTGATTACAAATACTATTCAAAATTTCGGTATAGGCAAATTACTTAAAATATTACAAAAACAAAGTTTATTTTAAATTTGAGTAGTATTCAAAGTAATTTTGATTAACTTTTATTAAATCTTTAGTCAACTGTTCATATCTTTATTTTGTGTGCATCTAAAAGAATATATTTTGTTTAAAATATAAATCTCTAATTTTTCCGTGGAACGTACATGATTACAGATTGTGTCGGTTCACCCGGGGCATTTGTGGAACCTCAGAGTTCACAAAGTTTACTTATCGAACACATCCACGTATCGTCTAAATATTACATTGAAATTTTTAGATTAGAGTGTTTCAGAAATGAATCTGATTTGACATTAAAAAACAGATATCATAGAATTAATTTTAATTTAGTAACGAAGGAAAATACACACGGCTGTTGTTATGCGGTTCCGCAGTTCAGTCATCGTTTCTCACGAAGGTCCGGTGACCTTGCATTTGTGTGACGTAAGGTCGATTCATTTTCCCCACAGAACGACCGATTCATCGTCCAGGAAGCCGATCATTTAAAAAAACACGTGAAACTGGAGAGTTTACTCCTTTTAACAGTACATTGTTCAATCAAACCCGGCTAATCAATATTTGAGATCATATGATTCTTTTTTAAACAACCGGCACATTATTTTTCTTAAAATTATAATTTTATTCCTCGGCAGAAAACTTTAACCAACTACTGTCGTCACTGTCAAAGTAGTAGAGCCCCGAGTTTGAAGCCTCACTCTGCCCATTCAGTTTGACCTACGTTATCTCATTTTTCGCAGAATTTAATGCCATTTTATGATATGTAAATAATATTCTTTAAATCATTTTATACAATCCGAATAGGCACAGTGAGGCTTCAAACTCAGGCCTCTACTACTTTGACAGTGAAGACAGTATTTAAGTGTTACCTTCTAGCTTGCCAATAAAATATTAAGATTTTATGAATCTGATAGAGAAAATTGAAGATTTAATTTAAGTAGTATATCTGAGTATTAGTGTTAATGTGACGAATTAGGTAGCTGAATTCGATTTGGGTGTTTTAGTTGGCGTTAAGCTGCTCCAGAAATAGCTTAGACGGCCATTGATCGACCCTCCATAACCGGAGCAATAGAATAAAGAATTTTCAAATGGAGGATAAAAGAAGCATACTATTCAACTCTTTGGCATAACGGTATATTTCGGTGAAATAATTAAATGACGTATTTAGATCTGATTGCACTGGCATGTTGCAACGTCTTACCTTTGAACCCGATACGTTGCAACGTGCATTTTACTTGTATCACTGGAGCAAATGGCAAATAATGACCTATTTCTGCAAATGTAATAAAACGAAAATTGGTAAATTTTCAGTTTGTTAATCGATGAAATCCTTAGCTTTAGGCTTTCCAGCTCCATTGCCCATAAAATTCACTTAACACTCTTAATCTCTGTAATTATTATGAATTTTAACGTTTTTATTATTATCGATATATACATATATAAATGACCGCGATATTCTTAAAACAAAAAATTTGTACGTGTTATTTTGAAACTATTAATCCGAATGTAAGATTCCGCTAGTGCATATTTATTAAAAATTATTAATGTAATAAAATCATTCACTGTCTATCATCACTTTGCAACTTAAGGGAAACGGGGACTGAAATTTCAACCAAAATTTGGAAAAAATAGATTTTTATTTTTTTCATATTAATAAGCCTCACAGATCATATAGCAAAACTTTTAATTCGATTTAGTCATTTTCAAATGCTCGGGAGGAATTTAAAAGTATTTAATTCTAAATTAATAAATTATCACTTTCTTCAGAAAAATGTGTTTTTCTTAGCTTAATGATTTCTGCTACCAAAAAACTTTTTTGCGTCACAAATAGTCAGATATTGTCTCCATTCTTTTTTTGCATTATCTATATGTTTTAAATACAGGTTTTAGTTTCCTAATTGTTCAAGTAGTTTAGGTGAAACAAATTTTTTAAAGTGATGAAATGTGCCAAATTTTAAGTAACCGTATGAAGCTCTTCGTAAAAATTTATTTTCTCCCTATTTTTTTTAATTTGAAAAATAATGCTGACAATAAATAACAATGGTCAATCCTACATATTAATGTAACAAAAAACTAAAATATATTCAAGTATGTAACGCAAGGAATGTTTTCAAAACTGCCAAATTTTGAAAACATGTTTAAAGAAATAAAATTTTTTACATAGCTACATGTGTTAACACTCAGTTAAAATTTCAGCTCAGTAGCAATTCATTTAATGGAATTGGAAATTTCAAGCCAACTTTCCCATTAAAGTTGTAGTTGTTTATTTTTGAAAACAGAAAACTCCCCGAATAAGATACGAAATAATTAGTTGTATCAGAGACACAGGTCGAAACTTACGTCAGCGTTATTTGGCAGTAACAAGAAGGTGAAATACCACTTGAATATACACTGATACACTGCCTCGTCGAGTTTCTGAGGAGCCGAAACTTACCTGTGACATCAAGTCAGCATTTAATGAACTTTAATAAAAATAATTTCTCAGAATGTGACTTGGCGATCACGTGAGGAAAGTTGAGATGCACAAAGCGCCTACGCCTCAATTTTCCTTCACTCGAGTGATCTGGCATTTGCACTCACTGCACGACTAACTGCATTTGCAGAATTAATTACAGGGCGCACGTAGACTCCCTCATTGATATTAGCGTCCTGGTCGTGCTACAAGGTTTCTGCGATTATGGTAGAACTGCCAAAGTGGCCTTTCAACGTGAATAGATAATCGGAAGGAAACTTGTGAGCATGTTAATTCTCCATCATATCAACCTTACACTCTCACGCCTTCATTATATTTTTAGCGTTTCCTCACAAAAGTCAACGGCAACTTAAAATCTAATCCATTAAAAGTCATTTATTGCATTCAAATGCATAAAAATACTTTTTATTAACTTTTTTCTAGTAAGAATTTATAAAGTCTTTTTACGTTGTTCTCTTATAATTACATACTATTGCATTTGTAAGCGAAAATTATTTACAAAAACAAAATAAAACAAAAATAATTTTGGACTAAACATAGTTTTGAAGTTTTACGATGTTTCAAATTTGTACATCTCTTATAGATCAATAATATATACAGTTTAAGATACGTTTTTGCACGTATGTGTGTTGTGTGAACAACTCCACATAAAGCCGCTTGTACGTATAACGATAACTGAACTGAAGGTACTTATATTCCATAATTTTCAGAGCATAAAATTACTTTCAAGTATTCTCAATTAATTAATTTAAGTCTTCCAATTGTTGCACTGTGTCACCAATGACATTTCCTAATGCAAGCCTACGGGTTCAATTACGTCAGATTTCAAAAAAAAATTCTTCATCGTATTCAATTCCTGCTCCACTCTAGACACACAGATGTGTGAGAAAAATAAAAAAGCACATTTTTGAAATTAATGCCGAAATTCATCCTCACTTAATCGACACTTCACTAAGGGGTAGAAGCTAGCAAGAAATAAATATAAAGGTATAAACTCGGCCTTATTCACTTCACTTCAAGATCTATTTTTATTTTTTTAAGGGACACGGAGACTGAAATCGGCCAAAATCTGAAAGAAAGATCTATTTTCTAATTTTTTTATATTAATATGGCTATACATTCAGTAAACTGAAGAAAGAAGCTACCAGAAAAAAAGAAGGAAGGTGTAACATATTCTACAGAACAATTTTAATTTAATAAATTATTACTGTTTTTCCCAGCTTCATGATTTCTGGTAACTAAAACCTTCTGTGCGTCACAAATAAGATATTGTCTTCATTCTTTTTGTACGTAATCTACATGCTAATACCTTCAAATATTGGAGTTAGTTTTTTTTAATTGTTCAAGTAGTTTAGGTGAAAAAAATTTCAAAGTGCTGATAAGTGCCAATTTTTAAGTAAAATAATTACTTTCTCCCCACAGTTTTATTCAATTTCAAAAATATTACTGAGAATTGATAACAATGGTCAGCCCTACATATAAATGTAAATAAAGCTAAAATATATTCAAGTACGTGACGCAAGGAACGTTTTCAATTCTGCCGAATTTTGAAGATAATTTTCAGAATACCTCAACGAAAACCAAGTTTAGAAAAGCAAACTTTTGTCCACAGTTGCGTTGTTAACACACAGTTGAAATTTAATCTGAGTAGCAATTGATTTACAGGAATTTCAAGTTTTAGTCCCCGTCTCCCCGTTCCAATCACTTGTTCGGTTTAAAAATGCAAATCACCTCGCAATGCAACTCGGTTTTTCTAATGCTTTGTTTCCCATAGGCATGAATTAAATAGTGTGCAGAGTCTATGTTTGTCGCCAACGAATCCTACCCTTAATTTCTGTACGTTACCTTGCCCTCGAGTGAGTTTGATGGTCTATAAACAACGTGCTCCATATACGAGATTTAGAAACACTGCTTTCGTAGTATTCTATTTCTTATTATGTTCGAACAACCATCTACATCTACAGGAAAGTTCCAATAATTTGGAAGTTGTGTCTAACCCTATATAATATTTTATTTCTGTTTTGCTGACTTCCAACTTAAATGCTGACTATTTGTCTGATTGTACTAATATTATGTTATTACAGATACTTCTCAGTCGTCAGAAAGATAAATTACTACACATATATCATTGGTTGGGAGTCGAGTCCCATTGTTGAATGTATTAAGAAAGCCCCTTCCTCCCATCGTTGATTAGGATAGAGAAACCTGCCGCTATAACGCAGCTCAAAGCCTTGTAAAACAGAAAGAAAATTGTATGGCTGCACTTGCAAAGTCAAAGAGTGAAAGTCTTTTGTCTGTGAGATATTACATTCTTTTGTTTTACGGCAGCTTTTTGAGATGTTAATATGTAGCTCGACTTTGATCCTTTCAAGCCACCCTGGCTGGCATCTTTAAACACAGCTTCGTTTCGCAAAAAAAGACAGCCCTTTCCCACTAGGTCCGGAAATGTCGGAATTCGCGTGAAATACGCGTGGACGTTTGAGGAATGTCGGACAGAAGCTGAGTCTTATTTTAACGCTTGTACGATTATGGATCCTCGTTTGCAGGAAAGGAAAGGAAGGGAAGGGAAGGGCCTTCATGGTCTATTGTTGTGTTGATTCCGCCCCGGCTACTTGTGTCGTTTTACAACCTGTATTAGACACGCCAAGTCCTTTTATCATTTTTGACAGACCCTCCTCTGCATTGTTCCTGCGCCTCCATGCTGCCTGCATGCTGCATTACTTCTAATGCGCCTGACGGGCTTCTCCCAAACCTTAGACAAACATTTTTGCTTCTCCACTTACATTCCTCCAAAATACATTGCCATATTCTAATTCTTTGAACAGCCTTTCGTATATTTCAGGTTTTCCCTGATCTGTGACACATTCACCTCAACCACAATTTTCTGACAGGTTTGTGTTTACAGCTTAAATCAATTTATTATTGAAATAAATATTCCGACAATTAAGTATGAATAAGCAACGCAACCTATTTGTAAGCAAACAATTTTATATTTATTTAATACATCTACGATGTCAGGTTAATTTTGAATGTATTACATGTATGTAAGGTGGATAATTTTTCGTCTTGCGACGATTATGGCCGATCGCCGGTTCACAATTCTCACTTTTGTAATATAATTGAATAAAAATATTGTCTAGGTGGTGTTTTGTGCCGGGGAAAATAATCTGATACACGAATACTTGGGATCGTAAAGTATGGCGCATGGAGGTAGACTAAAGTGTTTGTGTGGGAACTGAACTGCAGACTGTTTGGGCGAGAAGCCAATGCGATTACCGAGAATCGTGTCCGAGTCGGTCACGGAAACAGCCACGACTATCCTACTGTACACTGTACATACTCCACAAAGCACTAAATATACAATTGCCCTAAATATTACCTCAAGCTGTTTCCTTTTCTCATTTTACAGACAGATCTTCACAAAACAAACCATAATTAATAACCGCATGAAAAATGACGAAAAAAGTATATAGGAGGAACGACAAATGCGAGTCAGGAGATCAGTTTGGTTTTAGGAAGAATGTAGGGACAAGACAAGCAATATTGACTCTGCGTCTAATTTTAGAAGACAGGATAATAAAAAACAAGCCTACGTTCATGGCATTTGTAGATGTTAACTGGAACAAACTATTAAGGAAGATGACGAGAATAAAATACTGAGAAACAGGAGCTATCCGTGTCCTTAACAGAAGGCAATCAGCAGTAATTAGAATTGAAGGATAAGAAAAGAAAGCAGAAATAAAGAAAGGAATAAGACAAGGATGCAGACTGTTGCCTATTAATTTATATAGAGAACAGTAATGAAGAAAGTTAAAAATGAATATGGAAAGAGAAACAAAATTTAAGGAGAAGAAATAAAAACCCTACGATTCGCTGATGGTTTCGTAATATTGGGGGAGTCAGAAGAAGTTTTGGAAAACATACTAAATGGCATGAACGTGATCCTGGAGGATATGTTGGTGCTTTTCCTGAATGAGTTTGACTCACGGAGTCGAGAGCTACAAATATACAAAAAGATTTCATCAAAAATTTTCAATAGATAAAGAAAAAGAAATTCGCAAGTCAATGGACGTGGAAAAATGTTGAAATGAAAAATGAATGAAGTTGTAACAACGTATGAAAAGTTGGAATGTGTCGGAAAATATATTAGACAGAGAAAGAGATTGTAATGGCAACAAGCATTTGCAGAGTTTGCAAGGAGAAGAATGAGATATTGCCTATACTATTTCCCAAATTGGCTGTAATTTTTTAGCAAATAAGTTTTTAAACGGCGATCTCGTAAATTGAACGTCAATTGTGAAGCTACGTGCAACAAACGTGCATAATTGTTGTAGTTTTTTCTTTGCGAAACAAAGGACAGTTCTGTCGATTCCGTAAGTTACTATTGGATTTGTGCAGTTCCTGGGGAACGAATTTGGTCCGAGCGAGACAAGTACGTGAGTTCCGATTCCGTTCGGTCGCATTCCTCCAGTCTTATTCCTTAAAGAAGCAGGAAAGGAGTCCGCCCTTGCCGTGTAATAGGACTTTGTCCAGCTACATGCCCTGACGATCACGAAAAATCTGGGAAATGCCAAATGAGGAGGACGGCGAGTGTCTTCAAATCCTCTCAACTCCCTCCTCAGAAATGACCAAAGTGCTGTATTATTAATTCATCCTGTAACATATTTATTCTACCCAACGATCAGCCTGTTTTAGCTGTTTTAAAATTTTCATTCCCGTCCAACCCTACAGCCTTTGTTCCTGGATCTCAATGAATAAATTTACAAAATTTGGTCCACGCCTTTAAATTTGTATGCGAAACACGCACAGGTGCATTCACACAACTTAAGTTATTAGATTATAAATATTTCATTTTACTATTGTAGACATTCTAGGAAAGGAGAAGCAGTCGCACGTTTCATGCATGGTTTTCTAGTTATTTATCAAACAGATATTAAATTAATATAGTTTAATATATATTAATATATTTTCCCACGCTTTCAACTTTTCATACACAGTTACAAATAACTTTATTATGATAATAATTTTTCCTTATTTTAATCAGTCACTTAAATAACCAAAACAATATTTTAATTTTGATTTCAAAATTTGTTAAGAAGAAGCTTTTGGCATTTTTTTCACATAAACTACTTATACAATTAAAAAACTAATTCTTGTATTTGAAGCTATTAGCATTTAGATTATGCACAAAAACTATGAAGACAATATCTCAATATTTGTGACGCATAAAAGTTTTTGGTACCAGAAATCATGAAGCCGAAAAAACACATTTTTGTGGAAAACAGTAATAACATATCAAATTAGAATCAAACACATTAAAATTATTCTGCAGCATATGCTACACGTTCCTTCTTTTCTTTGGTAGATTATTTTTTCAGTTTACTGAATTTATAGGCATATTAATATAAAAAAATTAGAAAATCGATTTTTCCCCCAGATTTTGGCCGAAATTTCAATCCCCGTGTACCTTACTTTGAAATGTCTCACTTCCTTAGCAGAGTATTAATGTAAGAAAACTTTGTAATCTAATATAATGTTCACTGTTATTATCGCATACGAATGTTAATACTTCTGAATTCTTCTATTGTAACACATGCACGGCGTGTACGTAGTTGGACTAACGTCTGTGTAGTATCGACAAATAAATAAATAAAAAATTAGAACGCCACGATTCGTGAAAGATTTGATGTAAAACGTATGCTAAGAGAAATTCATTGGTTGTGTTTTCGAGATTTGGTAAAGTTCCGTACTCTAGTTTTGATATATAAATGCGTTAACAATTTTCTGCCTTCATATTTTAATAATTATGTAAGCTGTGAGTATAACAGCAAGCTACAACTGAGGCTAAGTGTATTAACCACCAGAAACTGTGGTGCAACCAATAAATTTAAGAATAGTTTTTTTTAATTAATTAATGTGATGTGGATAAAAAATAGTTATTAGAAAAGTCTAGGAATGAAACTTTCTGCCTGTTCTACGGTTCTTCAATCGTTGGAAATATTTAATATAGTAGATTTACGATATGCGAAGAGCTGACAACGTGCACTTACCTCGAGTGGAAGTGAAATTGAGCGAAACGATTCGACTGAATTGCGTGAACGTCGACAGACCCAAAATCGCCCCAGAAAAGCTTCCTTTCCGCTGGGACATTTTATTGCAGGCCTCTGCATTGTTCCTGCTTCACTGCAGATACTCCACTTTAGCTGCGCTTTTCACTACCTTACTTATATAGTGATCATTTTACAGAGTTCGGCTAAAAAGCAGCCTGCAACATTTATAACAACTAAAATTGCGTCAGTAAGCGATCCCGGACTATTTTCATTAATTAGATGTGAATGTCTATGATGAAGTTCCAAACGTGTCTCATCCAACTGAGGACGAATCACGTTCTAGTCGCAATTCGAACTAAGGCAGACGTTCATTTCAATAATGTGACATATTAAGTGTGTGTAGCGGAATTATATTCGATTGAGTGATGAGTGTCTGGGATATGATTACACATAGTAGTTGAAGGTGTGCAATAGTTGGGGTCGGCAGAGGTCAGTGTCCTTTGAGTGTGGTGTGAGTGTGATGTGCTCGGCTGCACTTGGAGCATTTCCGCACGTGCTGTGGTCGCAGAGTCCTCGTCCTCGTCTTCGTCTTCGGTTTGTTAACGGAAATGCCAAACACGCCATGGCACCCCGTTTCTTTTGTCTCCCGCTAAAGCAGAAGTCATCGTAACGGTGCCGCGATCTCAAATCTCCCTCTGCTCTCATCTCATCTCATGGCACGGCGCGGACCTCCGTTTCTCCTCCATCACACCATCACACCATCGCATCTGCGACACTCAAAATCGTCCTTGGCGACGTTGCGTATTATGCACCACTAAAACACCAACAAGAAAATATACAATCAATGACGTTAAAGAACACTCACACGAACAATCTTTGACTAGTAATGTCACAAAATACTTAAATTTTTTCAATTAAAATACTCATTAAAACTTTCTTTAACGGGATGCAATTAAAATTGTCTTCGAAAAAAATTTTGTTGATACTTTATATTTCTACAGCTTACTTGAAAGTAGAACTCCAAATAATACAGTAAATAAATCAACATAACAATCATAAACGATGGGAACTCGACTCGAGTATTCTGGCCATCCGTCGTCAGCACGTCATTAAAATACAAGAATAGATATGATAACGTACAGAAGAAACGTGCAAGTAGATGTAAATTGACAATTTGTCGTTCAGAACTGAAAGAAAAATCGGCCTCCACTGCGGGACATCCGTTTAAATATGACAATAATGTGCCATGTATTCGCATCTATCCTCTCGGACTTATAAATTAATTTAATTTGAACTTGAGGTTTGACGTTTATCCTAAAATAGGGCTGTGGGAGTTTTCTCTCGCAGGCATTTCTTCCCCAGATTGACTGCGGGAATGCTTCGTACTCTGTTTTTTCCAAAGATCTTACATACCGAAGCACCTGCACCTATTTTGGGAGGTTTATGTACTCGGGTCTAGGACCTTGGGCATATGGTCTGATACGTTCTCTGATCCCATTGGATCAGTCGGCCTACTGCCTCCTAAAACTTTTTCAGAAGTAGCAATTCACTACGAGGAATGCTACTAACTGGATAGGATTTGACTATTACTGATCGGTGTTCTCATCTTTGAACACTTGTGGGTTTTGAAAATATCTGCCAGGAACATTTAACACAGCCACGTTTTAACTGCCAACAATTGCTAAAGAAGTTGTGGATCTCAGCTGATTGTGGGCATCGGTGGTCATTATGAAGACGACCGCCGAATCCCTCATTATTCCACGACACCACCAACGGGGTGAAGGAATTTTCGACACACTGCGCTATTCCCAAGCATTTCCTCGTCCGATAAATGGGAAACGAGCCGAATATATATTGGGGATCTTCTTTTTGATGGGGTCCGTGTGGTAAGGATGCTTAGAGAACTCGTTCGGGTGTAATTAGGGTGAATTGATAGCATTCCACGACGTGGAAATAATTTAAATAGGAGAGCCGGCTATAATAAATTATAATTAGCTGCGTGATATAAAAACTCCTACATATTCGGATGTAAATAGCGACGACCTATATTCGGATCGTCAACTCATGGCGACTGCAAAAACCAATTTTCTACAAAGGCGACAAATTCTTTGCTCAGGCGATTTTTTTTCTGTATTTTTAAGGTCTACTAAACGAAAATACTTGTTAATGACGCCAAGTCGCGCAGGTCTGCTTGAATATGAGACAAATCGCCATTACTCTGCTTCACTCCAGTCCAGAATTTATCTCAACAATGGAGTGGCCAAGGGAAAAAACCTCCCACAAGTCTCGCGTCACTCAACTTAATAACGCCTATGCCATCATTACCTACATAAAGAGAGAGTTCATTTCACATCCTTAAATACAGAGAGAATGCAACTATGCAAGTGTTCAGTAGCTTCTACCATATTTACTCGTATTTATCCTCTATACACACAGATATAAAAGGTACTGACGCTCCACAAATAATATTTAGCCACTGCTAAAATTATACACACCTGCACACTAAATATATATATTTTTTAATTTGAAATGGGGAGGGTTATTATTATTAATATTTGAGTTTTTATAACATATAATAATTTTATTTATTTGTGAAAAGTTCCTTATTGGGAGCTATGCAATATTTTTAATTATACATAGTAAGGGGAATTACTATCCATAAACAGCCTTTACTTCTAATATATATTTTTCTGGGTCGATTAATTTTATAGCGGTTTCGCCGAATTGTTTTGCGTATGATTTCAACCTCATTAGAGCTCCAACCCCTAATATTATTAAAATATTAAAAGCGACAAATATTTTGATCAAATTTTGCAAGCATGATTCTCGATTATTAGGGAAGAAACAACTGTCATTCGCTCCCGATGCCGATTAAATCATGTGCTGAATTAAATAATGTTTCAGGCTAATATATATAATTCTGTCTGTAGAAAGGATCTTCGTTGAACTATATTCCATTTCAAAGTTGTACACGACGCTTGGATATTATTAATTTGGCAACGGGGTGACAGATCTGCATTTCTTAATCTACTTCTAGAGATTTATCTTCCTGTGGTATATTTGTTAAATCCTAAGTTCAACATAAAGAAATAGAATATAAGAAACGTATGACGCATTGTAATCATTATGTATTCATTCGTTTTCTATGAAATAATTGGTTGGTATCTGATAATTTATAATTACACCAATAAATTAAGGAAACTGGAAGTAGCGTTAATTAATTATTAATAGCGTAAAAAGTGATACCACGGGTGTACGAATCTCGGCCGGATATGATAAAGTCATTTAGTAAACGACTACATGATCTGAAGAAAACTACCCAGCTCAAAATGATGATTGAATTGACGTCCAACTAGAACAAGATAACTGAAAACGTTTTAACCTTTTTTCTCATTAAGGAAAATAGTCTTAAAATATTTGCTTCTTATAAAGGTTGGAATGAGATTTATCTTTCTGTTTCGCCAATAGGCGGCGACGGCCGAGGCAGAAGTTCGCAAATTCCTAAGCGGTCGAGAATCCACCGGATACTACATTATAAATCTTTATTCTTTGTCAGAGCGTGTTTGGTCCATTTCAGTCTAATGCATTCTTACACCACGACCTCCACAACAAAATGAATAACATTCTCCGTTTTCTCCCATCATAAAAACACATAGCTGGGATGTTTCCTTTCCCAGAAGTGGACTACAGACTCTCCACGCATTGTGGAAATACTTGCGTATCTCTCACTCCCCAAAAATTACCAAATTCATTATGACCAGAACTAACGCAACGCGCGCGACTCAAAGTGAACAACACATTTGTTACCCGCCATAAGGCGTAACCTTATCAATTAATCTTTCCGGAAAGTATTCACAGTCCTCATTTCAATACCGTTCAGCAAATTTAATCAAGTTCTTACTATCTATACTAGTCCTAATGTGAGTTTGAAGATCCACTAAGAACAGTTACAACGGGTACATGTGTACGTTCCTCATAAAAAAAGAGACGTCCATCTTTGCACGCTAAGGTGATGAAAACCCCTAACAAACAAACTTCCTAACAATACTGAAAAGGAAATCAAATTTTTAATTGTCATGTTCATCGAGAGCAACGTCAATATCGATTTCAGCTTCTCTCGGCGAAATGTTTGAACAAATAATTCTGTTGATTGTAATTGAGGAGAACGACATAGAACGACATTTCGATGACCTTTTCTGCCATCTTCAACAGACGATAATGAAATGTCAGAAAAATTAAAAACAAGAGATTACGATCTGTGATGTGTGTGAAATCATAAATGAAAAACTTATACTGATCTTTTTGTTTCGCAAAAATAAATAAACAATACTGTGCACAATACGTAACGTGTGTATCAAAGAATTTTATCTATATTTAAAGCAAAGACAAAGCCTTAAATCAAGAAGAAACTTCAAGAAGAGAGGAAATGCTTGCAACCACATTTAACACTAAAATCTATTGAACTGGCTTTTAGAAAATAAAAAATTATGTAAGATAATTCTAAGCAAATCTTTAAAATTGGATATATCGATAACATAGCAATAGTAATGTTTTGTAAAAGACAATCATTTTCCCGTTCACAATAATTTACTTTATTTCTATTGATAACTACTTTGTAATTTCAGTGAGGATTATGAAATAAAATTCCTAAAGCAACTGAAACAGATTATTATGTAGATAAATTTATCAAACATTCTGATACATTTTATTTTTATAACTCAAAAAAAATATTTTAAAGTTTAAATTTTGCGTGTTTTATTAACCAGTTACCGTGCATTGTTGTACTCAGTATAGCTAGGAATATTATCTTAAATGGAATGCAAGCAAAATTGTTGTTGATACAGATTTACTTGAATGTAGAACTGCGAATCACAAAACGCTTGCTTCAGAAGAATTAAAACAGCATGAGAATTTTGGCCAGCGGTTGTCAGTATGTAACAAGTAAAGACAAAGTAATAAAATACACAGGATATAAGAAAGTAGTCATAAAAGGACTATTTGTCGTTCCGAACGTTCTAACAAAAATGAAGCTGTTAGACACTGAGTTGTCACAATTTGTAACCAGACCAGTGTTTTAAATAACAACGACGAACATGTTAACTTTATTGTAAATTATTACATTAAATAGTGTGTTAATTCCTTAGGATCGTTCCGTTCCACCTGTGAAAATACTGTCATGATGAAAGTGTGAATATCATTATGGACGCTCAAGTGAGCGGTCAAAGTCCCAGATTAATTTTTGCGAGTATTTCGTTGAAACACTTTGGAGGTGATGTGGCACAACAGGAGCGTATCAAAGTAAACAATGCTCGGAAAGATTTACGGTAAGTGTTTGGAACGGAATAGTTTCGGGATTCTTTAACTCTAGCAGCTAGTGGACTTGAAAAATGTGGAAGCGTTGCCAGGAGGTACAAATGCTTTGCATAATAATGAGCAGAAGCTGTAAGTGGACGTTGTTGACAAGGCTGGAGACCACCTGGGGACCTGGGGACCTGCGGAACGTCCGGCGCTGATTTATTGGTCGCATTGTGAACGGTTGTCGCTCACAGCCGTGGCGCGTTTCTCCCCAGAGACTCTTCAAACGGTAGTCGCTTCTCACCTCACCTCACCACATCACATCAAATTAATACTGTTACATACAATTCGAGAAAAGGCTATCTGATAACAGGTGATCCTGAAACAGGCAACTCCCCTTTAACATCATGGGGGGTGGCGTGGGGGCGTGGAACGTAGAGCAAGTTAGCCAATGGCTACAACTTAAGATTCCTATCCGGTCATTCACTTAAAAGTGATGCAGGGAAACCCCTACAAACCCTACATGAGGAAGGTCGGGCTATTGGCTACCTGTCTCACGCCCTTCCGAACGACGGGGTTCCAGAGCCTCGACATGTTAGAACATTTAATTATTTTTACTTCTATAGTGTTTCATCAGTGCAATTCTCCCTTTTGGCACTACAGCCCTTTGTGAACCTTGGTCTCCTCTACAATCAGCCTCTAACTCTTCGATCATGAGCTCTTCTCTTCCATCCTCTTACTCCCATCTCTCTCAAATCTGAAATTACATCATCCATCCACCTATATGTTGCTCTTCCCTTTGCTCTTGTATCATCATGCATTTCTTTCACTATTCTCTTTCTGCCATTCTCTCGACATGTCGATCCTCCGCGCCTTCACAAATCTAACCACATCCTTTCTTTGAATCAGCTCATCGAACTCGGCGTTATTCTTTGTTCTTCATCCTTCCTCTGTCCGAATATCTTCCTTCAAACACTCTGAGGGTATTTACATCTGAATTCTTTAGGGTGCAAGTTTCTGATCCGGAAGTCCGTATTTTCAGTTTTGTTTTTCTTGTGATGAATCGATTATTAAATAACTGTTTATTTGCGAAATACAGTATGCTCGATTCCCAGCCTGTACTCTTTCCCTAATTTCTCTGTCATTGTACAGCATTACCTGATACTCCTTCAAATTTTATATCCTGAGGACTTATTTTGCTCTCTGTCCCAGACATTCTCATATACTTAGTCTTTTTCCCATTTACTGCAAGTCCTATTATTTACGTATAGAGTGTTGCTTGTATTAGACAATATTTTTCCTATGATCGCATTATGTGCATTCTTGCAATTCTTTATCTTACTAAACATTGCCTTTCTGTAATCTATATCAATTTGACTAGTTCTATTTCCTTGTGTAGTGTTGGAAAGGATTCAATCTCTCGCGTGGAAACTGAAAGATACGAACAAATGATCAATTAGATAAAATAATTCAATACAGAAATATAGTGAATCACGTGATTAAGTTGGTTTGGACATCTACACTGAATGAGCGATGAAAGAAAGGCTAAAATCCGAGGCAGATGGAGAGACTAAGTGATATTAGAAAGTGGACGTCTAAGGTCCAGAAAAGAAATGACACGCCAAGACATCACACAAGTTGTCGTAAGAGAAGTGTAATGTAATGTAATGAAGGACAAACGATGTCTTATATAAATTTGTGAGTGTTTTTGGGTTGTAAGCCCTTCAGGCTTCTGTTAGAATACAAGACGCAGCACAGCGCAGCGCCGGAGGATCTGTTTATTTCCCCTCAACTCTTTACAACAGACGCCAGGCCCAGGCTCAACACCACAAATTCTAATCATTTAATTGTACTCGTAATAAACGTCAACTAGTACGAAATTCAGTTCAATGTGGAGAAGAAATTAATTGACAAATAAAAATAAATAAACACAGAATAGAAACTGGATATCAGAATTGATGCAGAAGTTTTAAATGTAACGAGAAAATTAAGAACATTTGTGATTACAACTTTTTGATACACCCAACATGAAAAAACTAAAAATTGAAATATTTAAGCTTCAATTATGAAAGTATTATTTTGAAATTATAAATTTATGTTGCTGTGAAGTGTAACGAAGTGAAATATTGATAAATTACCACAAGTAAGTCGTCTGCAAAGAAAAATAGAGGTAACTTAATAATATGTGAAATAAATGGTCTTCTGGAAGAGACCTTAAAATTATTCAAGGGCAAAACTAAATTTTGGTATAGATGGAAACATACGCATGTAACGCAAAAGTCTGCTTTTGTTACACGATTGGCACACATCAAATACCTCATTTATTTGTTCAAAATTCGGTAACTACAAAATATTAAAACATTTTTGTTCACAGGCGGATCTTGTCTATGAAAGTTGTCGATGTACGGATTGACAGACATTCATTGCAATAACTTTTTGAGGCTCCATCTACTGTAGTCAAAATAGTAGAGCCCTGAGTTTGAAGCATCACTGTGTCCATTCGGATTGACCTACATTAGTGAGAAAGGTCTCTTTTTACGTAGAATTTAATGCCATTTTATGATATGCAGAAAATATTTACATATCCGTTTGGGCGAAAAAACTGAAAAAAGTCAGGGTTCTTTGTCTTAATTTCATATAGCTCGACTTTGACATCTCGTAGACTTAAAAACTATTGCTTCAAATAATCATAAAATTTAACAGAAGACAGTGTAAATCCTTTCAAGCCTACCTGCAAAGTTTGAATTATCTCAGTGTCTTAATATTTTTGTTATTAATTAATTAGGGGACCTCGACCAACTTTTGGACAGCGAATCGCAGATGAGTGGGACAAAGCTTTTTGTGTAGTGGTTAAAAGTCATAATTATAAAATATAAGCTTCATTGATGAAGCAAGGCTCTAACATTTTGTACGATTTTTTTTAAGTGTAGGGAGAAAGGAAAGGTTATTATTATTATTCAAACTTTGCGGATAGGTGTACCGTAAAATTTACAGACCATGTGAAGCAATAGTTTGATATCTAAGAGTTGTCAAAGCCGAGCTATATGAAAGACAAAAAACTCTGACTTTTTTTAGTTTTTTTTCGCCAAAACGCATGTATAAGATTGTTTTTTAAAATTTTAGTTTTCCTCATCATAAAATGGCATTAAATTCTGTATAAAAAGAGACCTTTGTGAATAACGTAGGCCATTGCAAATGGGCCCAGTGAGGCTTGAAACTCAGGGCTGTGCTATTTGGACGAGTACGTATTAGTTCCGTCAGCATTTCTGAAAGGTCATCCTACGAGTCTGTTGCGTTATTGCAGTATTTAGGAGCGGCACATTGCACCACGATTAAGGTCCTTGGTTGTACGATTGTTTAATGAAGTACATGGAGTATATAATTGAGCAGCGTACGTGATAATTTTTTGAGCGTCGGCTGTATGGATTGTTTTGGTATAATGGAGTGTTTTGCTTGCGCGGGCCCAAAGCCACGTGGCCTTACACATGGCGCTCATTCCCAGCTGCGCCGCCCCCTGCAGCGTCCGTTTCTCCCCTCCCCCCCTCCCCTCTCACGCCCACGCGATATTCAATCTTTGGGCGCGCGCGCAATCCTTGGCAGCAGGAGTGTTACCCCAGTCACCACGCGTCCAAACCTAATATATTGGGATTTGAAGTTTGATGTAGCCGAGCCGAGTTCTGACTATTAAAGTTTCTGTTCGTGTTCCGGAAGGAAGCGTTTAAATTGAGTTCATAATCGCGTGATTTCGCACGGTCCGCACCGACCATTTCGCTTCCCGGTTTTCTGCGTTGCGTCTGTATGACGACCGGAATAAAAGGTTCAAGGCCTTGCGTATGACCAGCGGCCAAGGGGAAGACACAGGAAGTTACACTTGGCGGGCGGTTCCAGGAGTCTACAATACTCCAAGGTCAAGGCTAATGAACTGCCCACCAAATTTTACATCACCCCATGCATATCAAGTCAATTTACATTAATTTATTTCGCTTTATTTGAAGGAGTTTTCTGCGATTGTTTAGCTCTAGGAAACGCCTCTACCTTTTTACTCTACATTGTTGTTGTTGTTGTGCTATTCAGTCCTAAGACTGGTCTGATGAAACACTCCATCCTAACCTATTTTGCGCAAGCCTTTTCATTTCCTTACAACTAGCACTTTTTTAGCGCATTCCATCTTTGGCCAAACACTTTAATGCTAATTTTACAAGATCCTCGTGTCTTAAAACGTGGCCTATTAATCTATCCTTTCTCTTCGCTTTTCCCCTATTATGTTTAGAACTTCCTCGTTAGTTACCCTAAAAGGCTTCCATTCTTTTCCTTTCCGAAACTCCTATCCTTCACGTTTCGCTCCCATATAAAGCCACACTCCATACCAACATTTTCAGCAACGATTTCCTAATAATCACACTTATATTACCCGTAAGTAAATTCCTCTTTTCCGTGAAAGCCTTCCTTGCCTGTGCTATCCTACTCTTTATGTCTACTATACTTCTTCCAACCCTAGTTATTACGCACCCCAAGAAGCAAAATTCCTAAACTTCCGTCAACATATCTATTCCACTGTTTCTCATACTACACTCCATTACCTTGGTTTTCCCTTTATTAACCCTCATATTGAACTCTTTCTCCATCACCACTTTCATGCCATTTATTATGGTTTCCAAGTCTTCTTCTGACTCCCCTAATACTACAAAATCGTCGTCAAAGCGTAAGGTTTTTATTTCTTCTCCTTGCAGTATGATTCCTTTTCCATATTCAGTTTTAACTTTCATCATCGCCTGTTCTATATATAAGTTACATACTACATCCTTGTCTTACTCCTTCGTTGATTGCTGCTTTCTTTTCTCGATCTTCAATTCTAATCACAGCTGATTGCCTTCTGTAGAGGTTATTTATAAGCCTCCTTTCTCGATATTTTATTCATGTGTTCTTCAAAATCCTTAATAGTGTGATCCATATATATATGCATTTAATTACGATTCGCCATCTTCATTTTTGAGTTCGCACACGATGCTGTTACAAGTCAATTGATACTCAGTTGTAGTGTGGGTAATTAGTACAATATTTTTGTGTTTTTATGATAAGTTATCACCGCGTTAATATCATATTTATCGTGAAATATAATGATTTACCATACCTACTGAAAGCGTATATCAATAAATGTGTGTCCTAACCTTCACAGACAAGTAGAAGCTTTAGATGTGACGGATAGCAATCTACATTTATGAATTTTAGTGGTGGTAGAATTGTGATTACTCAAAGTGGTCTTCCTTTGAAGGCGTTGTGAATATACAGTGTTGGAGTAACCCTCGGCTTCATGCCACGTTAAACCTAAATAATAATAAAAAAAAGAGAAGAAAAATGTTGCAGCGTCTGAAAACTTTTTTTTTGTCTTCCATCTTCTCTTAAATAACGTAATTTCTTTGTGTAACTTTATTCTTAATCAAAAGATCATTTCTGGATGTTGCAGAAGATAAACAGAAAAAAGGATTCGGAAATTCTGGAAAGAAGCTCTTAAATAATTTTTTCATTTTCACTTTCTCTTCTGGTTGAAGCATAACTTGCTTCAGACATAAAATGAAACTTTTAACTTCCAATTTAATTCGTTCTAGATCCAACGACGACTACCAGAACATCGATTCTTAAAAATACTTTGTGTGATAGACAGGTTTCGTGGTAGTAAAAGGGGGTCATTATTCAGGTGAAGCCAGTCGACATGCAACAACAGAAAATGTCCATACTTAAACGGAAAAGTGTTTTTCTGCTGACCCTCAATCACAGCTACCAAATTAAAAAAGTCAGGTCTTATATTATTTTACGTTACGATTTCTCGTGGATATAATTCCAAAATACTTGATGAACCACGCATAAGCGTGGAATTGCGGCTCATTTCCTACTACTGACTTTTTTTTTATTATTCAACGATTACAGTTTCCAGTCATTTTCGTATTAAAACTAATGAGTGGCTATTTTTAACGGCAACCACAGGACGGAATGAGGAAAAACTGTTGAATCTGTTGATCGCCGACCTCCTGTGGTCCAGTGGCATGATCTCGGATGTTCCTACCGTAATGGTCACTGACCTCGTATCACTACGATGACAGTCCGCAGTCGTCCTGCTAGGCCAAGACCCTTAATGGGCTGTAGAGGGAGGATCATAAACAAATAAATAAATCGTGGGGAATAATTTCTGACTGTCAAGCTCTGCCTTATTTTCTCCTTGAGATAAAAATTAATTTTGTTACTCTTTAAGTCTCTAATTATCTTCACTCTCGTACAGAGTACATCAATCGATTCTCTACAAATATTATAACCGCATTTTAACTTTTGAAGAGTGAATGAAATACAATCTTTGAAATTAGAACAATTGTGAAACATTTTTACTGGTAACTGAAACAGTTGACATGGTAAGCAGCAACTAAATTAAGTAACCTCTCTGCTGCCCTCAGAGATTACAAATAATGCTTCTTCTTCCTACATAATAATTTACTAGCCCGCGAATTCAAAACACTGTCACAAGATATCACCACCGATTACGTGAAACACAAGGCTGAAAGCTGTGATGGTCGTAGATTTTACGGTTATGGCAGAATAAAAACCGAGGAGACGTAGACGCCTCTTAAAAGACCAATTGCCGATTAAAGTCATGTTCCCGAAACACAGTAGAACCGTAGATAAATAGTTCGTCAACAGACAAGGTCTTGGGCGTCTCATACTAAATCAACTAAATCAACAATCCCAGATTGCGTTTGCAGATTTTGAGTGGCGATGACAGTTTTCAACAGGAAGGAATAATTGGGATACTTTTCCGTTTCGAACATTTTTTCATTGAGACGTACTTTATGTGATTGCGTTCTTTGCTAATCAACAATACTTGTCGTGTGTAGCAAATCAAGTATTAATTGAAATCTGGAAATGGGAAACTTTCAAAGTGCCAAAATGTTAAAAGTAAGAAAACAGGAAAAATCATGACAAGTTCACATTACAAATCATTTAATGGATGGCTTAAAAATTATGAGAGGTTCACATAGTTTCTTATGTCTGACACGAAAAGTGTTGCAAAGAAGTAATATTTTTAGAATTTAAATAAATATAAAAATAACAACTTGGGTAACGATGTAAGTTACAGCTATGCTTCACTTCCAAGTAATCGCTGAATGTTCACACAAAGAATACATATATTGGTATCACTGACATGACAAGATATAAAATTCGACCTTCTTTTTCTCAGCACTTAATTTATTGATGAATGGAAGGCGAGGGATATTTCCTAGGTTGGGAAGATCATGCGCTTCTTCATCACAACAAACTTCATCATCAAAGGAAGTTTTAATCTTAAGTTTGCTTCTTGTCTGGGCTGTACTTTGCTGGTATTTAAAAATCCGTTACCCAAGGAAGCCAAATCTAAGAAATAACCTTAATTCATTTTCACTACTTTGAAAGGGTTTTTAACCCTAGCAGTGGCATCCATAGTTTCTACTTCTTCCTAACATTCTTTTCCTTTCTGAGCAACAGATGTCCCTTTGGCTTTCCTTGAATTCTTACCTCACTATTCTTCTTTATGTTTTTAATGTCATCTTTACTTTCTATAATAAAGATGCTCGGCACATTCAGCGTTTCTCATGTTACGACCGAAGGAACTTACACACTGTTACACCTCTAACAGAAAGAAAATTTCGACTCAATCTAAGTTTAGTGTAGTGTAGTGAAGTGATCAGTGCTGCGAAATCTCTAAAAATATACTACAGTGAATTATATTTCCAGTTTTTTTAGGGAAAACAATACTATTCTTTTTTTTATAAAAAAAATCATTTCTAATAATATGATTCCACACTTAGTTATTTAAAATGAATATAATTATACATTCAACTATAGGTTAAATATGGTCCTTACGACCAGTTTATTAATTATTGTTTAATTTCTATGTATCTGCCACCGGGCATCCGCCGATTTGTAGATGTAATAAATACAATACAATACCTAGTGGAGGTATTTTGAAGTGCAAGGAGGAACTTCCAACCTTGGTCATAGCACATTGAGCGGTTTTTAGGAGATCTACGAATTGAGGGACTTTGAGCGTTTCCCATTTCCAGTCTTCAATTGAATTGTTGTATTGATACGCGTCGCCCACGTGTGGGTGTCTCTTCCCGCGCACTTTTTCGTTCGCCGCCCGGGAGGCAAGGACCAAGGACCGTGCGTGCTCTGCTGGGGTCTGTCCTCAAGGACAGGTAGCAGCACCCTTCTTTATGCATCAACTGCATTGCTACAGCAATCAATCACCGTCATTAAATTCGCTTGTATTGAGACTCGGAATATTAAATGCACTAAACGTGCGAATATGTGCGTAAGCTGGGCTTAGTTGTTTAGTGCTTCAATGCAAAGATACGAGATAGCTACGAATTCAACAAACCACGTCGTTGTACTAATGAATATGATAACACAACTAAATTCATATATATATTAACAAAGATAATTTTTGGATTCTATAGAAATTCCCAAAAGCTTCTGGTTTAAAAATTAACATTTTATTATATCATTAACTGAGTTTTAAATTATTTATTCATATTGATTATAAACATGTGGGGATATAAAATATATAAACACCAACATTAAAAAACAAATTCTTGAAGAAACTTATTGACTTTGCTCAATACGTCTATAAGAATATTCTTTGAATGGCTGTGATAGCTTTTTGTAAATGTACAATACAATTTCACTAAACTTATCAGAAGATAAATATATAGGCCTGTAACATTGTTCTGTGAGCCGGGTTATGCAGAACGAGTGATTTTAGCAATTCAGTTATTTTTAATACTATTTATTAATTTTTTACAGAGTCAAACGCTGCTTTAGCGATCAATATAAAGAAAGAAGACTGTTTAAAACTATACTAAACATTTTAAAAGCCAAATCACATTACCTTTTGTCAACCATTTTATTTATTTAAATACAATGATAAATATTAAAAATTAAAACCAAAAAGACATGCCTTCAATTTAGTCTCTTAAATATGTTCCTAAATAGTTGTTAAGCGGAGCTTAGATTCTCTCTGATTATGGCACATGTTGGCCGCCGAAAGCTCCTGAAAAAATAAAATAAGTGAATTAATAAATATTAGTCCTTAATTTGTAAAATTTGAGACTCATTTTAAACCCAAGTTGGTTCTATTATTTTATTATCAAAACGATAATCAGTTATATTAAATTTATGTTAATTGAAGAATAGTTTCTATTACTTCGTTACGTTCAATAAGAAGTGCATATTTTTCTGATAATTGTGATAATTACTCTCAGAATCTTTTGCGGAAGTGTAAGAATATCTTGGTTTCACACTGAAATATTCTTTTAATCACTAAATTAGCTTTTAATTAAACACATTAACAAGCATTCCACGAGAGCAAACATACAGTTTTCTTTTTGAAGGTCCAAAAGTCGCTTTGTCCTCTGATTACCGTAAATTATTCTAACCTAAAATATGTAATAAATTTAGTTTTTATTTTAGCATAAGTTTTTGGAAAAATGAAAGTATGGAATATAAATGAGATTATTAAATACAGAAAAATGAATAAATAGGACAATAAACGGTAGTAACAATTTACCTGCGGGTGTGTACTGCAGCATCAATAAAATCTGAGCCCTGTTTAATTTAGATGATTCATTGATTCCAATACTGGCCAACTGAGAAAATTGGACGAGTGAAAGCACATAGATAACATAATAGAACAAAGAACTATTCACAAGTATGGAAATACATGGATGAGGCAGATTTTTAAGAACAACTGGGTAATAAATATAAAATGAATAAATGTAGAAAAAGAATTTTAAGTAAGAGAATAATTAAAATAAGGAAAAACCATAAGTGACAGGAACGAGGAGGACGAGGTGAAATCATTACTCGAATGACATACAAAATGTGTTCACTTTTTCAAATTCCTGTTTCTGTAATTATTAGTTAGTTTTGGAGTAAGTAATTAGGTTAAGTTGTATTGCAGTTCAAAATGTATTCTGTTATTTATTGTCTATGTAAAAAGCGTCATAAGAGGGCTAACCGAGAAGAAATATATCTACATAAGAAGTTTTAAGACAATCAGGTCGACGACAGAGAAGACCTTTTTCACATTGAGAAATTTTAGCATTAATTTATCATGTTACTATTATAAAATTGAACTTAGGTTCACAGGTTGATTATTTTCACCTCTTCGACCTCGCTGCAACTGTTCGACCTTCAAAATTCGAATACTTTTATGGAAAATTGTAGTCTATAACAACAGTTTATGGAGCGATGAGAAAATTCATTAATAATGTGGTACGTACTACGCGAAAGGATATTTTTACATTTTTCATAAATATGCTAAGATTATATCCGTGGGTATGAATACTCAATTTCATGTTTGTCTTTTATTCGACTAAATATTATGACAGAAAAACTTTAAAAACGCTCAAAAAATTATTGTAAGATTTATGAAATGTATGAACTATGTTAAATTGATGTTCCAATTGAGAAAGCGGCTTCCAAGTTTCTCGGCAGTTAACCAGCTGTTATGAGATTCATATAAAAAGAGTGAATCGGTTGTGAATGTGCATTTGAAAGGCAAAGTAAGCGTAATGACCTTGGACCCAGTTCCTAGGAACCGATCGTAGGAATTAATCAGGGACTTAGCACACACGACAGCTCCAGCCGCCGGAAGGCACGCTGAGTCGAGACGAGCCGAGACGAGCCGAGCAGAGACGAGACGAGACAAGACGAGCAGAGCAGAGCCGAGACGAGCCGAGCACTTTGGCTTGCTGCGACCTCAATTAAATTTAAGTAATAGGAAAATAATTTACTACTTATATTATATCTGCTACCCAATAGGAAATATTATTCTTTAAAAATGTAAATAAATTACTTAAAATATGTCATTTCTGTATCTGGAGATATTAATAACATACTCATCTACAAGTAGTGGTTTTGCTTCAAGTTGTTTTTTTTATTAAAAAAATATATCTTTATCTCCTCAGTATTCCCTTTTAGCTGTTCTTTCTTTTACATAGAAGCAATTTTTTTTTGTTACGCCTTTTGTAGCGCCTATTTATTGCGTTGTATATTTTGGTATTGTTGCCGTTCTCCGAGTTGTATACTTTGATGACTGCAGCTGCAGCGCTATTGAAACGATTGCTTGCAGATGACCTTACGGTCTGCGAGCTGCAACAGGAAACCCACTCAGACTCCGTGCGTTGCGTCTATTAGTCCCGCCATGTTCTCTATGCGTGAACGTCGCTCGTCTTATTAACGAAGTGCGAACCCACGCTCGACAAATAGACCATTGTTCTATAAATAGGTCCATAAACTGTAATTGGACTTCGTGGCTTAAAATGTTACGACATCGGCAATGAGATCTGATTACTAAACAGTGTGAAAGGAAAACCGATAAGCGACTTAATGAATACGAAGACGTAGAACAGGGCAGAGCCAGAGATTGACGATTGCGTCTATTATGTCCCACTTCCGGCTCTGCACGCACTCAGTAATATCAAGATTTACTATGACGCTTCCTCATGAACATCAACTATTTTCCACGGATGTGAAACATGTTTCAATAAATGATAATTTCTTCCCTAAATATATCTTGACTGCGATTTTCTGTAGTCACATACATAGAAACAATTGAGAAACCAGAATGTATAATCATAAGTTAATCTTAAAAACATAATTGGAAAAATAAAACACCTTTATCAATCAAATTAAAAACAGCCAGCATCAATTTAAATCTGACAATATGTAAATTTTATACCGAAATAATATTAAATTTTAACTTAGTTTTGAAAAAAGAATATATTGTAGAATACAGAAATGAAGACGGTGAGAAATTTTAAGAATTATTTATAAATAAATTATTTAGGAGACCATTGAAATTACATGGAAATAATCATATTATAATATTATCATCACATTTCCCTTGAAGCTACTCTTCAAACCTTTCAAGTTTGTATTTTTATACATTTAGAAACTTTTTTAAATCATAATTTCAAAATTTAACATTACCTAAGGAAGTCCCAAATATTATAATACTATAAAAACTTTGTATGTGGTCAATAATTTATTTCATTTAATTATTAAAAATCGGACCTTAATTAATTTACCATTGTAATTAATTATATTTATAAAATAATGACGTATAGATAGTTATGGAAAAAGGCGCCAGTAATAAACAAATAGATAAAAAGTAATACACTCAATCTTCAATCAATGACATGAACATGATTATAACGTTTATATCTCATGGTGAAACCACCTACAATCATAAGCTTAATATAGTATTAAAATATTATATAAAAGTGATGCATGACTTCACTTATTAAGGGTATATATCGTAAATTAATAAGTTATTTAAATTATATTAATAAAGCATTTGTATCTGTGTAAAGTTTTTATTGATTACTTTCAAATTATGTATCACACTGAAAATTGGAATGGAGTTATAATTGTTGTTCACGTACTTAATTGTCAAGCGTTTCTCTGTTGTTGTTTTTCCAAGCCGTTCATAAAGCATATTTTCTGAGTCTTCATAATAGGCCTCTCATTTGTATTTTTTTTCTAGCGAGTGACTTTTCAGGTTAGAAAATAAAGTAAAGTCGGATGTGGAGGCGTCAACAGTTACATCTTCAATTTGACTGATTGATACTCGTCATCGAAAGTTGGCCTGCACTGTCTGGATCGATCACTACATTTGAACATTTCTTTTTTGATCTTGACTCAAGCGACGGTCGTCATTTCTCTAAGCAATCGACGAGGTTAATTCCACATGCACAGACTCGTTCATTAGAAACCAGCCTTTGTGACTGTAGTGGTGGGTGGACGTTTCCCCAGTAGCTATGTAACATCCACCCAATGTCAGACAACGCGGCACGTTGAATTAAAAACCACTGAACCGTAAAATACTCCAGCTGGATTGTTGCCAGATCGTACTTCTCAGAAACAAACTTTCTCATACTGCAACATCTCTTTTATTTAGTAAGTAGTTATTGACGTGCAGAAACAGGAACAGTAAGGAGCTGGAAACATATATTTGAAAGTGTAGCGACATTGTTAATTTTGTGTCTCATCAATTGAAGGAAAAATTCTGAGTCGTAAAGTGAAAGAAACAGCCGATCATGTTCGGGGAGAATCACCGAGAGAGTCTTTTAGTAGATAAGCCCTGAGAAGCAGACAACTCGACTATTACAACACACCTGTCAAGTTACAGTTGAAATGTGTACTATATTTCGAACGTTAAACATGTGAGAAACCAACGCAACGTTCTGAATGAATGAAGTAAAGTCTGAGTTTCCGTTTATTAGGAAAGCATTTGTGGATGCTATGCAATATAATGCTACTTTCATAATGGTTATTTGATCATTAATTAGTATTTGACTGAAACTCATCCATCCATCTGCCCTTGAATTCGTCCATACCCAAGCATTCATTCAGGAATTGTTGTATGTATCCATGCAATCCACGGATTCATTCATCCTCCTGGGTAGTGTAAATACATTGCCGCATGTCATTTTTCATTCCACTTCATGTATTTCACTGTTCGTTTAATAAACAACGCATGGCTAAATCAAGTTCATTAATATAAAATCATGGTTGAGATTATGTGAATAGTAATTAATGTGAATATGGAAGGATGAATAGAGGTGAATGAGAGTGATCCAGTCGTCGTCGTCGTCGTCTTGAGCAGCAGCAGGTGTGCTTGAAGGTCTTCTTCGCTCTGTTGAGGGCCAGGCGCCGTGCTTCCTGCTTCCCCGGGCTTCCTCTTCAATGGAAGGTGACATCTTCCCCACAAACCACTACCATAACAGTCTATTCACACTCATTTCCCTCCAAGTTTTGGAAAGTTAAGATAGCCATCTCACTCACTCAGTAGGCGCATCTTTCGAAGTCCACGATTGTGCTCTGAACCCGGATGAAGGAACGCTGATCATCTGAACTGCAGCATCACTTCACTGAAAATGGGCAGTTCTTTTCTTCATGAAACGCCGGTCTGAACTAATTTTTGCTTCTTTCTCATTCGTCCTCTTTCCCGGGTTGTCAACTGGTGTAAATGATCACTTTCCCCTCTCATCTCATCTAAAAAACGAGAGACCGCATTATCTATTCCGCACAGACTAACACTTTTATACTCATTTCTTCGCGAAGAGATTCATTTTAAGCATGTGGGAAAGAAGTGCCCTCAAATTCACGCCCCAATTTTTATCTAGAAAAAAAATTAACTGCCGGGAAGTATTGAAAATCTTCCTAACCACTCTTGGTTGTTGGCAAGAAATTTCTATTATTTTCTGGAACTGTCCAGGAATTCCCGACAAATTTCGCATAAGGATACCCAAACATGTGTATTTGAGGAAGTTATTACGTCTCTCTCACAACTGATCGCAAACAGGTGGGATACGTTGAGCAATTTTAGACGTCAACAATCCGTTCAGAACATCTCTGGGCAAGGGGTTGAGTGAGAATCTCTAAAGTTCTAAAATATTCCTGGACGCTGGCAAAAATTCATTCTTAAATTGCAATATATTTCCGAAGAATAACACTGATTTGCTATTTTTTATACATATATTCAACGAATTCTTTAAAAATAATTTCGTATTATATTTGTTCGTCTCTTAAGAAGGATAACTATACATGTTTCCGTACTTAGGTGTTTGATCTATTTTCACCCCAGATTGTTTTTGTTTTTTTTGGAATAGAATGGATTTCTTTCATGTTTCCATGGAGAGTGAGTAGTTGAATGTGCGTCTCATGTGAGGCAGGGTTGATCACCTCTCGTAGTAACTATTAATACTCTGAGGCCAGAACGCATTCATGAATGGCATGTGATAGACCAGGCTCTGTTATCATAGGGACTAGAAATAGCAACTCTCATACAGAAATACGCAACGGGACTGTTGACTGTTGCACCTCTTCTTAGCCTCACAGTGCATACTTACATGCCACATTTATAACACTAAGTGCATAAAGCCCGATTTAAACCTTGGGTTTGAAATTAATTAACAGAAATAAATACAATTAATTATTAATAGCATTAAAGTTTTTAAATATTTAGATATCAATTATCAAAGCATAGTGACAGGCAGTGATTTCGTTCCATCCTTTGTAGAACATAACTGTGTACATTTTACAATATATTCAGTGCCAGTTTATTCCTGTAACTCAGTGAGTCATTATAAAAGTCCCTGTTCTAGGCTGAACCAACATGGTAGCCAATTTATGCGTACATACACTGATTCAGGGTTCGAAACGTCTGATATTTTTTCATTCCTTCCACTTTTAATGAATTCTCCTGTTTCACTTAAATCCAGTTTTCCTCCTGTTACATTTTCTCAAAAACTAGAGACTGGAACACTCGATAATTCACTGCCGCTGCTTTAACTCAAGAAACAAGGTTCATAAAAGAAAACAGTTTAGTGTCAAACGAAGGTTGGTGCTACTGTGATCAACATTTCCACTTCCATTGTCGATTTCACTAATGACCACGTGGCAAGTATTCAAGTACAAGTGCAATTTACAAAAAGATTCCCCATTCTTTGCGGATGACCCAACTATGTGACACAAATAGCCGACCTAAATGTTGGCTCAGCCCTCGTGTCCCGTCCCTACCTTTCTTATTTCACTTCAGCCTTCTCGTTAACAGGATCCAGCCCTTTAATTAACGCTAATTGAAATAATCCACGCCCGTTTCTTATCAATGCACATCTCATTTCTCAAAAATAAATTTAATAATTTATCCACTGTTCATGTCCTTCGTTATGTGAACTTAAATACGACGACTCCTGTTATGGGACTATGTCATTTGGAATTTTAATTACATGGATCTTCACCGTCAAAATAGTAGAGCCCTGACTTTGAAGCTTCACTGTGCCCATTCGGATTGACCTACGTTATTGTAAAAGATCTCATGTATACTGCATTAAATTCTGCGTAAAATGAGAGCTTTCACAATAATGTAGGTCATTCCAAATATGCACAGAGAGGCTTCAACCTCAGAACTCTGCTATTTTGACAGTGAAGACAGAACATTATGCTTTTGATAGGCGGTATATTGAAACACTTTGGTTTTATATCTGTGACTTACGCGTAGTTATCTTTATTTATTTATTAAGACGGTAAAACATTAATACAAATGCAAAGGTCCAGGAGAAACCTGTAACTGTTAAAAAAAATGTGTACTGGGTTTGACGGAGAGAACAGTGCCCAAGTGAAAAAAATTAACGGTGACTTTAATTAATTCCATTAATATACATAACGAAGGAAACTAATTGTGGATGATATTACATGCACGAATCAGACGAAAGACATAACATAACATTTTTGTAAAGGTAAAATCACTACCTTAAACTCAAGTTATTCTGCACAATTTTGCTGTTGTAACTTAATATTTTCTTTAACATTATCACTTAGCGGCCATGTTCCCGAATGCAATTATTTTTTCGTTTATCGGGGTTGGCTGGCCTCGTCCAAGTACAGCCACTTTGGCTCGCGTGCTCCGTAATACTTTTGTTTTCTGCCATTCTTAACAAGGATGAAGCAACGCGTGAAGGGCTTCGGGTGAGCGCGGAAAAGACTTTGAATTGCTGAAACTTTATATCAGATAAGATCGGAATGGGCTACTAAGAAGAAACAAACTTTACAGATACATACGGAATTTTCGTGGTGTATTGTCTGTTGGCACGTATCGCTTGAAACGCCACGTCTCTGGCCGATTTGGGATTCACACGGCTTCGTTTCATTTCAAACTCAAAAATGATTTCAAAAAAAAAATCACGTAATGACGTAACAAGCGTCGGTAATCATAATTATGTGCGTAGGAAAAACAAAACAGCGAGGTAGGATTTTAGTGAAGAATGATCACGACCAAAACTGTTAAGTTCTTCTTCACTTTGACATCATACTAAAATTAGTGAGTTGTGTGGCAACCTTCCTTCCCACTTCAAAGTATTTACGCCTGATACGGAAATACGTTTGCACTGTGGAAGAAGATTTCAAGCAATCCTCCACGTGGTGAATTGGAGGTGATGAGCTTGATATTGAGCTCCGAGACGAAACCTCAAGCATTTATTTGTATAATATAATACTTTCATATTAAATTTTTGTTTACGTATTTGAAAAAAATATTTTTACTGGCAGTTATTTTAATTTCTACTTTTACTAGTCAACAGGGACTTTGAAGCATTTATTTGATTACCATTCTTTAACAATTCTTAAAAGATGAAACACGTTTTCCTATGAGAACCTTCTGGTTTGATTTCTCTTTGAATGTCTATTAGAAATTGTGATTGACTATCCTTAGTCCTCGCCACGTTGGAAAGTATAGTATTTGACGTCATTGTAGAACATCTCTTTCGTGTTTTTGTTGTTGTGGTAATTAGTGTGATTTCCGCTAATCTTTTCAGTCCAAACCAATCTTGATATTATAGTGTCGTCTTCCTCTACTATTTTTACCCCCACACACATTTCTCTAATATTAATTTAACGACTCTTCGTGCCTCAAAATTTGGCCTATTACTCTATCAGTTGAGTGCCTTGCATAATGTTCAATTCTATTTCTGAATTGTGAATTGTCCAAGCCTCACTCACTACTGACGTCACTGTCAAAATAGTAGAGTCCTAAGTTTGAAGCCTCACTCTGCCCATTCGGATTGACCTACGTTATTGTAAAACGCTTTATTTTACGCAGAATTAAATGCCATTTTATGATATGTAAATGAAAATTTTTTAAAACCATTTTATACATGCGTTTTGGCGAAAGAACTGAAAAAATAAGGGATTTTTGTCTTTCTTTAATATAGCTCGACTTTGACAACTCATAGATTTCAAACTATTACTTCAAATAGTCTGAAGCTGAAACGGAAGACAGTTTAACCCCTTTCAAATCTATCCGCAAAGTTTGAATCATCTGTGTGTCTTACATTTTTTTAAATTAATTAATGGACCTCTACTAACTATTGGACAGCGCTTCGCAGAAGAGTGGGACAAAGTTCTTCTTGTAGCGTTTGAAAGTAATAAATATAAAATATAAGCTTCATTGATGTAGCAACTCAACAAAATTTTCTACGATTTTTTAAATAGTACAGGGAGAAAGGAAAGGTTTATTGGAACAGGAGGCTAAAGTAGGATGGCACCCCTGCCCGCTGACCTTTTTAGCGCATAAAAAATTAATTTCATTTCTAAGAAAAATACAGTTGATCCATCGAATTTATTGTTTAGCGCGAAATAGTTTGTAAATTTAATAAACGTTTTATTTAAAAAAATTAATTAATTAGTGGACCTCTACTAACTGTTGGACAGAGCATCGGAGATGTGTGGGACAAAGCTTTTCTTGTAGCGGTTGAAAGTAATAAATATAAAACGTTAACTTCATTTACGTGGCAACGCAACAAAATTTTGTACGATTTTTTTATAAAGTACAGGGAGAAAGGAAAGGCTTATTGGGGCGGGAGGGTAAAGTAGGGTGGCACCCCTGGCCTGGCCCCGACGACGACACGATCAGATCTCCAAATATAGTAGATATCAGCAGTTATTTTTTTTGTAAAAGGTATCCTTGCGTGTGCAGTCCGACTTTTCAAATTTACTTTTCTTTTACCGTCAATGATAATTCTACTACCGAAATAGTTCAATTCTTCTGTCTGAGTGATATGACTATTCATAGTCATATTTTTGAAGATGGTGTTCATGCCATCTTCGAAATGTTCTGCTGACCGATAAAATTGCAATACCGTCAGTAAACCTTAGTTTCTGTTTAATTTCGTTCATTGTTGGAGGAGGGGGTGCATGCTTCCTCAAAGGACAGGCTGTCGTTTCCCAAGGTGTACGGGACGAGTGATACGGAAAGCAAGAGTTAAGGAACGGAAAACCAAATGGAGGATGAATGTCAGTGGATCTTTAAATACTTGACAGGTGAATATATGACGTCTCGCGGGTTTGCGTGTTCAAGGCCGGGGAGATCAATCCTGGTGGCAGGGCTATTCCCAGCATTACAGCCGCAATATCTCACAGATTAACTGACAACGTATTCGGCCACGTTTATGACGCATACGCACGACTTGGATGGGATAGGAACGCCAATGCGCGTATGTTACCTCAGATTCATTTCCTCGACGCGTCTTTCCTCATAAAATATCACGAGGCAGGTCACGACAGATTTTGCTTCACTCGAATTTATTTATACTGTTTCATGGCTAGGGGAGGAGGAGGCGGCGAAGGCTGATTACTTTATTTAAAGGAAAAACAACAGACGTCGTCACGAAGATTGACTGAACGCATTCATTAATGTTTACATACATCGCAGTATTACTGCTGTAAAAATAAGGCGAACACGTGGTGGGGATGGGAATGGAATGGGATGACACAAGAATAATAGATAAACTTACTCTGACATTGGTTTAGATGTCTACAATGAAGAAAAAACTACGTGCTAACGAGGGAAAAATCGTTCTGTTACAACAAAATGACAAAACGACCGAGGTTGGCGTCGAATCCATAATTTCGTGGTCTCTGAGTTGAATGTTGACGTTCACCATAGTATTTAAATTGAATTTCTGCCCGACTAAGGACGTGACGATTGGAAAAATATGCTCTAAGCGACCCACATTAGTGTGGTGGAGAGAAACACTGACATTCCCGGAAAAGATGTTCATTATAAAACTTTCCATACAACCAACAGAATAGTATCGATTTTATTCATTTTCCGGTCGAAGATAATATTAAGATGGGCAACTCTGGGCAAACAGTCTCTTATAAACACTCACTTTCAAATTAGAGCTTAATTTTGCGAAATGAAAATAAATTGCCTTACATTCTATTAACTGTCTTAATGTCAGGAACAACCTTAGAAGTTGGAGATGATTAGCGAGGTTAAGCTATAGTCTTACGGGCGATAAGTTACATCTCGACTGGTGGACTCAGTCGCAGTGGGTGAACATTATCGGAGAATGTCAGATACAGAAAGTAAGCAGAGGGTCAGTATAAAATGTCTCGCGAAGCCGAAGAAGTAGATTAACGGGATACTATTGGAAAGGTTTTCCTTAAACGTATTTTATATTCTTCAAAATGAAGTCGCCGCTGAAGGAACACATTTTTCTGCAGTTGAGGAACAAAATGCAAAGTCTATACAGAAATGTTTTGAGACGTGGAAGGAACGACGTTTGTTCACACAACGCCGTCCTACTTTGAAATCGACCATCTGTGATTATAAATATCGGCTGAATACACAAACTTACAGCAACAGTTTCGTGACGTTTTTGTCAATGCAAGTCATTATTTTAAAAAACTTGTATGGGAATACTTGAGAATGTCAAGACTGAATGATGGAATCTCAACAGATCTTCATATAGATAATTAAATATTCTTTGTTCATCTCTACAAAAAAATATACGTATTACACTTTCCGTAAATGGAAATTCGAACGATCGAAATTCAATTAATTCATTTAATAAGTTTGCCCTCAATTGTGTGTATTACGATCCTGATTTTTCTATTTTAGATTTTTTTACATTGCTGAAGCATAGGTAATTTCCTGGTATTTCACTTTCCGTAAATGTATCATTTGTACTGCATCTTCAGTTTAGTTCAGTTACGACCAAAAGACTTCAATTGTTAATGTGTGGAACCACATCTTCTTTTACTTAGTCATAATCTTTGGGCTGAAATGGACTTATTAACAGGAAGCTGAAGACTTTAAAAAGTAGAATCAGTTGACATAAAGAGATGAGGATAAAAGTGGAGGTGTAAGATGACAAATAACATGGGCAAATAAAAACGATGGGATATCGTATATGGCCGATGAACATAAAAGAATGACAATCACACAAAATAAGAAAAGTAGTAGGGCTAATGGAAGATTGGGAGAAACAAGTTCAAATTGATGTAGAAGAAAAATGTTTTTGTTTAATAATAATTTGAAGTTTGACGCTTAAATAGTCAAAGAACAATAATTCGATTTAGTAATACTCTGAGTGACTAAAAAGGTGGATTCATTATAAGATGAATGCGACGAACGAAAATGCTTCTTTCCTGTTTTTCTTGACACTAAAGTAACGCGCCGATTATTAAAATCTTTAGTCACATATGACAGGATGTAATTGTTTCGAAAGCGAGCGCATGTAATTGAAATGAGTAAAGTGTTGGTAGTTAATATTGAGGTAATAAAGTTGGCATGCTTACGACCAGAAGACTAAAATTAGGCCTAACGCACAGTGCATTGCATACCAGGACGCGACGTCTGCCATGGCCCCACAACTGGCTCCTGTCTTTTGTTGGTTTTATCATAATTTATTTAGCAATCAGAATAAAATTACATAAACTAAAATGCTGACAGCTACTATTAATAACATTTACGAGGAGATATCCAATGATATCACCTGCATACATGAAATTAATCGTGTAACTTAAAATAGTTGACTAGTCCACAGCTTTTTAAGTCTTTTATTTATCACTGGTTGAAGGAGTATGTCTAGAAGTGGGTTGGGATGATATTCCAAGACTGCGTCATGTTATGGATGACTTCTTGTACGGTTGGATTATTTAAATCTGTTATCTTCCATTGGGGCGTTTTACAATTTGCCGGAGGATCTCGGATTGGCATCTTTGAATAATTGTCATGTTTGATTTTGTTTCACATCCCCATAGCTCAATTCCACAGGTCCACATTGGTTTGATTACAGCTTTACATACCAGTATTTTATTGTCCATAGATAACCGTGATTTTCTTCCTATGAGCCTTAGTAGTTCTCTTGTCTTCATCTCAACTTTTCTCTTTTTAACTATATGATTTTTCCAAGTCCATTTAGAATCTAAGTGTAGTCCTAAATATTTTACAGTTTTTGTTTGTGGAATGTGTACATTATTTATTGTGACTGGGGAGGCAAGTTATATGTGATTGTGCAGATTTATTCTCGTTCACTTTTATTTTACATTTTTCTTGCCATTAGTTAGATAAAATCAATACTTTCAGATTAAATGAAAGTATCGTCACATAAGAAGTGATATTTATGTAAAGTATCTTGTGGACCAGGTTTGGATAATCCTCATGAAGTTAACGAACTTGCTCATTTGCCATCCATTGTATAAACGCGATTTATCCATATAATTATCTGTAGGTTCTACGTAGACGTTGGTCTACTTGTGTAAAACCCATGCATATGCTACAGTGTATAAAATAAATAATAAAGTTAAAAATAAAATGTCTGATACAATGATTATCCATTTACAATAATATAGTGGGTGCCATAGGATAATATATATCATGTACTAAGTGAAATATAATATAAGACGGCGCAACAAGTATTTTACGAAGTCATTATGCAGAGGATTATGTATAAAGTGCATTTTCTTCTTTCTATTAGAAATGGTTTGTACTGTCAAAGTTATAAATTGCTACCTTGGCATTTTGCAGCTGAGAAGAAGCGATGTGATTCTTGGCAGATGTGTTCCAGATCGGATAACTGATCTCTTGCAGCTTCCTTCCTCGTACATCTGGCCCCGACTCTCTCTTATAAGCCGCCTTTGCTTTGGCTTCACACTCAGCAGGCAATTTGTCTTTGAAATTTAATTGCGCACACGAGACTGGTGACTGCAAGTAAGAACAAGCACTTGGTAAAATACTTATAATTGTGGAAGTCGCAAATCGAATGTCATGGATCAGAGTTATGGTTCGTTTGTCTGAGATTTAAATAACGGCAACAGTCAGACAATAATTCCATTAATACTACCGTTACTGTCAAAATAGTAGAGCCCTGAGTTTGAAGCCTCAACCCATTCGGATTGACCTACGTTATTGTGAAAGGTCACATTTTACGCATATTTTAATGCCACTTTATGATATGTAAATAAATATTTTTTAAACCATTTTATACTTCCGTTTTGGCGAAAAAACTGAAAAAAGTCAGGGATTTTTTGTATTTCTTTCATATAGCTCGACTTTGGCAACTCATAGGTTTCAAACAGTTGTTTTAAATGGTTTGAAACTTTAGCAAACCACAGTGCAAACCCTTCCAAACCTATCCGCAAAGTTTGAATCATTAGTGTGTCTTTCGTTTTCTAAATTAATTAATTAGTGGACGTCTACTAATTCTTTGACAGCGCATAGCAGAAGGGTAGAACAAAGTTTTTCTTGTAGCGACTGAAAATCATAAATATAAAATATAAGCTTTATTGATTTTGTACGATTTTTTAATCGTTCCAATAAACCAGTCCTTTCTCCCAGCACTTTTTAAAAAATCGTACATAAGCTTATATTTCATATTTACGACTTTCAACCGCTACAAGAAAAGCTGTGTCCCACTCTTCTGCGATGCGCTGTCCTAGAGTTAGTAGAGGTCCACTAATTAATTTATTTTAAAAAAATACACAAGTTTAAAATTTTGTAGATAGGTTTGGAAGGGTTTGCACTGTCGTTTGATAAATTTTCAGACCATTTAAAGCAACAATTTAAAATCTACGAGTTGTCAAAGTCGAGCTATACGAAAGAAAAAGAATCATGTAGTTTTTTCAGTTTTTCACCAAAAAGGAAGTATAAAATGGTTTTAAAAATATTTATTTACATATCATAAGATGGCATGAAACGAGACCTTTCACAATAACGTAGGTCATTCTGTATGGGCAGAGTGAGGCTTCAAACTCAGGACTCTACTATTTTGACAGTGACGACAGTAAATTCATTATTCCACTATCAAATTTCGTTTTTTAATTTATTTGTAACTCCTTGGCTCTCTTTATTAGATAAGTTTCTCGCCAAAACTTGACAACCAAGATTTTGTTTCCTTTCTGTTCTGCCTGACATATCACATACATGGATAAGTAAATTCGTCGGACTGAATTTTACCTTTTTATTTTCCGAGTTGCGAATGATAATTTAGGATACATCTCAACGTTATTTCCTGAAATCCTTTCTTCCATAAGAGGTTCACATCAAGTGGATGTTTACCTGTTATGGTAGGAAATAATGTTGAGTTTTGGGTTGTGAGGACGTAAATTGATGAAATCTTTAGAAATGTTTATTGTTATAGTAATAAAAGATAGTAGACTACTATTTTGACGACAGCAGGTGACCAACTGCTACCCTGCGCTGCTCCCTTCTTCATTCGTGGTATGTAATGATTGCTGTACATGATACACCATTAAAGACAATTTTTTCTATGGGATATGCGGACTATGGCCAAATACTAATACATTTAATTAAAAGATTTGCCATAGCCGACTTCCGAATAAACGCGTCGTGAAGGCGCAGTGCGAAGAACGAGACTCAAAGAAATAAATCGTCATTTTCAAAATAAACAGCAGTTTGGTTTGATGCGTTTCTGGGTGTTACGCGGGCATCGACGCGTGTATTACTTGTGCTAAGAGCTGAGCGTCTGTAAGCTTTAATAGCTCCGAATGCAGCGTGACAGAAGCGCGTGCGGTGACACTAAAAAGTGCAGCACATCTGTCCGGGTTTTTTCTGAGGGACAAGGATTTGCTAGAGATCTTTGACGACCTTGCAGCGTCGCGAAGGGCAAACGTTGTAATATCCTCGTGCAAGTAGAGTCACGTGGTCGAATCGTCGCTCTTGTTTTTCGTATTCCATATTACAATGGATCAGAAAGAACAAAAAATGAGGCCAGCCTCCCGCTCGTTGACCAATGGCGACGCGGGTTCGTGCCAAGTAAACTGCCAATGATGAAGGCACGCATCATGACGTCATCGCATCGGTGCCCAATGGAGCGCTCTTGTTTTTGTTGTATGAATTTCTCGGATCGCAGCACGTGAACTGCTCCGGCGATGCCGACAATTTTCGTGCCGGTCCCTGTTTTTATTGCCATTTCTCGACCGACAAGTGGTATAAACGTCTCCGCGATCGTGTACCAGCGATCAACTCCAATAATCGTTCCACGAATTCGCGTTGCCAATACCCTAGCCAAATCTATTGCTCATGTCCGACGCACTTTAAAAAATAAACTACTTTGTAGTTGGCACACATCAAAACATTGCATTGAATTTACGCAAAGTGATTCATTTTTATTATGAATCAATTTAAAGAATAACCATTGTTATTATTAATGTGCCTCACGTGAAAAGACAAACACCTGTAATACTACGAATGTGTCAATTTAAGTCACATTTCCCAAGTTTAATTGAATTTATAAGTACGGTTCTTCACCTGTGGAGGAAGGCTAATATCTCTGTATGGCGAATACTTTAGACCAAAGCGATGCTTGTGCACTTGACCTTAAAGCTGAGCCACTCATTGATTTCTAGTCGCGTATTCATGAAATTCGCCATTCGTTTGAAACAAACTTTAAGATTTCACGAATATATACGCTTGGTAAAGTAAGTATTTGCAAACTTTTGAAGAAAAACTTGCAAATAGAATTAGTACTAGAAACAATTCTAACAGCACGCTTTTGAAACTTAAAAATTTCATTGCTCCTTGAGCAATTTCCCCAATTATAGATGCCACGTACTCCATTTTTACGTAGTTTTGTCTACGTGTTCCATAGTATTCTTAGAGAATAACAGGCCTAACTCCAGCAAGGAGACGTATTTTTAATTTAATTTATCATCAATCCGAAGGCCCAGGAAAGGCTGAATTATTGGCTGAAAATTTGTCAACGGGTTTGTTACTAGCATCAGCTCTAAACTGATAATTTATTCACGTTAAACCAAACATTTAGACCGTCCAGAGTACTGCTGTCTACTTTCTTAACCAGATTATCCAAGTTTTTGTCTGAAAATAAGAGAAACCTTAAGAGAAGAAAGACTATGGGAAAAATCAGAAACCCACCACTCACCGCGGCTCTAGAAAATTTGACAAATATCCGCTCTTGAACTGACCAAATACAGGACTCTAAAAACATAGACTCTTAAATACAGTACTTTAAAGCAATGAATATGAATAATAATAAACAATTACGCATAAATTACTACGTAATTAGAATCAATCTACTCATCATCGGACCGGACTCTCAAATCCTGGAACCGGATGAGTATAAAGACCAAAATAACGTGAAATAGAATATAAATTATAGCAATAGTAAGATTAATCTTAATATTTGCTAATATATATTATGCAAAACCCATAGTATCAGAAATAAAATAAAAATTTGCAATAATAACAAAGTCATAAATAATTAGCGTATAAAACTCTGTATGATTTTGAACTTAGAACTACCCGAGCAACGATTCATGGAGATCCGGAAATTCGTAGCCGGAAAAATGAATTGTTTCGACAAAAAAATGTATAATAGTGGAAAGGCAGGCAGGATCGAATTATTTAGGATGGTTTTGGCTCCCAACCTTCGTAAGAAGGATGAGAAGACAAGGAAATTAAGAATGCTGTCCTTCAGTCTCTCCACGAAAATAATAAAATAAGAAATAATGGTAAATAAAAAATTAGTAAAACAGATGACTTGCAGAATGTGAATATACATCACTAAAATATCTTACATGCTAAAAAATTTTTAAATATACATTCATATATATCTATGGAAAAAAATTATGTATCAACAAAAGAAAAACATGGTTAAAAATTACCTGTTATTGAATCTGGAAAACAGGTCAACTAAGTTATCAATAAAAAATATTCTAACATTTTTAGTAATATTTGGTGTTAGAGAGATGAAGAAATATGGCAGCTACCTTCATTCTTCATCCAATGAACTCTGGATATTTTGAATGAAGGCGTATATTGCGCTATTTGTAGACTTTTCTTTAAAGAATCCATGCTCTGCACTTGGTAAAATCATAATTTTTTCATGAAATTAAGTAATATGATGTGTATTATTTTTTCAAATATTTTAGAAAAAATAGGAAGGAGAGAAATGAACCTATAATTTGTCGATTGAGCTATTGAGAGTCTCTGACTTGACTTAAATGTAGGTCACAGAACGGCGTTTCCACGACTAGTAAGTAAGTGTGATTACTTCCGTTAAAATTCTCTCTCTGGTTTTGATAACGGTACATGCTTACACTGTTCCGTGGGAAAAACTTAAATACGGAACTTCTCCAGGGCAGACGGATACTGGATGCGAATCAAGTCTTGCTCTTCGCTACAACGTCAGTTCTTGTGATAGTAGGCACCTGCCTGTGGCCACGGATTCAATATTAAAAATAAGTATCATTATAGCCGCAGATAACTAGAAATGTTCGTAGTTTCAACGTACCACGAGGATTGACGGAAAAGTTCAATAAAAAATTAGAATGTCTGACGACATTATAACTAAAAAATAATATTTTAAGCTTTTAAAACAACAACAATAATCATATCATATGGAAAATTAAATAAAAAATACTTCAAATGTTATAATATCATTAATTATTGAAAATAAATAATGCATTTTGAGAATCGCATAACTCATTTTATGGTAAGAATGCCAATGTAAAAGCAAAGTCATACTAAAAATAGAGTACGTTGAATTGTAATTTTTTATACCAATAAGCAAAAACCAAAATTATTATTGTAACCGGATTTTTTACGTAAATTATATGCATCTTACTCGTCTAAAATTGTTGAGAAGACTCAGCAAATAGGATGAGTTGGCTCGTTGACCTGCCTTTAACAGCATGGCATCTTTACAGTCTGTACAATAGAATAGAAGAAATCAATAGATCGGCGTGAGAAACAATAACTTAAAGGCAGTGCAATACTCTGAGATACATCTCACATAGTTTTGTACCTATTATCATCTTATTTTATATAAAACTCGTTCATAATAAGATAACATGTTCTAGTTTTCGGTTTTTTTAAATAGTAAAAATTTAATTTTACATTATGGAAACTAAGTTAATGTTATATTTGAGTAATGAATGACTGATAATAACTCATGCAAACTGTTTCCAATTTTTTTTAAAGAAATCCGGTTATTTGAAGAAAAAATGATTTAGAGAGTAAAAGGCGAGAGTGGCTGACTTTTGAACACAACTGTTTGATATGTTTTCGTTTCGTCCGCTGTGATTGTTTGTGTCCATCAACAGGCTGTCGTGCAAGTGAAGTGAGCTACCTGCTACATTATTTAATAAGCGGAGGTTTATCTCGAGTGGAGGACTGAGTGAGGACCTCCTGCGAAGTAACAAACTAAGTGCTGCTTAGCATTCCTTAACACTAATTAACAACCACGTCATGCCGAGCGTTATCAACTTGAAATACTTCAAATCCTCAGCTTACATACGCGTAAATTCAACTGAAATTAACGTCAGCATTTAAACGGCGTAAATAGGAAAGTTAAAAAAATTTCGAACTTGTTTGAAATTTACTTTCTTATTTCTTGATTGCTGTGCATGGAGAGTTGAGCGAGTTCGTCCGTCTTCTGCGAATGTTTTATGAACGTTGCCATTTCCGTGTAAACAAACAACAGCGCTGTTTTACGTATTCAATGCAACGATAGAAGAGTGTTTTAAACTCTTTCTACTGTCATACCATTCATAAATCGTGAAATGTGCTTTTTCTTTTAAAATATCCATTAAATGTTAGCTTGTGTGTGCATCCCTTGCAGTGTTTTGCCGGATATAAGTTGTATTTCACCAAGTTACACGTGCAACGGAAATCAATTTAAAAAGTGCTGGAAGAAAGGAAATATTTATTGGAGTGATTATTAAATACGTACACTTTTTAAAAAATCTTACAAAATTTCGTAGCGTTGCTACATCAATGAAGCTATATTTATGACTTTCAACCATAAGAAGAAAAATTTGTCCCACTCTTCTGCGATGCGCTGTCCAAGAGTTCGTAGAGGCCCTGTACTTAATTAGTTTAAAAAACATAAGACACACAGATGATTAAAACTTTGCAGATAGGTATTTTGCTAAATGTTTGCAACAGTTTGAAATCTATGAGTTGTCAAAGTCGAGCTATATTAAAGGAATTCAAAAAACCCCCTGACCTTTTTCAGTTTTTTCGCCAAAACGCATGTATATAATGCCTTAAAATTTTTATTTACATATCATAAAATGGTATTAAATTCTGCGTAAAATGATACGTTTCACAATAACGTAGGTCAATCCGAATGAGCACAGAGAAGCTTCAAATTCAGGGCTCTACTATTTGTACAGTGACGACTGTAGGTTTGACACCAGAACGATTTCTCAATTTGTTCTAGTTGAATTTATAGGAGTTAACATTGTAATAATATCTGTACATATTACTCTCTTTTAATATCTTTTCATCCTTGACTATGTGGTTGATGTTAGAAAAGTTTTTGGTCCGCCTGAAGAGGTCCACGAGGTGTGCAAGGAAAGTTGTGCTTGTAATGTAGTAATTAAACAGAATTGCTATTATTAATATTTATTTGTTGTTGTGAAAGTGTGACTTGCACGTGAGAATGTTGGAGTGTGTGTGGGTGGCAAATTGCACTTACACGGTAGCGAGCTGAGGCAGACACTTGACCGCGATAACTTTGTGTATCTCCAGTTGGGCTAATGAATCGGTTGAGTTTACACGAGTCGTGGGAAGTCTTATTTGAATGTGGCATAAATCTGTAGCTACTAGGCTGGCCTGTTTTTCTCACACTTGATGTCTGAGCGTGCCGTGGGAACTCTGGCCTGCCTGCCCGCCTTCATTCAAGGATGAATCAAACCCCTGTCCTCAGACTCACGTTTGCATGTCGCCCGTCTCATCAAATAATTGGCTTCTTCAAATATCGACGGAGAACGAAGCTCAAGAATTGATATGTTCCGATTGCAGGTAGCAGCGTCTATCCTGGAGTCGACTTTCATACCTTCAGTTGTTGTATTTACAAATTTATTTTAAAATATTTAATATGTATTAATTCTACCATTACAAGAAACATGATTAAATAGATTATTTATTATCATCCTTCTTGTTTTGGTGTGTACAATTCACACATAATAAATATATTAAAATGAACGTAAAATATAATAAAACTGAGTTTATTTGGCAGGCGTTCCCTAGGCTTTTCCTAATTCTTTCGACAAGCTAGATAACCTACTAGCATCAAGTTATATGAAAGTATTTTAAAATATATTCCTTTATCAATAATGCATTCAAAATTAGAAATTCCTGCCTTGGTGTATTTATTGACGCAGGGAAAGTCTTCATCATCCATCCCTCTTATCCAAAATAAAAAATGCAATTAACGATACACACTACAGAATCGTTGTAAATTATCTTACTAACCGCTCGTACTCGCTCAAAATTAAAAATCATTTCTCCAAAAGCTTCCCCATCTTCTCTGGTGTCCCACAAGGTAGCGTATTAGCCCCCTTCCTGTTTAACATTTACTCTCATGACATCCATCCACTAAAATATATTTTGCCGATGACATGCCTAAGCTATCCTCTAAATTAAAAATCATTTCTCCAAAAGCTTCCCCATCTTCTCTGGTGTCCCACAAGGTAGCGTATTAGCCCCCTTCCTGTTTAACATTTACTCTCATGACATCCATCCACTAAAATATATTTTGCCGATGACATGCCTAAGCTATCCTCTAAATTAAAAATCATTTCTCCAAAAGCTTCCCCATCTTCTCTGGTGTCCCACAAGGTAGCGTATTAGCCCCCTTCCTGTTTAACATTTACTCTCATGACATCCATCCACTAAAATATATTTTGCCGATGACATACCTAAGCTATCCTCTTCCTTCACCTCGGGTGTTCGCACCGTCCCAATAGCTTTTTAAACGACCTGGAAACCTGAAGGGTCAGCACAAACCCTTCCAAATATGCAATAGTTACATTCACCCAAAAAACAAAACATTCCCTTACTCATTCATTACCAATAAAAAAACTCCTTGGACTTATTCTAGACTCCAAATCTTCCTGGAAACCACATCTGACCCACCACCTTTCATCCAAAATTAACCCTACTCTATCCACTCCTCAACAGAAACGCACCAATTTTTATCTCCACCAAAAGCTCATTTACTTCTCACTAATCTGCCCCATATGGGGATCTACTGCCAACTACAATTCAAATAAAATTCCAACCAAACAAAACAGAATCCTTAGAATCATTTCCAACTCCCCATGGTACCTTTGAAACTCCACTCACCTGCATATCCTCCTTATTCAAAAGGTCCATCTATCACTGTAATGACACTGGTCATAGTAATCCTCTTCCTCCATACACACTCTCACTCCGCTATAACCTAACAATAATTTTTTCTCTCCTCATTCTCCGCTCTTCAAATTCCTTTATTTCTCTTCATCTGATTCCCCCTACTACCCTAAACTCTATCAATATTCACCTCCTACACTGAGTAAACTGCAACATAATTATGTTAACAGCTCTGCCGTTTCTCTCGCTTTTAAATTCATTGCCAATGCACTTTACAATTTATCCAAGTAATCAAGTAAATTATTTATACAGCGAATAAATATCCATATACCACCATCTTCGGATAAAAGTTTTCGCAATAAAATAATGGCTATCACAACCACTTTTCCGTTGTTAACTTAAAATGTCTCTACCGAAGTAGATCAGGCAAGTACTTAAATTTAAAAATTCACAGCTGTGCATTTGTTAGTTGTCAAAGTTAATTGACTTCATTACATTTTTTTCCAATTTCTCACAAAATCCGGGAAAGAGAAGACGTGAAGTGAACGAGAGCAAGAGAAAGCCTTTCCTAATTGTCAGGAAAACAAAGACCTCATTAAGCGAGAGACAGCGGTGAGGCCCTCTGACAATCTTTCTCTACAATCCCAATATCAAAGTAGGTTGAGCTTATTTAACGACAGTTAAAGGTAAGCGAACGTCAAACTCAAAATAGATTATCCTACACAATTTTGAGATCTTCAACTTCATAGAAAATTTGAAGGAGAATGAGACGTGTGAAACTGCAGGAGAAATTCTCTGTTAGACGGGTTATGGATTATTTAAGTCTCAATTATCTCCTGCTTTCAGTTTAAGTTTAGCATGGGAAAGAGAGGAGACAAAAGATCGTTGTTAAAGATATCAACACATTCCGTTACTGAACATTAATATTAAACGGAGCCGGTTATTTTAGTAAAAGGCTACATGAGGGTGACCCTGAAACAAGAAACTCTCCTTTAATAGCATAAGACGGGAATTGGAAAGGGGTAATGTGGAAAGTAGAGCAAGGTAGCCAAGGGTTGACTAGGGCTCCCGGCCTAGGTTTTTGGGATCCTACCCGGTGTTTCACCTTAAAGAGATGCAAGGTAAACCCTACAAATAATAAATGAATAAGTATCTTTTACATATACTTGTGCGTTATTAATCACTCAACAGCGACTGACGACGAATAGAAATTTCAAAGAAATAAATCTTCTCATGAAGCGCCAAAATGACTTGATTACAGTAATGAAATTAGTATAAATCCTTAACGTTTTTCTTGAAAAGTAAACAAAGTGCCTAGTATTATGAGATGTTAGGCATTGGCCTAGCGTGCCAGAGGGAAACAGACCCCTTGCCGCCTGCTAAACAGGAAGTCGTTCCAAATCCCTAATCCTATGTAATACCTTCCGTTTTATTCAATTGTTCAAAAGTTTGAAGATATTCCTGCAACGGCTGCCTGCAAGCTGTGAAGCGCAAAGGCGTGGGTGGTAATATGCTCCACAACCCTCAGGCGACATTTACGATATCCCTGAAAGGGATACAGTATTACACCTTTACTTCAGCTTCTTTATCACTCAATTTCACATTTAATTTTTTTTTATTTGTCTGCATTTATTAGTTTACAATTCATTTTATAGCTCAACGATATTTATTCACCAATATATTAGCAAATTCTGATATTATGCAGACAACGTATTATTGAAATTATTAAAAATTATAAGAAATAGAAAATAAAAGGGCGTAAGAGAAGTTATTATGTGAAATAATAAGCGGCAGCCATCAGAACAACTGGGGAAAACTTTACAAATTCGTTCGCAAGTGGAAACAAAACAATGACTCAGTGGCCGACGGTCTTGCAGAATCTTACAGGGGAACATCGGATAGGGAAAAGGCAAATCTACTAAATTCATACTTCATTTCAGTATTTAACGTTAGTCTCTCCACGAAAATAATATAATAATAAAACTAGTGTAACAGATGATGATCTTACATGCTAAAACAAATTTAAGTATACGCATATACTTTATTATTGTATTCATACATATTTATATCTATGTAAAAAATGTACCAACAAAAGAAAAATATTGTTAAACAGACCTGTTATTGAATCTAGAAACAGGTCAAGTAAATTATTATCAATAATAAAAAAAAGTGCTAACCAATTTCAGTTAGAGGACAATGATAGGATTTCGTAACTTTTTGAGATGAAGGCTAAAACAATCAGACATAGATTACGTAAATGAAAAAGGAACAAGTCGCGGGGTTCAGACGATATAAACTCAGAATTATTAAAACTTGGAGGGGAGGCAATAATTCCGTATCAACGTATCAATTAATAATTCGGTTCTTCCAGCTGATCGGAAAGCTGCTATTATTTAAAAGAGCAGACGTCAACAAGTTTTTAAGAGCTGAGCCATAGTGAGACTGTTCTATGTTCTCTTATGGCGACTATTGTTCCGAGGGGCTTATATTAATAGCCTATAGGAGATATTTATTTTTAAGTTAATTTTTCTTACATATTAGCATTAGCAGCAAATAAACGTTAAAATGTATGAGAGAATCCTTTAGCCGGTTATTACTGAAAGGTATAAATTGAATGAAGAAGCGGCGAGGTCTGATTTGAATTCGTCTCTTTGCAGCAAACCGCAGCCAATGGTCCAAGAAAAACAAACCGCAAGACATAATCCAGAAGGGGAATGCCATATTTAAACCTCTCGACCACTAACGTGAGGAAGTCAAAGGTTCGTCTCTAACCGATCACCTCTTAGCCTCGTTACACTTTACCATTACGTCCACGATTACAGAAGACAGATACAGAGGAAATCTCAGATACGCAATTTAAGGAAAACAACGTACAGGAATATATATTTCTCGTTTGTGTCATTCATAAAAATTAATTAATTTAGTATTTAGTGTTGACGTGTATGAAAGGTCCCTGTGCAATTATCTGTAAGTAATGAGTGCGGCTGTTGGGTCGTGCTCCTGGCGGGGTGATGCTCGCTTTTTGTTTCGAAGATACGGTAAGAGTGGCTTCTGGTGGCGCTGTGATATTTCCCCAGATGGCGTCTGTCCTGCTGAGATAAGGAAAGTGCACCAGTCTCACCACAAGCCAAACTCACGTCGCCTTCCTCATTTACAGTTATAGCCTATAAATACATCTGCTCCGCCACTCCTCAAATCCCCCTCGGTTCTTCCCTGATTTCCTTAGACAATTGAATTGTGAGTGGGGTCACGAGATCATCCTCATCCCCATCCTCCCCATCCCCATCCCCATCTCCTCGCAATCCTCAGCTAATACTTCACTCAAGGGGCTCTGCTGTGTTAAATCCCTCAGACTGCGTACGTCCGTTTGCCGTTTGACGAAAAAAAAGTCATATAAAACAGATTAATCTGAAATTTTATCATTCATTAAGTGTGTTCTTACCCTTTTTAATATCTTTTTATCCTGAAAAGGTCGGTCAGTAAATTTAAATTTCATGGACCTATTTAGGACTTATAAAACTATTAAATGATTAAATTCAATAAGCCAATAAGTCCATCCATCAATTCATTTGTCCACAGTAGATTTCGACTTCCGTCATCTTCATCTGCAACTATTTATTAAATAATCAGTTTTTGCATACAATTATACAATAAACAATCAACCAAATTCACATTCCGTTAACATAACCAATCATTACAAAATCCACTATCATTCTGTACTCAATGAGTTGGCTTCTTGAATTTAGTACCAGAATTCAGTCCTTAATATCGAATTTAAATTTAACTATTAAATGACTTAAACAATTGTTCACCTCGTACAGACTTTATTCTATAAATTTACTCGTAACAACCTTTCGGCATGCATTTGTGCCTTCTTGAGTTTTAATTGTTTAATTATATATAACAGACGTTTAATTTTATCCTTTCGAATATGGAACGGTTAATGACTTGTCGAACGGTCAAGTCATCGAGGAACTTCAATATTATATCGTTCTGAATATTCACTTCCCTTCAATAGTAGTGAGATAAATAACAAGTAGGATCTTAAATTTTAATGGAATTAACCTATAATTGTAATGTAAAACCAAAAAATTCGCTATACTTTAAATAGATTATTTTCAATGGTATATTTATTATTCCAAAATGAATAATTTTCTCTATTTAATTTTCCTAAAAATTGCTGACTTATTTAAATACAAGAGTTTACTTGTAAATTTTCTCTGGGGTTTTATGAAAATGTGTTCGGAGTTTGGTTGTAATTTGTCCACGCTTACATTTCTACAAAGAACATACAAACAAACATATATATTGACAAGATTGTACTGTTAAATTTCTCGAATTTCAGTTATGGTTTTGCTTACTCTCGGAATCATCATCTCACATCATGACAACTTCTAGTTGAATATTATTTGCTATTTTGAAATTTTTACGGTTTATATTGTCTTCTGTATGGTTAAAAGCTGTAATAACTAAGATGTTTACTTGCAAAAAGCAAACATTAACACAATCTTGATATAAACATTCGTTTTCGTTGCTCGATCAATTCGTATAAAATTGATTTTTGGCCCATGAATGCTTTATAAGTTATGTAAAAAAGATTCCAATTTTAGGCTAGAGTAATAGTGATGTAGTGCAAAGTAATTTAGACACAAAGATTGCTTATGTGAACCAGGAATGTTGTTAGGTTCCTCACAGCACAAAAATATCGTTTGTGCTAACCATAACTTAACTTTATATATTTTTATGAGTGTGAGGTGATAAAATTCTGCTTAAAACGAGCATCCCAATTATTTTCCGGGTCAACAAACCTGGCTAGATTTCGCGAGTCTGGCAAGGAAGTTTGTCTGCCGTCTTTCATTTTAATATTTCTGTTGGCCGATGCCAAGAAGCCGGCCAGCTTCCGACTGCTTCTTTCTGTAAATACGATCTTTCCCCAGCTTGTGAACTCTTATCAAAGGTAACTCAAAATTCTCCCTAGGACTCTGTTTTAAATTTGAAGAGATGTCCCCACCTTTGTTAGAAATGAATTTCTTTGATAATAACCTAAAATGTAATTAAATCACTCTTGTTTGAAATAAATATTTGATAACTGTGAAGGTATAGAGACAGAAACTTCATTATAATTCACAACCGAAAATAATTTCAACAATTAAACATTTTTAAATTCCCTCATTCAATGACGTTTCTGTACATTTTTGTACTTTCATCAGGTCGCTTATTTATTTTTTTATAACCCATTAAAACTTTCTCCTTGAAATGATTTCATTTACTTATTACACACAACACGATCACTTAGCTTAACAAATCGGGGAAACAAGAACTATGTACTATGTACAACATTAAATATTAATTTTTAAGATATAATACATCACAAATAATGAACAATAGTTTTGTTGTGCGTGGCTTAAAGAACTAAGAATATAATATTTAAAATCACAAAATAATACAATTTTTTCCCTTTTAAAAAAATTATGTTATTCAATTTAATAGTAATTATGAATCCAAATATTTTGGATATTAAAATTGAAAATTACGAATTTATACCATAGCAAAAAATTTAAATATATATTGAACGTTAAAAATAATTGATTATAAATATTACGTAATCTTAAGTTTTAATTATGTTACTTGAGTCTGTTTATAATTTAGTATCTTCTTATATTAATAGATTCAAGAGGTGGTTTAGTTTGCCCCATATAACATTTTATTTTTCCACAATTAATTTTATATACAACGTTATCTTGTCTTTCCTTTTTTTCCCTTTTTTTGGGTTAACAGGCTACATGAGAGTGATCCTGAAACAGGCAACTCTCCTTTAATAGCATAGGGAGGTAATTGAAAAGGGGGGATGCGGAAGGTAGAGCAAGGTAGCCAAGGGTTGACTAGGGCCCCCGGGCTATAGTTTAAGGATCCTACCCAGTGTTTCACCTGAAGAGATGCGGGGAAAACCCTAGAAAACCTGCATCAGGTAGGTCGGGCATTGGGTACTAGTCTCACGACCTTTGAATGACGGGAGACGATTTTGCTGTGGGGTCGCAGCATTCCCTTCTCCAAGCCTGCACCAGTTCTCCTTTTTAATTTGGTCTTAAACTCTTACAAGTTGATATTTTATGAGAAAGAAACTTGCTCTATATTGTGATATCTTACAGACATAACATAAATAGTCGGATGAGGGTACAAAAATATGCAGAAACGTCGTTGAATAAAATATTTTTAAAATATCCGCTATAACTGTCGTTTAATTTGTCTTTACAATAAATAATTATTTTTTGAATTGTATGTAGCTCAGCAACGAAAGGTAGATGGGCTTTATTTAATTATACTATTTCATTACCGAACTGTAACATTTTATATTAATATCTGAATTGAATTTCTTTTGATGCAGAATATAGTTTTAATGAAAGTTGCTTTGTGCCGTTAGTTGAAAGCATTATCCAAATAGAATAACAGGTAAATCAAGTGTATTGTTAATTACTCTGGAGTAGCAAAACCTACGTCATTATTTTGTAATTTTTAATATTGACGGAAATACAGACGGAAATGAACACTGAATGAGAACAAGAGATCACAAAGGTTTCGCTCATAAACACTGGCCATGGTTAGTATTCTCTCAGTCAACATATTGTGAGTTTTAAAGACACAAGAATCGTGACGTGCGACGCATGGCGAATGATTCTGGCAGGCATCAGGCACTAGGCAACAGGCATCAGGCATCAGGCAAAAGATAACAAGAATCCGAAACGGAGGAGACGCAACGTAGTGTATTACACACTTCAGACACGATGATACATGGACAATTCCGATTCCCAAAACAGAAAGATAAACGACAATTATATAGAGAGACATTCCACAAAAGAATCTTCACCAAAGTTAAGAAACCGAAGAAGAAGAAAAACATGTTTATTTTCCGTGTTCAGGAATATATAATTGTAACTTTGAATAAATTGAAGTCAAGTTGCTGTTTGATTAACGCCCCTGTACTGTAAGCTGTAGAAGTATTAAATTTTGTTTTATATTCGAATGACACTTTGGCTTCAATTATGCGAAAAAACCAAAATAAATCGTAAATAATATAGTACCAATAATTAATAATATGATACCATTCCGTAACTATAATTGATGATTAAATTCGTGACATACTAAAGTTATTTATGTTGTTTTATCGAGAATTTGTAGCATCTTAGGCTTTTATTTTGAAACAAACAAATTTTATCAGAGTTTAACCACGATTACAAGCAATTTGCATATTAATGGGACAGATTGCTACTTCCGTAATAAATTATCACTCTCCTTTGAAATGAATCATTATTATTAAACGCAACAATAAAGTGGAAGTTTGTAAGAGTATTTCTAAAATCGTTTCTTCAACAATACTGTGCATTTCACAGCACCGATTTCGACTCGTTGTGACGATAAGGAAAACAAACACAGTCTCTTTTCACCACTTTTGAAAATGAATTAATTATATTTATTGATCATTAACGTGTTTGTATAAATTCTTAAACAACAAAACATTGATTCTGTATATACCCATTCGAACATTGATTGTGATATAAATTTAGAAAATAATTATACGCTCACAGACATTTAATTAATACAATTTTTAAAACCGGAGCTTCGGTGGGAAGTCATTCCAGAATCGGTTTCAACAGGCTTGAAATACGATAATTCACAGTATACTTTAACATTATAAATAACTTATTCAAGTGTCTTCCAAAAATGAATATATTTGTACATAAGTTTTATTTATGAAACATTAAATTTTCGGTCATCTTGTGACATTATAAACGACACGTAGAGAAAACTTTGTCATCGATTCAAGATTGAATTTATAACGTATGTTTACAGTGTATTAATTTTCTTGGTTTTTCTATAATTATCTACAGTTAAAAACTTTTCAACAATAACACAATTAATTACATATAATAGAGATGGAAAGTTCCGGATTTAAATGGTGTTAGTAAAACGTTACTGACTGTAGAAAGGTTGTGTACATATATGAATTACTTGTCAGATTGAGGAAACGTTTCAGACAACTTGAAGAGGGTTTAAATAAAGAGTTTATAAACTTCTTAAATATACTTAACAAAACTGGCGCAAAAGTAAAATATTATATAGTTTTGAAAATTTTAAAAGTCAACTTTATCGGCTACAAATAGAGATCAAGTGTATATAACGTCGCATTTTTAATCCAACAGTATTGCTAAGTGGTTTAAGCAGAACATGCAAGAGCGTTTAGCTTTAATTTGCAGAAGAACTACACTGAAACAATTCCGCCTGGAATGTTGAGTTTTCCAGAGGCGAATGAGGAATCGTATGTAACAACGCAACTTTCATCACAGATATTAGCCGAATGAACGGAATAAATATACGGTTGTTCCTCGCTGTAAACGTTCCAATAATCTAATATATTTTTCAAAGCTAGAAGGTTTGGCTTGTTTTTTTTTTGAGATCCCTTACGTTTAGTTCTTTAAGCACTGCCGGAGTTAATAATCTTTCATTCATTCATTCATTCATTCATTCAACCCTCCACTCATTCATTCAGCATTCGGGAATTTTTTTACGTGTCGCACCTTCATAATAGTTCATATATTTCCCTTTAGGTGGCACAGATGTAGAACTCTCGTGGGAGTTAGTACACATTCTCACCGGTAGGGAGGCACTTATTACACACATGCGTTTTAATTCAATTCAATGAAACACCTCGGAATATTTTGTTTCTTGGAACGAACCCTGTTGTCGAGGTTTCATAAATCAAGCGAAGGGATCGCAGGACGATCTGTGGAAGGTTGAAAAATGGGAAGGTCGTAAGGTAGGTGGCACCTGATTCCTACGGAAATGTGAAATGCCAGAACAAGTGGGAAGTCATTCCAGACTTAGTCTTCCTGTGCGGTAGTGAGATTATATTTAGCAGTAGCCACCCTTAGACGCGGGCTAACCGACTGTTTAAAAATACTCCCCCAGCGGGCTCAGGTCTACCCCTTTACTGGATATCATCTTCACATGTGGTGCACAGCCCCATGAAACAGGCAACAGGCTACAGACAACAGACAATTAGCAAGCGCAAGTGCAAGTGCAAATAACACCCTCACACTCAACTTTACAAGTGCATTCCATTCCTCATGAAATATCTAGCTGCTTGTTCGTCGGTAACTTTGACACTCTCCGTATTTTCTTTCACACAAACCAATATCTTTTAATGCCGCCGTAAATTTCTCTAATGATTTTCTGTAATCTTGCTCCTTGCGACTCGGCCCATCAGAAAATTTTAACTGTAGAAATTTGGCATTCTGGGTCGAATAAAGAACTGGGTGAAATGTGATTCGGTTAAATTAGACCGTTACACTAACGTCATTTATTGAATATCATACTAATACTGTCAATATTAAACTTGACACTGAAAATTTAAAGAAATTATATAATCGTTATTTTAAGTCCTCTGGGCTTTCCTGTGTTTAACTGTGACTATATATTTTCTTTGATTTACATTCTACGTTTATACGCTGACGGAAAAGAATTCAAAGCAGCGTCGAAAAGTTTATATTTATATAAAAATAGGGTGAACGAAGCAAAGTGCATCTCAGAAAAAAATTAATATTTTGTTTGTGCATTCCCTCATGTTTTTGCAGTTCGAAACTAATTTTGTTTCATTTATATTGTGTCCGGTTCATAAATGGTCGCCGCTTTTGTTGTCTGTTCATAATCTATCGTCATATAATTTATTATGATTGTAATTGTTGTTGGTATTTTCAATCACACACAAAATTACGTACCTGATAGTAATTTCTCGAGATTACACCGAACAACTGTTTCTTTCCTTATATCAGTAAATGTTGTTTCATCTCCGTTTCTTACAGTATTATTAAATGATATCGGAGCGGTACAATTATTTTGCTAATTACAAATCGACTTGTCGCACGATGAAGAAGTTGGGGCGGTATTGTAAATCTGGATAAAGAATGTCAACAGGACCTGTGACGCTGGATACTCGGGATCTTCCGATTAGAACTGCTATCTGCGAATTTCCCTCAAAGTCTGCCTTCTTCTCCACATTTACTCAGCTGCGACGAAATGTTTCCCCTTCACTGTCCAGATTATCGACTCGTCCCCTTCACCTTCACCTTCGCATCTCTCGTGTCTTAGACTTAAACCGACTATTAATTATTTGGCAAATCATATTCTAAGAAGAGAAATATAAACTGAAATATATACCTATGTAACCCCCATCCACCTATGTACTAACTCAAAGAAGTCTGGAAATATTGTTTTTGCTGATGTTCCCTGTATTCAATTGACATTAGTATTATTCCTGTATTTATATCAAATTAAATTATCAGAATTGTTAAAAGTACGCAATACCGGAGTTGTAATCTGTTGCCGTTGATTATTTGCAATATTTAGTATTTGTAGTTCTAGAGAAGTAAGGTAATAGAATTCTTGCAACTGTGTGGTATTCCAACAAAACAACACAGCTAAAGTCAAAATTAATAATAAACTCAGCGAGAAGTTCAAAAAAGAATCTGGGGTGAAGAAAGGAGATCCACTCTTTATGATGAAGGTAATATCTTTACAACGACATCCTAATAACAGCAACAACGCAAAAATCAATGACCGAAACTTTCCAACAACTCCGAAACGAGTCTGTCCAATATGGACTCATTATAAACACGAGAAAAACAAAATATCTAAGATGCGCGAAAAATCAGAACAGCTCATAAAATATCAAAATACTTGGGAACGATAGTAAATAGTGGTAACTCACTTGAAGAAGAGGTTAAACATAGAATGATGTTAGGAAACAAAGCTTATTATGCTAGTAAAAACTCTTCAAAAGTAAGCTAATTTCACGGAAGCAAAGGTGAGAATATCAAACAATTGCCACGAATGCAAGCGAAACAAGAATCAGATATTCAAAAACTTCTAGTTTTTGAAAGGAAAATTCTAAGGCGAGTCTATGGAGCAATAAAAGACACAGGTGAGACATGGAGGGTAAGGGGAAATGACGAATTGAATAATCTCATCAACGTCTGAGGTGGTTCGGTCATTTAAATAGGATGCCAGAGGAAAGATTTGTAAAGCGAATACACAAGTGGACACCAACTGGATCAAGAAGTAGAGGACGTCGCAAAAACAGATGGGAAGACGACGCAAAGAAAAACTTAGAAAAAATGAAAATACTCAATTGGAAAAAGAAAATAGAAGAGCGAACTGAATGGAAGAAAATAGTTGTGCAGGCCAAAACATTCAACATATGAAGTTGTAGAGCCTTTATAATAATAATAATTTCTAGAGTAGAATGGCAGAAATTTTGGCGGTACGAGAATTGGATGTGAAGCATCAGTGATATAAATGAGAGAATTTGAAACAAACTAAGTTGAATTTTAGAATAGAAGTTTCAGACAGGAATCGCAACGAAATTATTGGTATTGATGGATAAAAATGTTGAGTTTCCTTCGTTCGACGTGGCAAGGGAACACCAAACAGTTGTTACTTCTGGATTAGTGAAATTTAAAATGTCACTTGACAGAAATCCCGTGGTTTCTGTTTCGTTATTGATGTGGAATCTTCATCACAGACTTGCCCATTTATTTGTTTATTTTATCGTTTCTACTACATTTAATGTAGTCATAACCGTGAATGTTTCTACTTTACATTTACTTATCAGATGGTATTATTATTTTCGTACGCAATTTGAATAGAATCGTGGTGTTGATGGTAAGTTACGGATGCAGGGCCGAAGAAGTGAGTCGTCTGTTGTTGAAGTGTTATCTATTGCAGGCTTCGTCATCTAACACTGGCTTGCATTGTGCGAGATACGGAAGTCGCGATGTCAATACACTGGAGGCTTTTCAACCCTGGGGCAAGTGACCAAGTTCAAATTCAAGGTCACCTGCCTTCACGCAACTAATATGTTCTACGCAATTCACTTTCATTTTTCAGTACATTTCGACTGTAAATCGAAAAATAATACTGTCTTCGTTTGGTTTGGTGTGTTCCGAACAATATTATTCATCCTATGACGTGACGCTGCAATCCTAATGATATATAGAACTTTTCTTTATTTCCCTAAATTTCGACTCCGTGATTCTGAGGCAAAATATAAGACTATAGAATTCAATCACGATTTGTAAAAATTACAGAAATAGTGAGTGACTCGCGCCGCTAAATGATTTCATTTAGACAAGTGCCCATGAACCCGACCTATCTGTTGCAGGTTTTCTAGGGTATTCCCTGCATCTCTTTTAGATGTAACATCGGGTAAGATCTTTAAACGATAGCCCGGGGCCACTAGTTAACCCTTGGCTACCTTGCTCTACCTTCCACGCCCCCTTCCCCCCCCCCGTCCTAATCTATTAAAGAAGAGTTGTCTGTTTCAGGATCACCCTCATGTTGCCTGTTACCCATAAAAACCAAGTCAACCCTTAGCTGTTTTCCTCTCCTTCTGTTCCTATCGTATTAAAGACGACTTGTCATATATTGGATCACCTATAACCCTAAACCCCCCCCTCAAAATTGGAATTATTTAAATATCAAATTCCAGTCTAGAAATCTACATCAATTACGAAAACGTTTTCTATTTTCACCTCTGTATGCACACTTGTAATTTATTTTAATAATTAAAATTATTTATGTGCGGTAATTGCAAAGAAATAAAATTATGAAAAGACTGATTTATGTTCTGTATTTTATTAAATATATAGATAACTATATATGCTCGTGCAATTTAAATTCAACTTATGAGATATAATACATGAAATACTGGACGATTTACAAGATTCCATATTTCATGTACAAAAGACGAATATAGTCATAATGTCGAGTTATACACCTTCAGGTCGTTTCAGTTTATTTCATGCGTCTGTTTTGGAAGTTTTCTTTGCGTCAAATCTTGTCACTCACCAATATCTAAGAAATGGAAAATCTGAAATAATAAGGTTCATCTGTTAATATTATTACTTAAAAGGTTGACAAATAGAATATAAATTCTGTTCATTAACTAATTATTAATAATAGTTTACTCAAGTCTGTTTTTTATTAATAAGATAAATTATACGATCGTTACAACATAAACAGAGTACAAAAGTGTATAGAAAATTCGTAAAATGAAATACTTTTAAAATGTCTGCTATAATAGTCATTTAATGTGTCGTATTTTATTGATAAGACTGTTGCATTATTTTCCTCTTTATTTATATACAATATCTAACTTGCAGCCACAAAATGTCGTTCTTGTCATTACGTTTTATTAAGAGTAAATGGAGCTTTCTGCTGTCTTATTCTTTATCTCTCTGGAAAATTATAAATTATATATAAATCATTATAAAATTATTATAAATATTATATAAGAATGAAGGTGTGCAACGATATACTGCACAAATAACTTTATAATGATTTATACGTATAATTATAATTTATCCCCATATTATTAATAATAAAAAATAATGGAAAGGTCTACATCTTGTGTCTCTAAACTGTTCAACATTTAAAAATAAAAGACAATATAATATGAATTGTAAAACGAAAATTTTTATGGCTGTTACTTGTAACAGTAATTCAATATTTAATCTTACGTATATATGGGCAAACTGCTTTCAATTATATAAAATGTGTTATAAAAGCAAATTAAAGTGAATATATTTTTATCAAGAATTTTCCTTGGTTATTTCAGTAAAATTTTCTATTTGATTTTTTTTTATCTGAAATTACTGACCTCAAAATTATTTGCCAGCAAGTCGTGGGCAAAGCTGCGGCAGAACATGAATCACGATCCCCCTTAGGATCAATGATCGATAAGACAACGTGGGAAAGGCCCTGGGATTCTAGCCTACTATACTCACATAGTCATAGAATGTCCATGCCAAAACCAATTACCATTTACGTAATATTTTAAGTTGTAATTCGTATTGATTTACAGTAATGGACTTCGCTAACTGAAAGGAAATAATATTTTAAAAACTCACTGTGATTTACATCTCGATGTCGCTATGTGCGTTACAGATCCGTTACACTGCCGAGGCAACTAAATTATTGAAGATTTATGATCTTTGCGACTCTCTTGTATGGTGCAATGGGGGACGATGTGACGTGTTTAAAGCTCTCTCTCTCTCACTCATATTTACGTGACAACTAAATTCATTCATCGGAGCCTCGCAACATTCCCAGAGACAAATTTGCTTCTGCAAGCCTTCGTTGCCCGTGCAGAAACAAATATTCAGAGTGTGTCGAAAAGAAACATCGGATTGAAATAATTCATTTTTTGAACCGATGTGATTGAACGGTGTACTGATAACTCTGGATAGACTTCCTCGACGATGGATCAGCCGCACTGGTCTACAAGATCTCACTGCACGTATTTCTTCTTCTGGAGTTTATGTGCTTCTACTTCAAGTAACAAGGGTCGACCTGCAGCCCTGACTACTTCGTGCATCTCAAGGAATGGAGTCTTGTAAAAAATTCACTTTATTAATAAATTAACATTAATTTTCTGTGTTCATTATTTTTCAAGACGTATACATGTCAAATCGGATGACCTTGTGTTATGTATAAACATGAAATAAATGGTATGATTTTTACTCTAAGTAAGTACTTCTATTCAATGCTACTAGTTTGATACACCATATGATGGTTTATTTGCAAAAAGAGTACTGGAAAAGATTTCTTTTAATTATTTAATAACCTGAAGAATCCCTATTAGTTTTTTATTTGCTTGAGAAACTCTCGAGTGTGTGAGAAATGGATTGTTTGATTTCCGATCTTGTAGTTCTTCCAAAAACAATTTACGCTAATATGAAAAGTTGTAAATGTTGAAACGTTCTTTGGATACATATTGTCATCTGTTTGGTTGACTTTGGTTGTTTGTGGTTGGACTTTGCGAGGAGAGGAGATGAGATGAGAGGAGAGGAGAAGAGAGGAGAAGATAGGAGAGGAGAGCAGAGGAGAACAGAGGAGAGCAGAAGAGAGCAGAGGAGAGCAGAGGAGAGGAGAGGAGAGGAGAGGAGAGGAGAGGAGAGGAGAGGAGAGAAGTGGAGAGGAGAGCAGCAGCACGCAGTTCCGGTGACCTAACCGGAAACGAGAAGACGACACGACGCAGCATGCTTGGTTGAATTCCCCGCAGGAGAACTTCATTACTTCTCCCATCTGAAGAATATTCAACGTCGGTGAGGAAGGCAGGCAGCAGGGTTCCGATGTGGAGAGAGTTGCGACTGAGGGCGCTCACATCAAGTCATTAAGTGAAAGACACCGTTGTGACCTAAATCTATAGATAAATATGAACACATCTTAATTCCTTCAATTGCTATATGCCACTTGTTTGCCTGTTTATTCATTTCTGTATAGATCTATCCTAACTTTAATTCCTGCTGATTAAATACAATTATTACATATATAAGCATTACGAATTTGAGAATATTTTCGTCTGTAGTATTAAATGAATTATAATAAATAATGGCCTTAAAACATTAAAATATCAAATTATATATACAGCAATTTATTTTATTTACTAGCTTCGACATTAGCAATATTCTTGGCGTAATTCATTTTGAAAACCTTACAACGTTTTAAAGTGTCAAAAAATATATTACAGGCAAATTTTTAATGAACTTAATGATAATAATGGAGAATATTAACAGAAGCCAAGAAGGTGGATACATCCTTCTGAATCAAGCTGAAATCTACAATAATAAGAAAAATAAAATTTATTCTGAATGTTAAAACACACACACAGTAAATTGTTTCGTTTCTAGTTTGAAACTTCGTCTCTTTCTATTTCTATATAAGGTTATATTTTTATATAAAAATATTATTAAATACAAAAATAAAATTTATTATTATGTAAGAATATAAAAATTTAACTTATTGATACCGAAGGAACTATGTATCCCGGATATTTTCAGAAAAAACGGGAAAATATGCAATTAATAAAAATCATAACCATTGAGTACAATACAAATCCATTAATACAAAGAAAACCTCATTTTTGTTGCTAATCAGAACTTTCGTTGTATTTTATTATTATTTAAATTAATAATAATACATTTTCTAACTCATACAATATTTTAAGATCTATTTTTAATTTTATTTACTAGCAATTTTATATTATCACTTCATTAACAAAAAATACACTAAAATGAAATTACATTTCACTTTATCTTTGGTAAGTTATAAAAATAATTTTAATATTGATAATAATTTGCTTATTTACTTTAAACGTAGCAGTTTCAAAACCACGTGAAAATGGAAAATTTGAAGATAAATACTTTGGGGATATTTCAAGTTAACCTTAAAAAAATATTTACTTAATATAGACCTTCAAAGATAAATGATTTCGGGTATTCATCAATAATTGTTATCAAGCAGGCAGAATTGGATGCCTTATTCAATATTCTTCTTACGTTTCGTTTCAAGATATAGGAGTGCTGAAAATCTGAGGATTTCAAGTGGTAATTTTAACCAATAAATTGCTCCTTTACCTTCCGCTATCAGTCTGTAAATTACAATTGTAATCAATGGTAGCTTAGACAAAATCAGTTCCTAATTGACATGGTGGCTTCTGATTGGTGCTTGACAATTCAAAGTGAAATTAATGTAAGATTTGCGGACTCCTCTGTCGCCATATTATATTATATTTTTCATCAGTTAAATAAACGAAAACAGTGGCCTGAGTCGACTCGACTCGACGGAGAAGAATCTGAAGTGGACCGAAGGTTTGTTATCGTTGGAGTTGGAGTTGTTGCACACTTCGCAAATGCAGTCTGTCGGAGCTTCTGGAAGCTGTGAATGACGGTGGCCTTGAAGTTGGAGTGCTGGAACTAACGACTTGCTGGCTCCGTGCTGGCTCGTGCTCAAATTCTACGCAATTTATATCTCATAATCTGTTTCGTCCCTAATGGTTCAAACGCAACGACAGGAAAAATTTAATTGCATTCAATCAATAACAAAACTGATAATTACTCTTTATTCACTTTATTCTAAGACAAGTGTGTAGGTTACTATAGCTAAATTAATGCTCTGTTGTTTTTTTGTATAAAATTGAATATAAATCTAGGCTAGTGAAACAACAGTACCTGATACGTTGAGAATAAACACGTAGAAACTACAAAAACCGTAGAGTTCCGCGAAGTAAGTTTCAGGAAGACAATTCCTAGTTAAAAGTGAGTTTATATCCCGGCAAGTCATTTTTGCAGCTTTAAAAATAGATAAAAGTCATGGGGGAATAAATCTGGTGCATGCGAGAATAGTTCCAACTCCAATTCTACAATTTTCGCTATCGAAGTTGCACTAAATGTGGTGATTTCCCTTTAATTTCTTGCATCAAGCGGTCCAATAGCGACGCAAAATTTTCATTTACATTCGTCCTTTTTCTGAAATATCGTTGTGGATTTTTTCCGTGTAGAACCCCCCCAAAAAATATGTACATGACCTGGCTGACTGGTCTCGCCGTTTCTTTCTTGTTCACAGCCGTAAGCCTTCAGAAACACATTGTTGACACTGGTTTAGTGTCCCTGCAGTTTAGTGGACGTAATAACGTAAAATGGACAACACGATTGCGTTTATTGTATAATGTGAACCAAAGCACTACCCATCCTATAGGCAATATTTTACGACGAAGTTTTCATACGAACCTGAGAAAACCGAGCCTTTGTACATTAACTCAGCGTATTTAATGATAGTCCTTGTAGGTAATCAACTTAGTCAGCAGTGGAACATATGTGAAATCTTCAGGACATATGACCAGGAAGTATCTGACGGAACAACAACGGATGAGCTGGAGAAATATTAGTCAGACGTATGGAATATCAGTAATAATGAGCTGAAGTTTACGTGTAAATAGCATTGTTATTGTAGCATAAATGTTCTACATTCAGTGGTCCAATTACTGCAAGGTTATCATTTAATAACGGAAAGGTGGGTGCCTAATTAAATCTAAACGAGGGAACGAGGAAAATATCTCGTGTAGTTACTTCTCACAGTTCTTATTTACCCAGAAATCGCAGCTGGAAAGACGTTCTTGTCTAATTCAGCCATGATTTATGAAATATGCGTTGTTTCATTTGGAAAATTTATAGGTCGATTAAATATTCAGGGCACTATATTTTTCTTCGGTATAAGTGGATTAGGAACGGTGAATCATGACTATCATGAGTCAGCCCGACTGCCGAATGAAACACCACGGATATTCACTAATGAGCTTTCACTTCGGCGATTCGAAAGTAAAAGATGAGATTCGCCCAGAAGTAAAAAACTGAAGTGAACTGTAGTTAATGTTCCGTTAGTCCAGAGTAATTTTAATTGTCAACTGTAAAACCCGAGGCATAGATGCCAATGATCCGTCACAACGAGAATCCGTTGATTAAGCTTCGAAATAATTGTTCCCATCTTCATTATTTGCTTCAAGTTTTCCAATAACTTTTTATATGGGTGGCAACACTTTCTCAGTGTGGATGATCAAGTCGTTGGACGTCCGTGGATTATTTACTGTCGTCACTGTCGAGATAGTAGAGGCCTGACTTTGAAGCCTCACTGTGTCCATGCGGATTTACCTACGTTATTGAGAAAGCTCTCTTTTCACGCAGAATTTAATGCCAATTTATGATATGCAGAAGAAAAAATTTATACATAATTTTATACACGAGTTTTGGCGGAAAAAACTGAAAAAAGTCAGAGTTTTTTGTCTTTTATATAGCTCGACTTTGACAATTCATAGATTTCAAACTATTGCTTCAAATGGTCTGAAAATTTAAAAAAATATTTATTTACATATCATTTAAATCTGCATCAAACGAGACCTTTCACAATAACGTAGGTCATTCTGCATGGGCAGAGTGAGTCTTCAAACTCAGGACTCTACTATTTTGACAGTGACGACAGTAAATTCATTATTCCACTATCAAATTTCGTTATTTAATTTATTTATAACTCCTTGGCTCTCTTTATTAGATACGTTTCTCGCCAAAACTTGACAACCAAGATTTTGTTTCCTTTCTGTTCTGCCTGACATATCACATACATGGATAAGTAAATTCGTCGGACTGAATTTTACCTTTTTATTTTCCGAGTTGCGAATGATAATTTAGGATACATCTCAATGTTATTTCCTGAAATCCTTTCTTCCATAAGAGGTTCACATCAAGTGGATGTTTACCTGTTGTGGTAAGAAGTAATGTTAAGTTTTGGGTTGTGAGGACGTAAATTGATTAAATCTTCAGAAATGTTTATTGTTATAGTAATAAAATATAGTAGAAATAATGTATCAACACCAGTTCTGTTAACTTTATGTGCAATTCTTTCAAATCTTCAGTGTTTCTGTTGATCATTGTTGGCGAGTATAATGATAGTGTGTAGAATGAATTGATTTGGTAGTTGTGGAGTGAAGATGAACAACAGATGTGCCTAGCTGCGGCCACTTCCACTTCCGGAGCGCTCAGCTGTCTCAGGCGACATCTGTGCTGTTCTGTGCTGTGAGGTGCTCTGCTCTGCTGTGCTGTGCTCTGTGATGTGCGGCCTGTTCTTAGCCACTGCTTGCTCTAATTGTTTCCTTCCACGGAACTAAAACCAGACATCAACAGGCAGATTTCTTTCCTTACCACCAACGGCATTCGGCTTCAGCTCAACCGAAATAGCCTCGAATTTATTAATTTTCCTATAAACTGCATTCAAAAACTGAATATATTACATATATTTGAATTTATGACTTAAACGTTCATAAAAGATTTCGTTCACTATGGAGGAATACGTCCAATAAAATTCTCTAATGAATAAGGTAAGAGCTGAACAAGATCTGGGGGAAAAAAATACCTTCTGCTAATATGGCCAACAGGAAGCCAAATTATATTAGTAGAGAACCCGAGGGACGAACCCGGTTCCTAGTAAAACACATCCAGGAATACGTAGGCATTTAAATAAAAATGGAAAAATTACGTTGTATAAGAGTGTAACTTAGTCTTATTGGTTTTTAATTGAATTCAGTAAAAACAGTAACACATTTTGAAATGTTTACAACGACATGTTAATTAACAGCCTTATACACAATAGTAAACAGTTCAGAGATAATAAAACCAATTTCAAACTGTAACCAACAAAGTTTTTGCTTAGACATTTCTTCTGTTCTATTAATGAATGAATAGAATAACTCTAATACTCAAAAATATATCCGATTAAAAATAGCTTATGAACTTGTGAAGTTCCACAAATCTATCTAATTTAACCTTAAACACGCCAAAGAAGCCAGGAGGATAATATACAGGGTGATTCTAAATGTCTGAATATCGATATTGCTCAAAGAATCTCATCACTTTGAATATTGTTTCCCCGTTTCACCGAGTTTCATTCAAATTATATTAACTTTTCAAACAATTTTTAATGTCACCAACCTCTAATATCCCGTTTTTTCATATAGACAATTGTAAAGGTCCCTTAGAACCACGTGATAGCCATTTCTTGGTTTATAAAATTTCAGGTGGCAACTGTGATGCTAGTAATACAGGCCAAACAAATCGGACTTTAATAACTTCACTACAATGACATCGCTCTGATGATATCCACTCATCACGTGAATGATTGGGATGGTACAAAAATTTAAGAATGACTCTAACAATATTCACATTGCTAGAAACTATTTAGGCAGTATTTTACTATTTTATCTTTTTATCCTCTGCCTGCATATGATTAATTTTTCAATTTGTTTTACACGTTTTCTCCCACTAGATGTAATGAAGAACTGACTTTCAAGCAAGGTAAATAAATTAAATTTCTACGTACGCGTTAAACTGCATAATTTTTTTCTCATTTCATTTTATTAAAGTTCTGACGTATTATCTGAGTTTCTATTTGCCTGTGTTTTATGTGAAGCATGGTTTGTTGTTTTATTGATTTAGAAGTGTCCTATTTCTTGAATAGACCACTTAGGTAATCAAGAAATGTCCAAGCTTTAACTGTTACCTACGAAAGGCGGAGCTGAAATTAATCCATCATTAAATTATTAATCTTTACGTATGGTTGAGAATTTATTAGGTATGTGAGAGAGGCGATGCAATGAGAACACTTGTCCGCTAATTACGAGGAAGAGCCCATTAGATTACATAATGAAATTGTCCGTACGAGTCTGGCAACGAATATATATTAGCTGCATTGAATTAGGGTAAGAACGGTCTCGGTGTCCTGTGGACTCATTGCACCTAGAAATAGACGCTCGGACTCAGTTCCGTAAACAAAGGACTCTGATCTTGATTTATTCGCCACCTGTCCCAATTCTTTGTATGTAGGCTGTGGCCCATCATTTTGGATCCGTTCCAATGCAGGTGTGGATAAGTGTTTCTCATCCAAGGAATTCCTTTCTTCAGTCTTTACGAAAAGAATCGTCCAACACTAGAAAAATTATTTAATGTTATTTCATTCTAAGAATAAGTATAGGACACATATATTAGTTGGATACTTTTAAAACGTCTTACAACGTTTCCCTGTTCTTCCATGTTTTTCTTTCTAAAGCGTTTTAGATGAATGGAGTCAATTGTATTATTTTCCCGAGAGCGGTCAGTAACTTACAGATATTTAGCTAACGAGTACAAGACTTACATGAATTCACTAACACGATCCACACAACGTAGTTAGTTTTTATATACTATTCGAGACCGTAACAAGGGAAATTTTTAAAAGTGTTATTTTCATTGGTTTTAGAAGCCTTATTATATGTAAAATTTCATTATTATTGGTGATGAAAGTAACACGAGAAAATTATTAAAATTAGTATTTCAAACTCTGCTACTCAAAATGAGAATATAAATTAAAGAATTTCAGGGTCGAAATCCGAACAGTTTTGAACAGATAATTTAATACTTCAAATTGGAAAAAATTTAGTTAAGTCACAAAACGCGCTCCTCATTTCTTATCCAGGCGAGATGATTTCTAACGATGCCTAGAAAATTCTGTGATGACTTTGGCCTTCTCAGTGTCACACTTCTACTACGATGACTGGTTTAAATAGTCTGATAATGAAATTTTATTATATAAAAAACACACAACACAATTTGTTTCGTGTCGTTACTTTCAATAGTTTCATTTGTGGATTTCTAAGGTAGTATTATAAATTAAAAATATATTAAAAAGAAGATATTTTAATAATTCTTTGTAATTTATTATGTTTCATATTTTAAAAGAATTCCTTTTATAATTATTACAATATGTTGGTGTTCAACACATGGAACTGATTGAAATGTGGAAACGAAACATGCTGCTTTTTATGTCATGAAATTTATTTTAAAGACCGTAAATAAAATGGTTGCTTATTTTTTTATTGAGTGATAAACTATATAGATCATTATTCTCTATACCATGACAATCTCTGCTAGCTAATTCCTGAACTGGTTTATATTTAATTTTCCTTGGAGACTGATGACTTCGGCTGATAGTTTAAATTAAGAAAATTCCGTTTTGTATCTCTTATCTTCCATTTGTAATAGTTCCCGAATCCGAATATTCGTCCAGGTTTCTCCTGTCGTATGCTGTTGATATTTTTCGTGAATGCCTGGGAAATGCTTGGTAACACTTCCAAAATATGTAGACTTTAACAGAACGACTTGTGAGTTTAAAGAAATTAGGATTTAGCCGTATGGTCATCGGATTTCTTCTCATGATGAAAATATATCTCTTTCACTACTAAAAAGTATTTTTCTGTCCTGGAGCATTCCTTTAAATATATGTTGTGGAAATCAACGTAGTTTCACGTTAGTTTATCAACACTGACCTGCGTCCTTTACTTTCTTTCATTCCTGGTATGATATTTCAAAATATTAAAAATCTTGAAGCTTAATCTCAAGTAAGACTTTTCTATTTTAAGGTTTTAGAAGGTGTTTCAAATTATGAGTAAATGGGAGGCCGCTCAGTTCCGCGTTCTAGTTGTGGGAATTAGCGTTTGAAAACGAGGAGCGCTTTACCTAACCCACATTAAAGGAATACTGTTACAGGCAACTCTGTTAATTGAAGCGCCGCAATTAGCCACGACTCGCTACAATATTAGATGGTATCTCAGACTCAAGTGTTCCACATTCATGAGGAAAGCTCGACTGCCGTGGACGAACCTTCAAATTAAATGACTCTTTTCTTTAATATTTAACTTAATTTCTTTATTACAATTACAATATCCTCCACATTTAATTTTTCACCCACACAGATTGAGTTTCGTAATGCATTACAGGTATACCAACAATAAATCCACACACTACAAACGAAAATCATGTAATAAATACTTACCTGTGCGATGTTCGGATTCAATTCAAATAACTAGGAAAAATATTACATTTAAAAATTCTATGCATTTTTTAGTTTACAAGCATGCATAATTTGTACTTACTTAGGAGCACAGCAGGATTTTACTCCGTTAAAATGAAAACGAAATGTAATACAGTGGAACTCGCTTATAACAAGATCGGGGATATACCGAGAATATCAGTTTCTCAAATCAAATCATTGTGAACAAATTAACTGAATGAAAACCCGGTTTTAACAATTTATGGATTTTCTGAAACTTCGTTGTGGTGGCAACACTTCATCTACCGTCATTGACTGATTGCGGCCAATTCCAGACCCTACTAATATCAATTTGACTTGTCCTGTTTCCTCTACATTTTATGGTCTAAATTAGCGTTTAATAATCTTTTTACACTCCGAAAACGTTATAATGTGGTGATTTTACCGAGTCACATTTCGCTGTATCCTTTATAAGATTTAAGGAACACGGGGACTGAAATTTGAAATTCCTGTAAATGAATTGCTACTGACCTGAAGTTTTAACTGTGTGTTAACAACACACATGTGCAGCAATCTACAAAGTTTTATTTCTGTAAACTTATTTTTGTTGAGATATTTTGAAAATGATTTTCAAAATTTGGCAGTTTTGAAAATGTTCCTTGCGTTACGTACTTGAATATATTTTAGCTTATTTAGATTAATATGTAAGACTGACCGTTGTTATCAATTGCCAGTATTATATTCATACTGAATAAAACTGTGGGGAGAAAGTTACTTAAAAATGGCACATTTCATCACTTTGAAGAAAGTAAAATTTATTAATTTAAATTGCTGATGAGCCTTTAAAATGATGAAATCGACTTAAGCGTTTTGCTATATGATCTGTATAGGCATATTAATATGAAAAAAATAGATAATCTATTTTTTTCCAAATTATGGCCGAAATTTCAGTCGCCATGTCCCTTAAAATGTAAAAAACTCTTCAGTTAATATTATATGCAAATGTAGACAAAAAGCGCAAGTATCTCTGGATCCATGAAAAAGTTGAGATGTTATGGGGAATCGATCGCGGCGTTAAAAATGTTGACGGATGCAAAATATTTAGGTCGCCGGCTTTATGACTCCCGACGTTTTCAAGAAGACAGTATAAGTGAAAAGATAACTAGCAGTTGTCAATTGCCAATTTAGACATCGCATTAATTTTGAATTTAACGTAGTTGCGGCCTGCCTTTGGCGTTCTTAACTCCTAAGTGCAAGCAGAAGCATCTGTTCGGATTTTTTTCTATCAACATTTTAGTTTAGTTCACTTATGCAAAGTAAGTTTTATTATTTACGACAATAGTAGTAAGAGCATATTTTATTGCTTTTCTGCAATCTCTGAAAATAAAATGAAAATGGGGCGTTTCCGTCGCAGACATGGACTGTAAATGGAAAAATCCAGATGAGCCTCGGCTGGAAATGATGGCGCAAAAGTCCAGACATAAAGAAAGACCGACTATTTTAGGCGACGGGTGGCTGCCCCTGATCATAAATTATAGGTGTCCTAATGATCTTCCTATTATTGGCGATCGCAGCTGCCTCCGAGTCCAGCTGCAAAGTGGTGAAAATTTGTGTTTACGGACGCCTTCGCCCTTGTAACCCAGTTGCAAGTTGCAACCCTTCCAGCTGCCACGCAACACGCCGTCTTCTAGTCTAGGTCACAAGGGGTTGTTTACGTCTGCCAGGACGACTGGACATCTGCTTACCAAGGGGCAGCACCACGCGGATCACTCACCATACGTGAGGGAAAAGGGAAAACATCAAACAAATCTCTTTACCGCTCACGTATGAGTTGATTTACTGTTGTTTCTGTTCCCCAGTGGTGAGTTTATAATGTAAACATTCCATTCAGTTCTTCTAAGCGTCAGAATTTCAAGCCAGATTGGATGAAGTCTTCTCGGGATATCAACCGGGGACTATCATTGAATCGGCACGACGTTTCGGCACCGTTGATATCCCGAGAAGACTTCATCCAACAGCTACACCGATCATCAAGCCAGTTTTTTTTTGGTAAACAGGCTACATGAGGTTGATCCTGAAACAGGCAACTCCCCTTTAATAGCATAGGAAGGGAATTGAAAAGGGGGGATGCGGAAGATAGAGCAAGGTAGCCAAGAGTTAACTAGGGCCCCCGGGCTATGGTTTAAGGATCCTACCCGGTGTTTCACCTAAAGAGATGCCGGGAAAACCCTAGAAAACCTGCAGCAGGTAGGTCGGGCATTGGGTATTATTATTCTCACGCCCTTCCGAATGACGGGAGACGAGTCTGCTGTGGGGTCGCAGCATTCCCTTCTCCGTGTCTCCACCAGTTTCAGGAGGCAGTTGGCCGACTGATCCAATGGGATCAGCGGACAGCTCTTGCCATATGCCCAAGGTCTTTGACCCCAGTACATATACCTCCTCAAATAGGTGAAGGTGTCTCGGCATATGAGAAATTTGATAAAAAATACCCAGAGAGAGATGCGAGGCATTCCCGACAGGATCAGGTGAGCCCCGCAGTCACTCTGGGCTGAAGCGCTTGCGAGAAAACTCCTGCAGCGCTTGAAGGTAGAGCAATTTTTTTTGGGGTAACTAAAACGTGAAACAAGTGCGAGTCATCGAACACGTCCATTTCAAAGTGGAGATGCAATTGAAGAGCTTAGTTCTAGAAGGCGCTAACTAAAAAAATGGTCATAGAAGATATTAGAGGTTTTGCAAATTTTCTCGGAACTTTTTATTGATCCGGAAACATTTCCATTTTTCCAAATATCCCTCTTTCTATTTATCATCTGATGATATTGGTACACTATCTGTGCCCACAATTTCAATATAACTACAAAATATAGACATTATTTATGCAAGAAAGTGTTAAGCTACCGCCTAATGCTGTATGAATACTTGCTGTAGGTGTTAACACCAGGCTGGCAAACATTTTAGGAAAGTTTTTGATGAAATATATTCTGAAATCTAAATTCTTATCAATAAAAATTTTACTGGTTATATAAGCAATTGATTATTCTCAAATTAAAATCGTACTTTAAAAGCTATAAAATTCTCAAATTATCTACACCATTTTATTTAACACAAGTATAACTTGATTTTGTTTCAAGTATTAGGTAGAAATAAAACAACATATTTTATTCGTGATAACAATTGATATAGAAATCAATCTCCTCTCTGCAGAGTCTCAAGGACAATATGCTGGATTTGTTTCATTAACAGTCTTGCTATTATAAAATCCTTGTACTAATCCTTCAGGTACTATTTATAACCTTGGCTGTGAATAATGCCATGTTTTCGAATTTCCATTTTAAATGCAGCAAAATCTTGTTCTACATCCATAAAAGTATGTTGTATTTTATAGTATACAACCAAACATAGATTTCACAATCAAACAAAAAATTGGGAAAAAGTTTTTATTTTGACCAAGCGCAGTTATTCCAAGCAATAAGAGTCCTAGAACTGTTTGGGGCTGTTTCTATAAAAGTCATGAGAGCAGCCTTGTTCTGTCGCCTTCATTTTCTCTCCAGAGGTGGAAATTTGATTTTTCTTTGTTGTTACTACCTACGATCACGTGCAAGAAGGTGTAAACTGCTTCTTGCACACACCATTTCCTACATTTGATGAATTAACACCTTTTTCACATCTAATATCTCAGAAACTACAGTGGTTTCCGTGAAAACTCATTTGAACTATACAAGTCAAAATGAGAGAATTTTGAGTTAAGACCTTGCTGCAGTGAGCCCTTGAGCTGTTGTTGGATGTGATGCCTTGAATGTAGGCAGAGTCCAGCCATCGGAGGCAAGTGGGCAGGCAGTGCGTCTTCACGTCTAGGCGCCAACACATTGCTTTCAGAAAAGAAACAGAACCCTATCAGGCACGGAAATTTAAAAGAATATTCTCACGTCTTTCGGTAAATTAAGAAGAGACTTTCCCGTCAGACGTTTTGGACGAGAATTCTTGACACACGCTGTGGAAATTCAATTGACGTTTATAACGCCTATAGAAATTAATATTATCCATAAGTAATTCGAGTCAGTGCGACAGTAGCGTATTGATTGATAATGAAGGAGAAGCAACGTAGTTATAGTCGAGCACGTAGCTGCAGGGCGTGTGGGCCTTTTCATAGTCCACGCCCAGAATCGATTCCAGTTCCGTCTGTGACCTGCACTTTTCCTAATTTACTGTGCCAGGTCTGTAATGGAAGACGGTTCATACCATAGCCTAATCAATAACTGCGTTTGCCACGAAAAAGCGAATGCATAAAATAAAACTTATTGAGTTCATACTGAGTGGCCATAGGAGTCAACAAGACGCGAGTGTCTTTCTTCCAAAAGTTGAAATTATAAGCGGAATCCACGTGTCTGAAAAGTTTGTATTGTCTTCAACAGCCTCAACGTTACTGAAGAACTCTAAATTTCCTCCTTCAGAAACAAGTGCAAAGAGAATAAGAAGCTTTCAACTAAGCAATTTTGAGTGTGCATTAATCTTGCGGTTTAAAATTCGAAGTACCTGCGACCAAACTTCCGAATTATTGTCTTCAAAAAGAAATCACAAAGATGTGAAATCCAATATTGATTGTTTAAATAATAACTTACATAACAAAAAATTAACTTTTGCTTCAATCTCTACAAGTACAAACAAAACCCGGCTATATCTGTCCCACCGAGCTGGACTGTATTGTGCGTGGGCAAAAGTTTTTAATAATAGCAAAGAATTAATCGAAAATTTTTAAAAATATTACTTTTATCTGTAATGTTTGGAATCCAGTGATTTCGAAGGAGTTGACAGCGTAAGAATGTTTTCTAGCGATGTCGAAGTACAGTCCGGCAACTCGAGATTAAATGAAGAATGTTTCAAAACGTGAATTTAACCACTTAGCCGTGCATTTCGTTCAATGTCCAGAAAAACGACATTTCTTTTTACTCGAAAGCGGTAAATAATTTTGCGGTCATGCTACATTATGATCTGTCATTTGAGACAGTTTTAACTTAAAAATTCAAAAGTTTAGGTAAAAAATCAGACGCTTTATGCTGCGACTCTATAGAAAATAATATGAGATATTCAAAACTTTGATGTAAAGCCAGCTTTTATTGAATCTATTAATACGAACCGTGTTTACCTTTACCTGACTTTACACAGCTGCTTTCTGATTACAATATTTGAATTTCTACTCTTTTAATGCTACTGCTTAGTTACTAGCAAAAAATTACACTGCTAAATTCTCCATAATCCGTCACGTGGTCTACAGTTCTACATGCCTCCAAGTCTCGACATAATAAAAAAATATTAATTTAATAATCCGAGACGATAAAAATGAGTTTCAAGAAACGTCTAAAAGAAGGCAAATAGAAGTAATAAGTTGGAAATAAATTTTTGCTGAGTGTTATGATGAGTGTAGGATGGGGATATTCCGACGCCAAAACAGTGTTTTTATGTAAAAGGTTTGATGTTTTAATTTTGTAAGTGCGTTAGGTTAGAATTAGTGCGAAACAATGTGTTCACGTCTCGTTACGTGTGCACGGGGCTGTGAAGGAATGGCGCCAACTCGAAATCGCCAGGTTGGCAGCAATAACTAATACACCAACACGATTCGCATAAAAACGTTTCAATATCTGTTCTCCTATAATTCAAAATCGTAGTTGAACAGTCAGAACCTGTTCGCACTATTTATTTTCCCCTACATAAAATACAAAGACACAATATATCTTCTTTTGTCTTATACGATTTTAGAACGAAAAATGTCGCCTAATGAGTCCGATGGCAACAGCAAACAAAGAATTACCTTATTTCCAGAAATTACCTCGATTTGATGGCACGTTACAGTGGCTAGCTCCGTAACTATCTTCCTGGGAAATGTCCACTCACAGGAACTGGACATTATGTAAGATGAGCCTGTCACTTCTCATCAAATACTCTACAGTCATTGAGAAGTCTTCTTGGCTTATCATTCGAAGGAGGAGTCTAATGTCACAAAAGTTCCGCAATTATATCGTTAATGATTCCTCGTTGGCTCTGCCTAGGCCTACCAGGTCATGACACATCCCGAATTTGGATTGCTTCGTGGTCAGTGTTAATTCCAGGCTTGGAACTCGGGACCTGTGTCGCTACACCACAGGCTCTGTCATTACTAATTAATAAAATTCGCCACTATTATATTTTGTAAAACATAAAACTTTTTTAAATCATAGTTTAATGGGATATAAACTTTACATGAATATTTAATGACTTTGTTTTCTGTAAAAAAGTTCAGCAAACGTAGCAACGAATTTACAATAAAATATGTATACATTATTAAACTAACGGGAATGTAAGTACAGCCAGTAAAGAGGAGATTTAATGGATGGGAACTACAGAGATTAAGAAAAATGGATATTTTATTTGTAGCAATCTGGAAGAAAACAGGAGATAGACTAACTAGTCCACGCATCATCTGTTCGAGCCATTAATAATTTTGCGGAGACTAGGAGAAAAAAGTGGAAAGACCCTGAAGTTTTAAAAACTAATGGAAAACTGCAGATATTAGTGCTTGATCCTGGTAGAAGTGGCAGTGCATTAATTGAGTTCCTCCTTAAGTGAATAAGTCTGAGGGTGAGATCGCCAAGTACAACCTAGAATTTATTTATTCTTGTTTTCGGCACGGTATTTAATCAACATTGAAATTAAATTACTAATATAAACTTTTTTATATAATTTATCCTACTAAATATCAGTAAGTAAAATTACTTCTAATTTACACTACAAAAAAAGTTATTTCTTTGCTGTATAATATAAATTCGTCGTCTCCAGGTAATCAGCCAATGTCTGGATTGGTTGTAGATCGAAAGCTGAGTGGAATTGTTCCTCCTCTCACCCCGTGACTTGAAACGGAAAAAGAACGGGACAAGAGCAGGCCTTTATGTAATTTTTTTTTATATGAACGCAAGTACTTATCCGTTGGCGTGGTGTACCTGCTCCTGCTCCTGTTCCTGCTCCTGCTCCTGCTCCTGCTCCTACTCCCGGAACCTGTTTTACCTACTACATCCTGTAGGCCTGCCTGCACACCATTTAAATATTTATACCTGGTATTTAAAGAGAGCTCGGAAGCTAAGGCCTTTTTACTACCATCATTTTAGCGCTCCTTAAAGGACTCTCTAATACAAGGACATTACAGGACACTTAAGACAAATAATTTAATTCACACATGAGCGGTGACATACAGGTTGAAGTTATTGAGAATATTGAACCAGTCTGAATTACTCAAGTTACATAATTAAAGAGGACTTTGTTAAGTGCGATTGACATTCTTTGCAGCCTCTCACTGCACCAACAATCCTCATATTTCATCCAAGATGAATTATTTAAATACATATAAAGAATTGTAAGTACTAATAATCATCATAAATATATACATTTATAGATACATTTATAATCATACTACAAAATCATTGAAAAATTCTATTACAACATTCATTATCGAACAGATAATTTTAGCCCACAATTATATTTCTTTTGATTTAGCCTTTTTTTTAAATCTATTTCCTATTCGAAAAATAACTGCTGGTACTATGCACGCACACTAATTCAAATATACACTATATGAATGATTGTCATTTTCACGTTCTCAGTTTCACAAAGCGTTTCATCACAACGTACAACAATAATCACAGGGAATTATATTTCTGTAGTTCCTATTACTTCCTTATTATTCTCATTGTTACAAGGGGTTTATTTTATTTACACGTAGACTTTTAAATCCAAGAGAGAAAAAAGTGTTTATTTATTGTATTAGGAACACTAAATCTGTATTCACACTGTAAAGTAGTGCTTCAAATTTAACAACTTTAGAAATAAATTATCAAAGACCAAATATTTATTAACGTCAATTCATAATTGTTATCTTTAAATGGATCAGGAAAACCACAAAATTCTGTTTCACATATATTTTCCTACTTTCATTTTCTTCTCATTTAGAAACTGTGAATTTCATAATTTCCTCAACTCTGCATTTCACACTTTTATGTATCTTTGTTATTGTCTATGTTTACTTTTGTAGCACTGTATATTTCATTGTTTTATTTTAGTAATTAACTAATAGAAATCCAAAAAAAATGTTTTACGCAGTAAACTCTACGCCACGAAATTGGTCAAATCAGAGGCGATAAGAAATTCATGTTCATAAAGGCTCTAGCGGATATAGACCATGTATTGTTTGGACGTTTACTTATTTCCGTATGAAAATATTACTACGATGCTGCATACTTACGTAGCTTAGAGAATAGAATAAATTCTTTTCCAATATAAATTAGATTCATAGCCCATTTGATGTGCTTCAGGATTAAGCATGAGAAGTCTGGTCAGGCCGTGTTAAAAATGGGATTTGTAAAAAATGATGGGTCGATACAGTCTATAAGATGGAAAGACCTCTTCTGGATAGCTCAGATGGTGGGGTATGAGCCCAGGAAAGGGAGGTCCAGGGTTCGATTTCCCGTCCGGTTGAGATTTTTCTGTTCCAAATCTTCTAATTATGTCCTTCCTATTACACCTTCCCATTTAACGTTCAATCCTTATATTTTTGTAGTGGTTAATGAACTTTAAAAATGTAATTTATGTACTATTTTTAGAATCTTTATATCTATATTAAAACCAGACGCTAACAACTGTGGCTGTTGCAGTGTTCATTACAAAAGTTTAGGTGGAGGCTGATTGTATTTTTTAGACTTCATAATTATTTTCGGCCTACTTGTAAAATGACAGATCTGATCTGAATACCGCCTCGTAATTTCCTGTTCTTTTGATCCCGGAAAACCACTGACCGATTTGTCAGGATTTGTTTAGTCAGTTCACTGGCGTAAGTAGGAAGCTGAGAAGGATGTGGGTGTTAGGTTGGCAATGAACACATACAAACACAGCGTCTACACACACACACGCACGCACACACAGGCCCACGTGAGACGCCGTCTGGGGGATACGCGTATGCGTACGAGTTCGAGGACGCACTTCGACTTTTGACAATTTCCCCCGTACACGCACACGCACACGCTTCATCCACAAATCTCATTCGGCCAAAGTGAAAAACGTGGCCGACATTCAAGGTCATCAGAGTAAGAAAAAAAAAGGGGAACCAGGGAGACGGAAGAGGGGAGATGCAATTCTTCAAATGAGAAAAGCCTTAATAAGTCCTTTTGTTTGGCCCGACCTTCAGGGTTAAGTACCAACGTGATAAAACAAAAGTCTCCGGATATACGCTTCATAGATGAATTTTCTACCACAAGACGAAAACTTCCATTCACTTGCTAACCACTAGACTTGTGTGAAATTATATTTGTTGTGACTGCAAGGAAGAGCGGACACGTTCCTGTAACAATCTAATCTATCATTAAGGCGACGAAAATAATTTGTCATAGTAGACGTCTAAATGACACTATGCATCATACGGTTCCTATGCTGGTATTTGCTTTCCTTCACTGACTTCTCTTCTTTTCGTGCCCTTCAATTTTAATTACACATCTCTGACTTTTGTAAAGGTTTTAGTTTTTTTAGATAAACCTTCCCTCTCTGTATGTTACTTCAATCATTTTCAAAATATTAAGGACTATGTTCCAACCAACATCATCGAAAGTTTTTCCCGTTCTACTAGTGCCATGAAAGTGGGTCTGTTTTTCCTCATCCTGTCTTCCACAGTCAATATGGCTCGTCGTGTCCGAACCCTTTTCTTAAAACCAAACTGATCTTTTGCAAACTCGCCTTCTATCTGACGTTCCATTCTTCTGTAATTATTTCTTGTCAGGTTTTGTGAGGCAGCAGTTACTAAAGTAACATGGGCGGTATTTGTTTACATCAGCGCTTCGTCCCAGAAACGTAAAAACTCTTGGTCCAGATGAGGACCACAAAGCGGTCTCCGGCTCAAGATGATCGGAGTCAAGCCAGTTTCTCTAAATGGAGATTTTAGGCAACAACTCAGCCAAAATAATATTCAGCTTGCATCAAATAAGAACCCTCGATGAAATCGACCCTTATTCCATTAAAATACACACGATTGCCTGGGTCAAATTCATGTTACGTCGTTGTTCTCCAAACAACAATTAATCCATTAAGAAAAATAAACGGCTACGTCAGTTTAAATGAGATTAATAGCATTCATTCTCTTTCAATAATATCACAGGACCAAATTTGTATAGCCCTTTAACGTCACATGTCGACGTTATTCCCCGTGACAAGGGAACTTGGTTGATTTCCTCCTCACTTCACTCGTGTTTCATCTGACACTTTTTATGCCCTTATTCAGATTTTATTTCATCCTTATGTTTCTGAAATGCACTCAACTTAATGAAAACGTCCAAATTTATGCTCGAATACTCACAAGTTATGGACTCTGAATAATTCTTCTGACTTGGTGGAAACGGCTTTCATTGCAAATATCTGGACGTTTTAAGCAAAATATAAGCGGGCAGCGTTTGGTTCTTCAATTTACACCGTGCTTCAAGATGCTCGTTATTTGGAGAATAGCGTTCATTGCTCTCATTGGCAAAGTTCTGCTAATAGACGAAATTAGTGAGCCCAGAAGGACTCCGAGAACACGTTCTTAGCTCTCACTACAAACTTTCCTTCTCGACTACAACACTCTCAGTCCAAACTAGATGTCGGAGTTAATTAGCTTCAACTATACGACAGCTTCTTATAAATGCCTAAAATAACATTTTATTACTTTTATTAACAAATAAAGCATTTCAAATAATCATTGGGCATTAAAATTTTGCGTCCAAGGAAAGCGTTCTGAGAAACTCATAATTAAAACCATTTATATTTTAGTCTTATTATGCAAACCTATTATATGAAAACTTTAATAGCGAAACTGAATTTTTAGCACCATATTAATTTGTTATTGAAAGTCCTTTTTAATTTTTGTGGCCCAATTATTACGAAACAATTATTTTAACATAATTAACCGTTGCTTTAGTATTTTCAATTTCTTATTTGAAAATGTCTCTAATTATGACAAGAAGAAAATTACATACGTTTTTCATAACAGTATTAAATTCTCATATAGCAATTAATATTTCAATAACTGTTTCTGGTTTTATGAATTGGGTCAATTGTTTATTACAGCACAACGTTTCAGCGAAATTCAACGTCGCTGTCATAAGGTCATATTAAATCAATGCAACTGGGAAGTTATTTTCAACATGATCAATAGACCTCAATTCCATACTTAAAATTTTTTTAAAAATAATTACTGCAAATAATTAACATGGAACTGATCTGTAGTCATTTGTTATAATTCCGTTTTATGCTGTTTGCCTGATAAAATTGGGGTCTTATCGCACAATTTCAAAGGGAAAGCATAATTAATATACTTAAACATCTACATGATTTCTCATTTAAGTACAAAAATAAGAAATATGGTGACATAAATCGCGGGAAGTAATGCTAAAGCTATAATTTCCTATACAAAAATAAGTGCCACAAGAAGGAAAACATGTTTTTCACACGAAAGTTTCAATTCCGAAGTAACACTTTTAATTATAACTGAAGTGAAGTCCTAATGTGTGAAATGATGTTTGAATAATTAAACTTAATCTGTAATATTAGTTCTACAAGTTATATCTCAAAAATGTGTTAAAAATTCTGTAATAAAAATGTTTTCATTTATAATTGAGGTGCAATATTTAGCGTTTAGTGTTGTTTCAGTATCCCCTCTTAGGGGTTGAAATATAAATTAAATTGCATTTTTTTAATGATAGAATTAAACTCAGAGCCTTATATTATACCATTTTAGAGCCCAATGACGATTATTTTATGGTTATTTTTATGCGATTCCCCTCCACTCCCACCTCTAAGAATAGTATTTCAGGATATACTATCAAATTAAGTCATCCAAGAATGTAGTTATATGATGAATATATTGACCGTTTTACCAATTAAAATTTTTCGAACCCCTCCACCTTGGGATAATTGGGATGTAACCGAGTCTCACCCCAACAATGCCGATTTCCACATTGAAAAGAACACGTGTACTAAATTTGGTCGAAATTGGTCCACTCCTTTATATTTGTTTACAGAACATACAGACACATACAGGCAATTTTATTATAGGGATTCATACAGCGGGATAGTATTATTTATGTATTAAAGAACTTCCCTCTGCGAAAAAATAAGTGAAGAACGGCGACGAAAATAAACTATTTATGGAGCTGGAAGCCACGGCCTTTCAAATGCAAATAGATCAAAGCGAATGAAAAAAATATTCGCGAGAGGCGACAACGGATGAACAAATTCTGTTTGTATTACTCTCTACTCTCTCGTCTCTGGTATTATTAATTCATGATGTTTGTAGAGCGCGTGCGAGGCTACATTTAGCTGCGATCTCACCGTACCAAAACGTGGGGTGCGAAACTCAGTACGGCCATCGTTAATTCGTTAAACCGTGGAACGTTAGTAACTTTCTATATTCAATCAAAAAGACAGTAGGGAAAATTAGGGACTGTAAGGCGAGGGGTTGCTGTAAAACTGTGTTCTAACACGAGTCTACGTATCTGAATTTCACTATCAGGGGAAAAATACAATGTAACTAAAACTACTGTCGCCACTGTCAAAATAGTAGAGGCCTGAGTTTGAAGCCTCACTGTGTCCATGCGGATTGACCTACGTTATTGAGAAAGCTCTCGTTTTACGCAGAATTTAATGCCACTTTATGATATGCAAAAGAAAAATTTTATACACCAGTTTTGGCGGAAAAAACTTAAAGTCAGAGTTTTTTGTCTTTCATATAGCTCGACTTTGACAATTCATAGATTTCAAACTATTGCTTCTGAAAATTTAAAAAAATATTTATTTACATATCATAAGATGGCATTTAAATCTGCATCAAACGAGACCTTTCACAATAACGTAGGTCATTCTGCATGGGCAGAGTGAGTCTTCAAACTCAGGACTCTACTATTTTGACAGTGACGACAGTAAATTCATTATTCCACTATCAAATTTCGTTTTTTAATTTATTTGTAACTCCTTGGCTCTCTTTATTAGATAAGTTTCTCGCCAAAACTTGACAACCAAGATTTTGTTTCCTTTCTGTTCTGCCTGACATATCACATACATGGATAAGTAAATTCGTCGGACTGAATTTCACCCTTTTATTTTCCGAGTTATTTCCCGAAATCCTTTCTTCCATAAGAGGTTCACATCAAGTGGATGTTTACCTGTTATGGTAAGACACATGCGTTTTGGCGAAGAAACTGAGAAAAGTCACATAGCTCGACTTTGACAACTCATACATTTCTAACTGTTTTTTATAAATGTATCACAGACTCCGTCCAACCGAAAGAGCTATGACTTTAAATATAATAACGGAATCCAGAACGTAAAATTATCCGCTTTTAAATAAGTTATTGATTTTAAATTAACCTCATGAAGTGCATCAATATGGGCGAAACTTGTGAAATGTATTTAAGTTGCCTGTATTATGGTGCATGAAGGTGGAAGTGGAAGTGGAGGTGGAAGTTGGAAGGTGGTCGCTGGTCGCTTCCGGCACACGTGCGCGCCCGCCATTCAGCCGCGTTATCTTACGCCGCGGAATTTTAGGAAATACGTCCAGGCCGGATGTAAGACGGAAGCGGGCTGATCCATGTAATTTGAGTTTCTATCGCGGCGCAGGTAAATAAATAACTTCACAGGCTGAACCAGCTGCGACGATTTCACCAACTCACGGCACTCGCTAAACTTTCGCATAAATCATAAAATATAGCGAATACATATGAAGTTTATTATTGATAAGACTGTTAATTGCATAACCTAAATAAAATTCAACATTTATTAAACAGCCCTCGACTTTTTATTCGCAAAACTTACCAAACAGTCACTTTTAAAACAACATAGGCTTTCCCCATTTACTGCCATCTGTAAAAAAAAGATTGATTTATACGTATGAAATTTAGATCACAATTCCCTCCGACCTTCAGTATACCTCTTCCCCCTAATTACAGAATTAAATTTGGTAAACAATATAACTAACATCTATTTACAATTAATTATTACAATTTTGAAATAACATAAAATTAAATACTACTGACTATGAATTATCGATGACTCAATCACAAAAGTAATTGGCAATTTTCTAAAACATTTCGGCAATGTTGCCAGAAACGTCTGTACAGAAAAAAATTATAAATTTTTAAAAGTCATTTTCAATTCAATAAGAGCGCCCTATATAAACATATTTGAAAACATTATCAAAATTACCCGAGCAATTCTTTAATAATTCAAACCTGCAATGTGTCCAATGTATTTGTTCTTTGGTAGAATCCACCACTCGGATGTTCCGTGATTGCTGAAATACTGCCAAAAAATCGGAATTTTCAAAATTAAATAACTTAGGAAGTTATAATTTACTTTTGTTATTAAAACAGCGACTCGTAATGCATTGCGGGAGAATACAAAAAATCGATTTATTTGTAATTTCCCCAAGACCCACTGTTTATATTTTTTAACCTCCACAAATTTCTTCATGCAATAAAGCTATGGGACTAATTGCGCCTGGGGTATTATATTTCTTGACAACTCAGCGTGGCGAGTAGATTATTTTCGGGTGTCACGCTGATGTATCTTTCAGTATTTTTGATGCTTTATTTCCTCACCCCTCTTTAAAATATTGTTTGCTGCAACCTCCCTTATCAATCCTTAATTTTTTCGTTTCCATGTGCTGATATCGTATGTGTTTGACCAAGTGTTGTGTCGAAATGAATCTTAGTGATTGGTAGTGGTTCCCATATTTACTCAGCTGGGAGTGTGGAGGCTGGAGGCTGGAAAATGGAGGCTGAGACCATTCACAAGATCCGTCTCACGGTGCGTGCGTGCAAGTGTGTGTGCGTGCGGAAGAGGAACAGGAAATGGAAGCTGGAGAGCTCTCTGCCGGAAGTGTTCAACATGTGGTGGTACCTACACCACCCTCAGGTGGTGCTGTGCACTCCTAACTCTTCCTTAGTAATTAGTTACAACCAACTGTGAGCTCGAATCGATTAGCTCGTCCACCAGATGAGATGCGTTTATGTGCTCAGCCATATTAAACAAAGGGAACAATTCCATGTGTACTGACAAGTACTGAAGTACTCGAAATGAAGAGCGCCACCTGTCAGCCTGTCCTGGCGAATCAATTATGACTGTCATCAATTCCCCTATTTTTCTGAAGTCGCAAACAGTTCCTGATATAGTTAGAAATGTTGGAACAATACACTTCCTCTCATTTCTCTTTGCCCTTAAGTTCACCAACTTCTCGTTTTGCTTCCGGTTCTCCTCTTCCCCTAAATTATTTGCTCTGGTTCTCAATTCTTGTTTCGCGCTTCACCTAACCTACTTCTCTACATAACAGTAAACTGAATACTCAACCAATTCGATAAAATTTGCCACTGTAATACATTGCATGTCAGATTAATAAATATAAATCGTGCACAGTAGATTGAATATTTGAAAATGAAGGAAACTAATTGTGTGTTCATAACCTCATTGTAAGGTCTCTTCTTTACGGTTTGAAAGACCTAAATATTTGGAAGACTTTAATACCCATCGGTAGTCCTAAACGTCCAAAAGTGCTCGAGTCATCCGTTAACTTATTAGCCTACTTCTCAACACACTCCAACATAATAACAAATCGATTCATTTCTATTACTCAACACTATCTTCTTTAAGCTAGACACACAGTCCAACGTTTCTCTTCTTATATCCACTATATTTGTTGAACACTAAAATAGTTAAATCGAGTTTTCTGTAATATTGCATCAGGGAAAGAAAAAATATTTCAACTTCAAAAAAAGGCTGTCAGAATATTATGTCAGGTCTCACCGAAAACATCTTGTAGGGGACTTTTCAAGAAAACTGCTAGCATATTCAATCACTCATGTTATTTGTTATTAATAACAGTAACCTCTTCACACTAAACTCAGATATACATGACTTTGATACCAGAAGTAAAAACAATTTACACAAGGAAAGGAAGTCTCTAACCGTAATACAAAAGGGTGTACATTACAATGCTATTAGCATATTTAATAAACTTCCCACCTCCATTAAACAATTAAAAATAAATCCAAGCAAGTTCAAATATGAACTAACTTCTTACTAAGTCACTCCTTCTACTCTATTGAAGAATTTATGGAGCTGAATGTATCATAGGGTAGATATTTATAATTATGAAAGAACATTATTAGAACACTAATCTTTTAGTATAGGATGTAAAAATGTTTATCAATTTTATATATAAGGTACAAATTGTATGTCTTCTGTATAGAACTTAAGAAAATCTTATTATAAGTTAAAAATTAATGAATAGTTACAGTATATTTTAATATTAATAAAGCAACTTATGTAAAATCTCTGACTCGTTCCACATCCTTGAAGTTTGTGCTTCTCTATAGGATTTATGGAATATGATTTTAAACTTATTATTACTTCACTGCATTATTTTAGTTCTTACAAAAAAGTAACTATTTGATGGTAAATGCAAATTGTAAACCGTGAAATAATATTTAAATGTAGTTCAAGAATAGAAGAAACGCTTTCAAACGAAACTGAGCGTAATAAGCGATGTAATTGTATTAAAGTATGGGGATGAAAGAATGTCGACCGGACCGGGAATCAAATCCAGGGCCACCATTTGGTACGCTGCGACGTCAACTAAGTCAACTAATAAATTGGAAGTGAGCCTTTGGTGAGATTCATCACGTACCAAGCTGTGGTTCGGGTTCGATTCCCGCCCGGTCCACTTGAAATATTTCCTTCCTAATCTTTCAAATTAGTTTAAAGTATTTTCAAGTGAGACTTTTAGTACTTACTTCTTTAGTTCTTAAAATTTCTCGTGTAAAGGGGACAATTAATTGTTAATTGAATCTAGTTTGCTTTGAACAAATTTCTGATGCATATTTTTTTGTTACAGCAATTTCTATATTAAATTATATGATGGCAGTCATAAATATTAACCATCTAGAAAACTGTAATATGATGTTTATACTTTACTTTTGAGTTAAAAAGTGATATTAACATATTCCTCATGGTAAGCAATTTGTGAAATAATTCGTCTTATTTTTTCAAAATTTATTTTAAGTTATAAAACAGTAATAATATTTTTGTTTCAGTATCAGAATAAGAGGTTACCTTTGTTAAATTATGATTCACATAAGCATTATTCTAATTTTGAAATTGTAATTGATGTGTGGGAAATATGCTCTAATACGGGGAATTTCTGTGTAAATTATTTTTTTCGTATTTTAATATTTGTATATTTTCATGTTCCTTTCATGTAACCTACATGGCAACTTGTGATATTTAAAATTAATGTTTCAGATTGATTTCTTCAGAGGTCGAAATTTGGCGCTACAATGATATCGGGTAAGAGATTTTTTCCCTGCTTTCAAACCAAAGTCACTTATAATCTTAGCAAGAAGCTTGGCAGTCTTTATGATAACACTAACCATCGATTTAGGAAAATAGCACATGCGCTCATCCATGCACAGGGTGACATTGATTTTCTTTAACAATAACTGACCAAATAGATATCGAAAATTCTATAACACTTTCCCCACATCTTATCTGCGTCAAGTGAAAGAAGGCGTTGGCAGTTTGAAAACGAGGTATAGTTGCGTAAAATGGCCTTTTGAGGAATAAAATCACGTAATAAATCGAAAATGAAATTTTATTTCACAGCAGGAGCCATACAGATTAAAATAATTATCCTGATGTGAGAATCAGGGCACGCAATCTAAACCACTAAACAATGAAATTTTGCAGTAATTTTACAATAAATGAACATTTATAAAATACTGTAGTATATTAAAAAGTCTAAGATGAAATTTATTCGTGACAAAATATTTATTTTATTTCTTTGATCTTATTCATCAACGTCACGAATAATTTAATCTTAGACTTTTTTATATACTACAGTATTTTATAAATGTTCATTTATTGTAAAATTACTGCAGTATATTAAAAAGTCTAAGATGAAATTTATTCGTGACGTTGATGAATAAGATCAAAGAAATAAAATAAATATTTTGAGACTGATTATTGTTATTTTACGAAAATTCAATGCACAGTTATTGAAGAATCTGAATGAAGTCGAAATGAATTTAGTATTATCTGTGAACGGTGCTGGGTTCAGAAATTAGCTCAATTATTCGCTTCAAATCCTTTATTTTTACTTTTCATAAATTATTTTCCCTATGTTCACTGCTTTGAGTTTAATTTAATAATAATATTGTGTAAAAATTAGATGTGGTTATGTTGAATGGCTGCAGGCTGCAGCAGCAGCAGCAGCAGCAGACTTAATGGCGAGGATCTTAGGCGTACGAGTGAGTATTTGTCGGCCGCGCCGCTTCCTGTACGCCCCCTTCCTTTCCATTGAGTCGCTCTCCTCCCCTCCTCCTAGTTTATTTATCAATGAACTGATGTCATATTCACGCAGGAATTCCGTTTCCGTTGCAGGCAGGTACTCCTCTCGCACCGTGCACGTGTGTTTATTATTCAGAACGTTGCCACATGTAGCACACCCTCAAAGACACATGCCAACCTTAACCTTCGCACAATCCTCCTCACTCTCTTATCACCCCCTACCTCCTACCTCCTACCTTCCGCACAGATAAGGGAAAACAGCTTCCAGATCCCAAAGACATCTCCAAAAGGAAATACGCACATTTCAACAAATGTTATTAGCTTCAATTGCAAACGTTTAAATGATAAATTACTTTTATTTCCGTCGAAAAAAATTAGAGCCCATTCTCTAATTCCGTTTTTTTTAAAAAAAATATTAAGGGAATAAGGTGCGCGTCAAGTAGCATACTTACCAGGCGCGTTACAAAGGTACCTTACAGAATCGTAGCCAAATAACGTTACAAAGGCATTCGGATTTCTTTTCACGACAACTGTGGCGTTGTTATTAAACGTGATTTAATAAATACTGAAACAGCTCATTGTCGTCTTCTACGAAACAATATATATGGTTCAAGTCGGACTGATATTCGGTACACGACAAGAACAGGGTTGAAGAGAATGTCCACAGTAATGGGCACTGGAAATAAATTAAAATATGTTGTATATTGTCAACAATAACCTTTTTAATTACCTGTCGTAGTTAGAGAATATTGAAAAGAAGGCCCGATGCCCGTCAATCGGAAACAAGGACGCAGAATGAAAATAAGTCAATATACTGAAAAATAAATATTGAATTTGGGTAAGTAGTAACCTTGTATGGGAGAAACCATTGTGATGAGATCACAAGGAAAGGCTTCATGTTTTTTTTGGAAGAATTTTAAAGACTGATGGCTCAAATTTAAAATACTTAACATTTGCGATATTCAGAATTATAATTAGTGCGTAGAAAATAGTAGGAAGGGAAATAGAATTGGAGGGGCTCCGGAGATGAATTAGAAATAGAAGTATAAAATCTCCGTTCTAGACTAAGTACTTGTTACTGACGCTTTCAAAATGGCTGATTATAATTTCAAAATCAGTAAAGGGGATACTGAAAAATATATGTATGAATTTTAGCTTTCACACACACTACCTGTAGTTTTCTATTATAATAATAACTATAACAAAAAAATCTGTTTTTTTATTTTTGAATATCTGTGGCGTTGTTATTAAACGCGATTTAATAAATACTGAAATAGCTCATTGTCGTCTTCTACGAAACAATATATATGGTTCAGGTCGGACTGATATTCGGTACACGACAAGGACAGGGTTGAAGAGACTGTAAATGGTAATTGGCACTGGAAATAAATTAAAATACGCTGTATATTGTCAACAATAACCTTTCTAATTAGAGACTATTGAAAAGAAGGCCCGATGCCTGTCAATCGGAAACAAGGACGCAGAATGAAAACAAGTCAATATACTGAAAAATAAATATTGAATTTGGGTAAGTAGTAACCTTGTATGGGAGAAACCATTGTGATGAGATCACAAGGAAAGGCTTCACGGTTTTTTTGGAAGAATTTAAAGACTGATGGCTCAAATTTGCGATATTCAGAATTATAATTAGTGCGTAGAAAATAGTAGGAAGGGAAATAGAATTGGAGGTGCTCCGGAGATGAATTAGAAATAGAAGTATAAAATCTACGTTCTAGACTAAGTACTTGTTACTGACGCTTTCAAAACGGCTGATTATAATTTCAAAATCAGTAAAGGGGATACTGAAAAATATATGTATGAATTTTAGCTTTCACACGCACTACCTTAAATAAGTTACCTGTAGTTTTCTGTGCTGGAAAGGAAAGTGTACGGGGTCTATAATAAAAGATTATAATAATAACTATAGCAAAAACATGTTTTTATTTTATTTTTGAATATCTGACGCTTGACGTTCCTTGACCATTCACACCCTTTATATGAATTGTTGAAATGCATGTAAATAAGGCGAATGGTGCCAGTAAGAGATCAAATACATAAACTATGACGAATAAGTAAAAGATTTTGAAATATAGAAGAAATGTACAGTAAATTTGTCCTGAAATTATCTAAACAAACGCAGTTAAAGAGAAATGATACTCCACGTTATTCACGTCGCTTCAAGAAAGTTCGTAGGCGATTTTTAAACCTACTTGTTGCAGGAAGATTCTTCTCAAACAGTGCAGTAGGTAAATTGTCCCGACCACTTTTCATTTTGTTTAAGACTGTTTTTTGGGTTCCCGCTCCCGTTCTGCGACAATCTGAGGTATTTTTTCTACCTTTTCTCGCTTTTTTCCACGCTTTGATTCCCGTGAATGATTTAAATAATGCTGAAAGCAGTTTCTGTACCTTATGATACCCGTGACGTGACCTCGTGAATGCTGCTGCTTCCCTGTCAAGCTTTTCCAGATCCTGATGTGGAGTTGTCGACAGGCGCCACATTCGAGTAGAGGGCGAACCAGAGCCCAACTATTCAGTCGATGATCATGCGATACTTAGGGAATATTGTGGCCAAGTCTTGTATAATGCATTCACGGTTGCTGGTCGCGAACTTGTTAATCACACATTAAGGCACGCTGGCCCTCGCCTCGCCTCGCCTCGCATCGCAGGGTTCAAGAAACTGCCTGCTTGCCTGCTTGCTTGCTTGCCTGCCTCCTTGCTTGCCTGCTTGCTTGCTTGCGTGCGTGCGAGCGCTCTCAAGGACTCCTGCTGCTTGCTGCTCATTCACACAATCCATTCTTCATTTCATTCCACAGACCGTCCAATATCTAACTTCCAACGACAACGAAAAATGCCCATATTAAACCATCGCATTGATCCGACGTCTTCCATTCCCTTGCATACAATCCTCATCTTGCACTCACTCCTATTATATATATAACAATCAAAAGTAAAGGAATGGTTTTGCTTAAGAAACGTGTAATTACGCTGATGCAGTAACCTGCAAACTATTTTTATTGTTGCGTTGTGGCGGTTACAACTTCAACCATCATTCTTCCGCGGTTCGACTCAGTTCTTGTGCGTGAGCAATTAAATATATATCATCGAGAAATATATTAGACTTTTTAAAAAACTGATTTTTATTTAGTATGTTAATAATTTTTCCCTACGTTAATCAGTAACAATAAACAAAACTATAATTTAATTTTGATTCCAATTTATTTAGCAGGAGCCTTCGGAATTGCCATACTCATCTACAATTCTTTTGTAACCTTAACAAATTTTCATTTATTTATATAAAATGTAATTTCTTTTAAATTATGACAATATAAACCAAATTTGGTAAGGGCTTAATATATTTCAATGAATTTTCATATTTGTAATTCTACTTTCTCAAAGTACAACACAGGCTGTAGCACGTTTACACAAAAGTCAAAACATATTTGAATTATTGGCCACTGTCGTCGTCAAAATAGTAGAGCCCTGAGTGTGAAGCCTCACTGTCACCATTCATTTGCAAGTCTGAACAAGGAGAATGCCAACAAATCAGTATAATAGCAAGGAATCGCTCTCCAACAGTACACTTTCAAGCTCTTTCTAATACTGTCTAATATTACAATTATTTGAAATAATTATCATTTCCGATGTGGTCAGTTCATTTGAATTTCATCCTGAAAGGTTTTTTCGTCATCAATTCTCTTCATTTCAATATATAGCATAAAATCATCAGCAAATAATTTAACAATAGAGTTATTTCCATCTCGTCTTGGCGTTGTCCTGCGACCGCAGAAAAATTAATAGCGGCACTACAAATTATATTTTCTACTTTAGCCTTTATTTTGGCCACGTGGCTGTTAACACAGTAACATTTTATTTTCGGAATGATACGATGCGATTTTAGAATACTCCAGGTCTCATCTAGAGTGTAACTTTTTCTGCTCGTCCTCCGCACAGTTTTCTACTATTCTATGTAGCCAAGTGGTGTCGTATTTATTTTGTATCAGATCCAAGGTTTGAATGTGGCACGTATTGGTATGTTAATTAATGGCCGCAACACTACAATCACGTGCGTTAAATTTTTGTACGAGAGCAGCGGCAACAGTTGGCTCCGTGGATTGTAATTTTCTGTTAGATTTAGAAAATTAAGTGGCATGTTTATGAGTTTTTATTTGCGTCTCCGCGTGTGTAATAAGGTAGCATAGGCATAGACATAGACATAGGTATAGGTATAGGTAGAGGTGGAGGTAGAGGCAGAGGCAGGTGGGCAGCAACGTTATCGTGTGCAAGGAGCGTGCCGCCCCGTCACGGGCGCTGGCGTCGCCGCGGGCCGTGACGCCGTTGTCTTATGCCCGCCATCCACGACGCCACATCTTACTAACATTCCCTACACATTTTCAAAAACAGCTTCAATCAATTACATAAAACGTAACTTGCGTTGTCGAAGGAAAGCTATTTAGCAAACATCTAAATCTGGATGAGCTCGTCACTTTAGGCGTGACACGTCAAATTTAATTAGTAGATTCTGCACTTGAGGATAAGGACATTCACAACTTTTGAAATACAGAGAAGTGGGTTGGAGACGTTAGAATTAATAAATACTTCTAGTCTTTGGAACAGAAAAAGTAATGGATGGGAGGAAGTGTTAAGGGAACCTGACTCTGAAGTTAACCTATTTTCAACTCGTGTCATTTTATTTTCTATCTCAGAAAGTTTTCAAGATATTTGATTTAAATTTAACAAAATTACTAAAAAAATTATTATAAATATATTGGTGAAAGTTTAATTGATTTAAAAGAATAGTGTCAATAAAAGGCAAAAAAATTCTTCTTTATGATTAGGTACATGATGTGATGTAATCCAAAGGTGTAAGACTTTATTCAACTTTTTATTCAATTCAATTTTTGTACGAAATTCAGAGAGACATGTTTTGTTGTTTAGGCAATGAAATTTAAAATAAAAATTACTTTTAACATTGGTGAAAAAAACCTATTTTTTTTCTATACTATTCATGACAGTAAATTTATAATAATTATGATATTCAATATTGCTACAGTCTTCATTGTAGGGAAATGTGTTTTTAACCTTAATTCAATTAAATATCTTTAGGCCTTTAGGTGCGGGAAAATGTAAAAGAAGATTATGAGGCGCATATTTTATTTTTATATTCCGGGACCTTTATCTTTCTATATCTATATTTCTGGCCTTCTTGTGGTTGTTCTGTATTTTCTTAAAAGGTCCAAGCTTCCTTCTTTCATCTCTGCAGCCAATTTATTTGCTTCGTAAGGTCTAGGGCGGTCAATTTTAATGAGGTCTTCTTTCATGTTGAACTCGGTTACTGTACCCAAATGTTCAAAAATATCACGCCTTCTACTGGAACCATCTAGTACTCAAATTTTAGAGTTGTTGTTCCAACAAATAGATTTTTTTTTGGAATTCGTTCCCATATGCAGTTGTTGAAGGACTCGTTTGGATTTTGACTTGGCCCATGCAAGCACCTGGCAACGTCCCTATATACAGCTTGTAAACTATTTGTGTTTCAATCCTTCTTTACAAAAGAAATAGTTTTTGTAAAACAAATATGACAAGACAGACATCTAATGTAGGTGTGGCCCAAAAGGTAGAAATTTTTAAATCCGGAATTTATGTACTTTAAAAGATTGAAAAATATACATATTATATATCGAAACAACCCAAATATATTGTACAAAAATTAAAAAATTAATTTTTTTTCCAAATTTTCACGGACCGGTGCATTGTGGGTCGCGTAGTGGAGAGAACCCTGACACAGCAGTCAATCTTATTACTCGTGTCTTCAACTCAAACATTTATTAAATCACATAGAGAAGATTCATATTCTTGTAAAACATATTTGTGGAGAATAAAAAAAGATGACTCCATCTCCTGAGGCTGTGCTGTATGTAGCATTTTAAGACAAAAAATTATTTAATGAGTCTCGATGTGTGGTTTATCTCGAAGCCTTCCACGGGAAGGAGAATTGAGCGTGTAGATGGTCACAGACCACAATGTAACTTTTGTGATCCCTGTACAGCAAAATTTATAATAAATCCATCAGTCAGAAGCACGGTCAGAAAAACAAAGACGATTATACTGAACTGCTCACTCACAGCAACCGCGGAAGAATTCAGTTGAAACATGCACACAGTAGCATGAAAGATAGTCCATAACTCACAGGTATTGTACTCAATATGTATTTGTGGCTAACCAATAACTCTAGTTGTTTGCGGGCAATACTAGCATTTTAATAAAAGTAATAATCAAAATAATAGAAAAAGTTGTCTTTTATCTCATAATATTACAGCTAATGACTTATAAATTAATTGTACTTTTTACAGTTTGAAATAAAAAAAATAGACTCTGGGCTCTATAAGTGTCTAAAAATAGTAAAAAATATTGGGACTGTATGTCAATAATATATTATATCGGTAAATCATCATTCATACACATGCAAATAAATAAATAAATAGAATGTCAAATGACTTGATAGGACACTCAATAATTAATTTGGTCGTATAATCTCACTACGTATAGACCATATGATATAATTTTCTGATATAAGACTCCAGGGAAACTAACAATATTTCATTTTGTAAAAGGGAGTTGTTAGACCTCAGTGAGTATCAGCTTGGGCAAATCAGGAAGTCTCAATGGAATCATTATATTGGAGAGGACGACGACACTGCCTAAAAGAAGGGATAGACTATTAGGCCAAATTTGAGGCACGAAGGTCTCGTTAAATTAATAAAATTAGTATTAGTGTTGTGTAGGAATAGAATACGAAGACAAAGACTAGAGTATGTTACGCAAATCAGGATGTATATAGCCTGCAACACTTTTATGTGATCAAAACAGCACAGGGGAGTTGCATCAAACCAGCCTCTGGATTGATTACAACAACTACATCACTCTTCTGTCTCGATTTTTTTTGCATAACTTTTAAGACAATTTTGCTATACATTCTGTACAATTTTAGCACAAGAAAAAAATGACAAAAAAAGCATGGAAAACACGGTCAATTGTATGAAAAGAAACCCAGTAGACTAGTATTACCATAATTATCAAACTACTAGATTACATTAAACAGTTAAAATATAATAAAATAAATCAATCATAAATCTGCTTAAATCTAAAATAAATTTATTTCAATCAGCACACCTTAGTCACCAATTATTCGAGTTACAGCCTTACTGATGAATGAAAACTGTGTCCTGCGTATGTGTGAAAATATTATTTTCTGAATGTAACCTTTATGGAATAGGTTAGCATTAGGCCAGTCTAACTAACATTAGATTCCAATATTAAGTGAATTCTTGAGACAGAACATTTAAATAGTTCATGAAACCTCCTTTTGTTGTTAAATATAAAATGGAGTGATACTAAAAGAAGGTAAAGGTGGCTAAGCCTGCTGAATGTCAAATACCTTAAATTTGACATAAACTACATATATTCCTTGATTCAAGATCTCAGAACTTATTTGACATAAAAAAGCGACAGTACTTGTTTTAAAATATACAAATAGATATATTTAAAAAGCGACCCATACCCACGTAAAATGTACGAATCGAAAATAATGAGCACTACTTATTACGTGCTATGAATTGAGTCGGTATTCTGGTGAATAATTTATATTAATTATTTGGCCAAATTGCTGTTTTCTTTTGTTTCAATCTGCTTCCCAAATCTTCCACTTTTTATTACTTCTCGCAGTAATTAAAGTTAAGTTGGTTCGTGGTTGACCTTCAGTGTTTATGTAACGCAGGTGACAAAAGTTCAAAGTCCTGAAGCTAAAGTGATCTTTAACGCCGCTTCCTATGGGAAAGAGGAAGAAAGGACTGGAACGTAAAATAATTACGTAATATTTTTGGGGTAGGGGTTACAATATTATTTTATTTCCTGGGATACGAACGACTTGCAAGTGATTAGCCATTAGCTGTCATGTAAGATGGATATGAATTTCATACTCGATAAGTGACATGCTGGTTGCATAATTTATGTTCTTGAAAATTTGTCGTCCCCTACGATCAGATGCAAGGATCCATATTTTTGTTACAGAATTATTAGAAAAATTATTAACTGATTGGAGGTTACTGTTTTAAGCAGATATAGTAGTTATAATTGGCTTAAAATTTTAATTATATATAATACACAATCTAGTGCCATTTGTTAGAATGATAATATTTTCTTATATTAAAGCCAAACCTCTTTTTGGTATGTAACGTTAAATACCGTTGAATAAAGATTAATCAGTCATTAAAAACGGAATTATTAGGAGAGAGGAGAGGGTTTCCATCTGAATTACTCTCCATTTGCATGGCTGCCGCGAGAAATGGGAAGAATGTTATGCTCCTTGGCAGATTTCCACTGAGGAAATTAATCAAGTGGAAGTGCTTGGGGCTTTCTTATGAGTCTATTGTTTCGAGACTGGGGCGTTTAAGGTTGAATAAATGATGAACGAACGCCTACGCAAAATGATTCCCATTCTTTAGACTCTGGATGTGCTCCAGCCAAATTCGATCTTCGAATTTCTTCTACGTTTACTGACAACTTGCTGCGTACTTAAAACAGACTTTAAGTCTTCTCGAAAATCAGGATGTGACTTCAATTAAGAAACTCCCAAACATATTACAACAATTGTAACTAATTACGAAAGTTTCGCATACACAGATAACACATATTTCAGTGATAAAGAAGGGAAGAAATTTTTAATGTGCACGCGCTCGGAGGTTTGCCATTTTGCTTAGGAGTGATTTCTTGACGCTAGAAATATGTTGAGGGTGCAAATGGTTTGTAGAGTTAACAAACGGGGTTGATCTCGTGACCGGAAGAACACTTGGCGCGGAACAGCCGTGACAGGAAGTAATTCCAATAAGGGACCATGCGTGCAATGAGGTGTAGTAGGTCGAAGAGACAGAACAATAGACAGGCAAATGAATTTATAATTACTGGTTATCAACATATCCACATGATACGATAAATATATTTCAACAACGAATTACAAGTTGTAATTAGTTCGGTGACGGACGCATTGAGTTCGGAGTCGTCTAAAAACAGACTAAAAAAATCACACTGGCTTTTGTTAGCACTTTCTCTACACACATGGCATAAATGATTGTTATTCTTAAAGTAATTATGCTGGCACGGCAACTGAAATAAAATCTACCTTAGGCACACATGAAAAGATCGACCAATATAAATTCACTTAATGCTGGTATTGTTGAAGTCATTATCCCAACTAAAGGTGTTATTAATCCTTTGTAAGTGGCTGCAATTAGAAATTGAAGGTCATTTCTATAATGATAGTAAATAAATAAAAATTTAAAGATAAAAACCATTAATTTACAAACAATAAGTAAGCTCACTAAAAGCGGTGGTTGGCTACGTTATAAATAAATTATTTAGTTCTCATCCAGAAATTTGCAGGGGGAGGACTTGATTAATTAAGAAACTATTCAGAGCCCTGTTTAGCTTAAGAGAGCGATTTCCAAACGTTGTAAGGTATTTGTAAATGTTTAATTTAATGAAGTGTTCGGAGTTCATGTTTCAGTGCAATTCCAGTTAACTTAAAGATTAGGACGATGTTTGCCTGATACATTGAACATTTGGCCTTCACGTGGCTTATTTTAATTATTTAATTGGAGTAGCATCAACACCGAGGTCATTAGCGACGGAACAGTTCATAGTCGTAGTCAGGTTTAGGTGTATAAGGCGTCTGTCGGCAGGACTTGAGTTTTTACATCGAGGTTCGAACCTGGGATGTCCGTAATGCGACGCCGCTTCACGTGACTTGTCAGGGATATTTGACGAGTATAGAATCAGATTTACTTGCGGGAAGTTTTATGTATGTATTACCTTTAATTGCTTGCATGAGACCGTCTCAAGACCCAATACAACAACAAGTTAAATTGATTTCGTACGTTTGAGTATTTTGTGGACGCTGTCGTCATCGTGCAGTGATGATTGGATACAATATATTATCGAAGAGAAGAATTTCGTGACAGTGAACTGGTGTGAATATTTGAGTGTTAACGTTTCAGGCTGGAAGGAGTCGGGCAAGTTAAGTTATCAGTATCGAAGTTTCTTTAAATGGTCAATTGAATTAGCAGTATCGCGTGTTATTATTGTGGCCGAGCGATTAGGGGCAGGTGTCCGCCCTGGAGGGGGCCGCACTTCCGGTGGCGGGAAAAACCTTCCCTAGAGCACCATTTGCTATTTAGATTATGCAAAGGCTTGGATTTCCATTGAGGCGTGCGTTCTGAATGGCGGGAAAGGCGTACGCACCTGGACCAACAGGGATCAGGTTGCAGCTGCCGAATTGACATGGAGGAGGAAGTCAAGTGCCATATTCAATCTCTCGTAAACGTCACTGAAACAATTGTATCACTCTTGTAATCATCCTAATTGGTAACGGTTGCGTTGCGTCTGCCGTTTCGTTTCCGTCTGCAGAAGCTCCACGTTGCAATCGATGTGAATGCTATCCAAGTTTTACTGGCAAATCTCATTCGATGACCGATCATTTTGAAGAAATTACGACGGAATCGTCGCACTCTTCGCAATGGATTGGAAAGCTGCATCAAAATCAGGAAATGAAAATTTTCAGGGCGATTGCGTGATTTTCTGACGAAGACAAGGAACCCAAGCTTCACTCCTGAATGGTATCAAGTCCAACAGAACTATTCAAGAGCTCATAGGTTAAGTTCTTGCAATTTTCGAGTCTTATGCGGATATACGAAAAATTGTAATTGTGGTTTTCTTGAAACTACTGCTGCTAAAAACGCGAAATTTGTATTACGAGTTCTTCTGAAGACAGCTGACAAACGATTATTCACAATTAAACCCCTGAAGGGGTGAAATGGGGTTTGAACCGATGCAAAGCACTTCCGCAAAAGTAGCTCAAAAATAGTCCCATTTTTAAACTCCTTATTCTCTGTAATTGTGGTTTTCTTAATGTCGTAGGCAGTCGAAACTACTGCTGCTAAAAACGCGAAATTTGTATTACGAGTTTTTCTGAAGACCGCTGACAAACGATTAATGGGGTTTGAACCGATGCAAAGCACTTCCGTAAAAGCAGCCCAAAAATAGTCCCATTTTTAAACTCCTTATTCTCTGCAAAAAAAAACCTGGTAAATACCGTAGGAGAGACCGAAAGCCATCTTGTTAGGTCTATAAATACACCCTAATGTCGTCACTGTCAAAATAGTACAGCACTGACTTTGAAGCTTCACTGTGCCCATTTCTTATGACCTACGATATTGAGAAATGTCCCTCTTTACACAGAATTTAATGCCATTTTATGATATGCAAAAGAATTTTTTTTAAATCATTTTATACATGCTTCTTGGCGAAAAGGCTGCAAATGTCAGGGTTTTTTGTCGTCATTTCATATAGCTCGACTTTGAAAACTCATAGATTTCAAACTATGGTCTGCAAATATCTCAATAACGTAGGTCAATCCGAACGGGCAGAGTGAGGCTTCAAACTCAGGACTCTACTATTTTGACTGTGACGACAGTATAACGTTCTATAAGGGAAAACGATCGTAAAGATATTACTACGTTTGAGTAAATAAGTTACTGTTCAAGTTTCCGTCATTACATATTCAAACTGCCTGTAAAATATTTGAATAAATTGATAAATTATTAATGCAAAAGTTGTAAGTATAGTAATATATTTGAGAATAAAGTGAAATGTTTTAGCTACAGTAACATGAAAAATAGGTAAACGGTTCAAAGACCAGGTGCGTGAGAAGCTAATAGGAAGATAAAGGGAATGCAGAATGCGGGTTCAAGTAGAGTGACTTGGACAGGTGATGGCGGAGTTGCCTTTATTATCGCTGTTGTCCAACAATACAAGTTTGGAGTGCGAGGTGTGTCTGATTGTTGATATCTGGAGCGTGTGGTCGCGTGCGACGCACGTGTGAGCCGGGAATTAGGTCACCCATAGGAAATGCCGCCCGCAGCAGCTGAAAGCTGTTACTCTTATTTTGGGATCTGTCACGTGCGAATCTTGCCATAAGTGTCAGACACCCGCTCAGCTGTTCACTAGGACTCAACCACGCTCAGCGGAAATGCACACTATATAACTTGCCTAATATTTTCCTTAATTCACGCACAATTATGAATGTTTTAATATTTTTTTCTCTTGTTTTGATTATGAATTTTCGTCATCGAAGTGTTCGGTGTGACACGAAAGAAATAAAAATGAGTGGAAACGAAATTGTCTAGAATGAGGGTCGAGACAAATTGTGGCAATAATTGGACGCAGTGCTTCTCTAGGTTGTTTAAAAACGAAAACTAACGGGAAAATATTATTTACTACGGTTCTGTGACAACCGTATTTTGCCACACAAAACAAATTATTACACCAAATATAACTTTGACGTAATTACAAATTTAATGGCCATAGATAATTATAAAAACATGAAAGAAATGAAGATTTCTTGTAAGAAAAATTGTAATTGGTAATAGGTCGTTCAGTTTGTCCAATATAATACTGGAAACAATCACTCCTTTCAGCTTCATAAAATAAATGCATCAAGTTAAATTAGCTTCGTTACTCTGACGTTGGCGTCATCCGGAGTCATATACATTTTTGTTCTCAATTCCCAACAGGTCCAGTAATGTGAACAATTCAGAAAATATTTGAAGCGAAAAAAAGAAAATTGCATCCACTAACTCTTAAAAATATATTCAGCACGTGATTTATCATCCGAAGTGTGTTTCTAGGATTGTCTCTATAATAAAATTCCCTGTCTGTGTGTATGTTCCCCACACGAGTGGACTAATTTCGATCAAATTTGATACACGTGTTCTTTGCCATATTGAAATGAGGACTTGGAAGAATTTAAATAAGGGAAAAACTGGGAAAATTTGTATTATATAGCTACATTCTTGGATCAATAAATTTGATAGTGTGTTCTCCCATATTGCTGGTGTATAATTAGAACCATATCCAAAATCGATGGGGACTATTCTTAGTGGTGGGGGTGGCAGGGAATTACATAAAAATAACCATAAAATAATCGTGATTGAGCTCTAAACCGGTGTGATGCGAGCCTTTGAATTTAATTCTGTCATTAAAAATGCAATTTAATTTATAGTCCAGCAGCCATACTGTGTGACTAAGTACGAAGCGTTACTAAAAATTTTGATTAAACCAAAGAAAATTGCCGTACGATCTCACGAACTGAGCGATGAGTCTCCTAAATCCACATTTACTTAATACAAAGAACAATACACCAAGGATTCTAGCTTTCCCCAAAAAATTTTATACTCACCAGCTGCCACACACGTTGTTATAAAATTATTCTTTTTTTTTATCTAACATAACACGAGCCACAAAAATCAATACTTCGAAATGTACACATAAAAAATTTGCAATAATACTCATCACCGTTTAGGGCCTACACAAATTTAAATTATTGAAAGAAGTTTTTAAAACTTTTGGAAACCGTGATTTTGTTTACAGCCAAAAAAAAAGGTATACCGGAATTTTACTAAATTTGATCGTTTCCTTATTCGTAGCAAAGGACGTAATACTTCATTTCATCTCAGTATTTGAAGTGAAGCACGGGAAACACACGCAAACAAGCGCAAAAAAGATATAAAGATATAAATTCGCTTTGACACGGCTCCATTCATAATTATTTTGTATGATTTGTTTGTTTTGTGAATGCAGCAGCTCAGTGCTTCGCGGAAGTGATGAGATCGGAGTTTCCTGGAATGCAATAGAATAGAATAGATACGCCCGTTCATTACAATCTTTACACAGCAACTGTATGCAGATACGGAAAATGCAAACATATTGCTTCAAATCAAGCGTTTACCAGAAAAATGCTACGAGAGTCTCTCACATCAAAAATTTTAATTTATGTTATGTGTATCGAGAGACAGTTTAATTAGTCACAATAATTTTGAGAAATAAGTCAGGATTTTAAAGTCGTAGCTACTTCGGCGACTCGATTTCTGCATTCGACGACGATTTCATTACTTTTATTCACAATATTGTAACTATAAATAATTCTTTTAAAGTAATTTATAGCCAGGCCAGCGAGCAGGGGTACCACCCTACTTTACCCTCCCGCTCCAATAAACCTTTCCTTTTCCCCCCACACTTCTTGAAAAATCGTACAAAATTTCGTAGCGTTGCTGCGTCAATGAGGCTTAGATTTTATATTTATGACTTCCAACCACTATAAGAAAAACTTTGTCCCACTCTTCTGCGCTGTCCAAGTTACCAGAGGTCCACTAATGAATTACTTATTAAAAACATAAGACACACAGATGATTCGAATTTTTGGGGATAGGTTTGCACTGTCGTTTGATAAATTTTTAGACCATTTAAAGCAACAGTTTGAAACCTATGAGTTGTCAAAGTCCAGCTATATGAAAGAAATACAAAAAAACCCATACTTTCTTCAGTTTTTTTCTACAAAACGAAAGGAAAAAATACTTTCAAAAATTATTTGCATATTATAAAATGGCATACAATTCTGCGTAAAATGAGACCTTTTTCAATAAAGTAGGTCAATCCGAATGGGCAAAGTGAGGCTTCAAAGTCAGGGCTCTACTATTTTGACGACGACAGTAATTAAAATATTCCAAATCTGTTTCTTCGGCTGCTCCAATTCAAACATTTGGCAGAAATTACCGGGGTGAATAGTTTTGTGTAACGTATTCCTAGACGTGTCTCCTCTCTGTATATAAAACACATAAAACCAATTATACACAAAACGTCAAACGAAAACACTTATAGAAATAAGATGTTACCATCAAAGCATGTTAACGCTTAGCAAATCCTCAAAAAAAGCGGGCAAACAGATTTCGTGTTTACGAATCGCGTCTACTCAAACAGTTTTCTGGTACAGCGCGTTAAAAATACATCAAAGAAATAGTCTGCTTAAGTTTGCAGACGACACAATGTAGTTAGGCTGATATAAACGTTTACATAATTGCAAGTTTCTAACTTTCAGCAGCCATTGACTGCGTGTATGAGAAATTCACACACCACAAAGCTTTGGAAAGATTTTCATTAACACAAAACAGAGGGAATTCTTCGTTAAAATTCACATCGCAGTATGGTTGGAAACATCTCCTCAGCTCCTTCATTTTGGAAAATTTGTATATTTGAATTCATGCCGCTTAATTAAGATAAATCTAAATGTTAGTATTGCTGAATAATTTTTATAGCGACATGTGATCACGTACAATTGTTTTTACTTATTTCATATATTTGTGGATAAAATATTTCAGTACATGAATATATCATATTACTTCCCCAGTTGAAAATCATATTACTCCGTCACACAAGAAGTTCTCGTTCGTGTTTGTAACAGTAACGGTCTACTGTAACAAGATGGTCCTTTAGTCGATTTATGGCAAACAGAAAAGTATTATGTTAACAATTTTGCTTCGGATTTGAATGAAGAAACCTGACAGACACTACAATTAACTTAGATTCGGTTATTCACCAGTTAATGTTATGAATATAATTTTAACAGAATTTATTATAGTTCAGAATATAATTTATTAATCAATAATCATCAACGTACATGTACATAGTCAACCTAAAAGTATTCGGAAAAGTTTATTTATAAAATATTTTATAATTAATTTATAACAGTTCAAAATCTATTTTATTTATCAAGATTAAAATATTTGACAATTATAATAAAGTTTGTTTAAAAGGTCGTTAAATTAAGCGTATCAATAATGAAGTACACGCAAGAGTAAAATATTATTTAAATGAAATTTAATCAATAGTATTTTTTTGGACTATGCAATATGTTTATTAATTACTTTGCCCGACTTTTCATGGTGAAGGAGAATGGTGGAATTCTCCCGTCCTTCGGAAGGGCCTGAGACCTACCTTATGCAGGATTTCGAGGGGTTTTCCTAGCATGTATTTGAGGTGAATAGCGGGTAGGATCCTTGAACTACAGCTTGGGGCCCTGGTCAACCGTTCCTTGCTGTCCTGTCCCTTCCACATCCCCCTTTCAAATTCATTTCTCTATGATATTAAAGTGGAGTTGTTAGTTTCTGGATTTCCGCCCCCCCCCCCCAAGTACCCTATTACCCCCAAAAAATATTTTAAAGTTGAAATTAAAATTTATTGTGTTTAAACGTTTCTTGAAAGTTTAATAATTGTTGTAGTAGTCGTGAAATTAGTATTGAAAATCATCAATAGCCCAGCGCAATTAAATTACATCGTACGACATTTTAGGTACTGTGGGTTTAATTAAATATGAGTGAAACTAAAGCAAGGGTAACAAGCTTAGTGACGAATTTGTATTTAATGCAAGGAGATGGATTTTGAGCAGTGTTATTTGATCTAACGCTACATAAGGTAGACAAACTTAATTGACCAAAAAGGGACAATATTTGTAAAGTCGAGCCAAATCTGTGCTTATGCAGATGATGTGGCAATTATAAGCAGGGCAGTAAGCTTCCTTAAACAAATGGAGAGAGAAGCCTTCCAAGTACTTGCAGTAAACGGGAAAAAGACTAAGCATATGAGAATGTCTAGGACAGAGGGCAAAACAAGTCCTCGGGATATGAAATATGAAGGAGTTTCAGGCAATGCTGTACAAAAACAACTCCATTAGTAGAGAGATTGGGGAAAGAGCATATTACGCAAATAACACTTATTTACTAATCGATTCTTCATAAGAAAAACAAAACTGTGACTTGGACCCTGAAGGATTCAGATGTAAATACCTTCAGAGTGTTTGAACGACGTAGATGAAGGAAGATATTCGGGCAGAGGAAGGATGGAGAACAAAGTATAACGCTGATTGCAGGAGAGGATGTGGTTAGATCTTCCAAAGCTTTCCATTTTTTACGGAATGCAGAATGGTATTTTTGCCACGGGTCGGATAGTAGAAGCATGTAGTCACAATTGGCGACTTGCCACGTGGACATGCAGTTGCCTGGTTACCACGTGCTGAAGATCTATTAAGATAAGTTGGTCCAGCTCGACAGTTTCAGCTGCCGATGAGATGTGATTTTATCTCGCAGCCATCCCCACAAACCACACGCGACTCAATATTGGGGGAAATTTTCCAAGTACTGAAGTCGACTTGATTGATAGATTCCTGCCTCGTGCAAAATGGGCCGGGTTCCTGTTTACAATGTCAGCTTCAGTCTTTTCTTTGATGCAGACCTCAAATAAGCGTTCGAATTAAATAGAAACTGCTTGCCTCTAACGTAAGTTTCACGTAGTTACACTTAATTATATGTTGAAGGATCATAGTAATAACTAATAAAACCCCGCCCACGCTTCATGTAAATGCCCTATTCCATGTGCTACATGGACTTCTTTTTCTACTTTGATGAACGAATGAAATCTAACGGAACGGTTTAATTATGTTGAAGCTTTACAATATTTATCGTACTATTGGCAACAATTATTTCCGGGTAACTTTGAAAGGTGCAAACTTAATTATTTACTATGCTCATGAGTAAAAATTTCTTGGGATTGAAGCCTGGTCATATAAGAATTGAAAAACGACGCTTCGATGAACATCTCATTCATCTTTATCATTTACTTGTTTCATCGAAACGTCGTATTTCAATTCTAATAAGACGCGGGTTGAAACCGAAGAAAAAATGTCACGATGGTTATGAGGTTTTCAGACATAATGTTAAATAGGAACGTAGTCTAAGCAACCTTATTTTATCATAAATATTTCAACTTAGTTGGAAGGTGTACGTCATTACCAAGATATGTTAATTAAAACGAATTACCTTCAGAGGTTTTCAAAATAGCGTTCGTCATTGTGCAATCCATGATAATTAAATATTCCTTCATTCAAAAATTAAAAATGAGTGAAACGTTCGATTTAATGATTCTATTCATGTTTACGTGAAATTAAATGTTGTTATTCCTGCATATATGTGACCAATATTATCGCAGTTAAACACTAAGTTAGAAAGAAAATAGTACTTGTTGATTACTTTCTGTTTATTATGCCGATAAGTTTCTAAAGTTCCGGCTATTGTTTGCTATAAATGTTTCAACTTTATTATGAAACGTTAAAATAGAACTCTTAAGACTCCAGAGAAATTTAACAAAATATTGCTCCATATTTTTATAAAATACATGAAAAGAGAAATATTACGTAAATAATTGAAAAGCGCATCTAATTCCGATATTGATTTCGTAATGGCGTGCCTAGGCAAACCAACTAACAGCAAAAAATGAAATATTGTGTTAACAAAACAAAATATTTGTTGTAAATGTGATTTGATAACTTTAGTTTTTTTTAAAAAAAATTGTCATATCATTATTTTTAATTTAAATGGGCAAATCATGGTTGAAAATTGAGTCGAAGAAGATTTGGTATCAATATGTCTGTGAGATTAACCTTCTCATCTTACTTTCAATCAGACTCTCAAGCTTCAATTTCTAAATGTTTTTTTTGGAGCCGTAAAATGAAGAGTTATAAAACGGTTAATGGACCGCGATAGGTAAATATCAACTTCACCCACAAATGCATGAAATTATTACTCAACAAATTAGCTGCTATGTTTAGGAGGTTATAAAATGCCATATGACGAATTTTCTGATATGAAGTGTACGGGAATGCTGTTAAGTTGGTAACAACAACTATCAGGGTAGTTTATTTCCTGAGTCGTAGCTAAAATAATCCTTTGGACCTCCCTTTTGCACAATATGCACAAATAGCAAACAATTATTCAAGACTTTGCCAATTTTCTAAAAGTAATTGAAACTCACAGATGTCCCCAAAATTACAATTTATTGTAAATTGTACATGTGAGCCTCGCTTTTAATAATCAACATGGAGTGATATTACATTCTTTCGCCGATGAAGCCAAAAAGCTCAGACGTAATGTTGTAGTTGCATGCTTTAATAAATTGATAATTGTAGTACTTATTGAATTATTTATGCGTGGAGGAATTCAAAAAGTATATCATGGATAATTTTGAGAGTTGGACTAAAGGTAGTACATTTCCAAATAAAACTTTCAGGAAGCTGCGAAAAACATGGTTGAACGAGTTCCCCAACTTCCTTCATAATTCCTGAGCGTGTGGTTGCATTTTCACAGTAATGTGACCATATAATTGTATTTTTGGAATGATGGTGATCGAAATGACGCTCATTTCACTCCAGCAGTTCAAATTCCTAAGTTAGCAGAAAACTCCTTAATGGATCAGTTTTCTTAATCAGAAAATCATTCAATTCAAATTAGATATCCGTTACGTGATATTTGTCAAGCCGGGTTAGTTTGTCTGAATAAAGATGAGGAACGAATGTGTAAGGGAATCATACGTTCCTGAAGAAGACGATTACCGGATCCCCTGTCAAATAGATTAATTAATGTAAAAGGCTGAAGTCCGTAGGATATGCAGATGTAGGATTGTCAATAGAAGGGCAATGGCAGCTGTAGAGTGGTGTTATCTTGGGGACGAGGAAGAACATCTGTCGTGGAGACGATGGCAGATAAGGCGCTCACTCACCTACAATCTGTTTCCAATCCCAATTCTAACACACAGCTGCATCCAACCTCATTACCTGTAACCAGACCTACTTTGTCCACCATTTTCATCAACTGTTCTCTTTATACTACTTCACTAATCCAAACCCATTACAATGACAACCTGTCAAACAAAAATTTGTATTTTAGACTCCATACCGGATTCATGAGCAACTTTTCATATTTTTTTATTTTAAGTCACATGAACCTTGTGGTCGTTAGCGACTACTACATTTTTACGTTGCATAACTACGCAGAAGCCCTGAATTGATGGTTAAAATTTGTTACGGAGCTTCAGGTCGGTAATGGATTTTATTGTATTTGTACTGATGTGTAAGACATTTAGATTATTGGTGATTAGGTTTGTATTTCTTTCGAATTGTGTTGAATTACATTCGAATATATGTTTCATGGTTGTAGGGTTATTACAGGATTCGTTAAGTGTGTGTATATTTTTCGATAAGATGCATTGATGTTAATTTGGATTAGCCTAATCGTAAACGTGTGTAGATGATCTGGTCTCTCATCTTATCTACCAGAATGTGTTTGTGTATGTGTTTGGTCCGTCGTTTTTGTGTCAATTCTTGTTCCCGTGACGATTTTCTTGCTCGCTGGTCAACTCAAATTTAAACCTTTCAATTGTTGAATTGCGAAGAGTATGTTCATGGTGCAAAGTACATATTATTAATAATACTTAGCTGGTATTGGGTGTTTGCCCGGTGGCTGCTATATGCAAAGTAAGCAAAGCAATTTGCATTAAATAACAACCTTTGGGTTATTCGTAACCAAATCTATATTTCCAAGTCATGTACTCCACGCCACTTACTACAGATGACTGTAATCTGAACGTGTTCATCCTCTGATGACTTCTGGGCAAATCTTGATTTTCTTCAAAGGAGGAGATGATCCCTGATTTTTTCCCCTATCCTTACAATTAATTTTCTTGGGGTAACAGGCTACATGAGTGTGATCCCGAAACAGGCAACTACCCTTTAATAACATGAGAGGGGTGGGGGTGTAATATAGAGCAAGGAAGCCCAGGGTTGGGCCCCCGAGGTGTACCTTAAGGATGCTACCCGGCGATTCACCTAAAAGAGATGCAGAAACGCGTTTTTAAGTACGCAGGAATTTGAGTCCAGAGTTAGCAGCCTTTATATTCGGAACCCGTGGAAAAATCCCTTCGTAACACGAACTTATGGTATGTTTACAGATTGATTTAATCTATTTCTGTAATGCCTACCGTGGTTTATTTATTCATGTTAAGAAAAGTAGAATGGTTATAAGGAGATTGTACCCCAGAAACGAGAAGGCAAAGACCGTGCACGGAGCGAAATCCTCTTGTGTATCCAGAGCATGAAGTCTTTCTGGGCCAACAATCACACACGCCACAGGAACCTTCACGCTGAGAACCATTGCACCAACTATAACAACCTTAATTCCCTTACCACGACTCGTAGTTCAACAGTAATAAACGAAGTGCATCAGGAAGAAATGTCCTTATTACACAAATCTCTACTCCTTTTGCACACTAGCGTCAAACAATTACTTTACGCTATAATTAAACCCGGGGAGTCATCTATTGCAAAATTATAGAAGACTATATTAAACAACACTTGTATTATTTTAATTTTACTTAACCTGCGTAACGTATCGGGCTCTGAAATTTTCAGAATATTGCCTACTGTTGTCGTCAAAATAGTAGAGCCCTGAGTTTGAAGCCTCACTGTGCCCATTTGTAATGACCTACGTTATTGTGAAAGCTCTCATTTTACGAAAAAATGAATGCCATTTTATATGTAAATGAAAATTTTTTGTAAGGATTTTATAAGTGCGTTTTGGTGAGAAAACTAAAAAACGTCAGGGTTTTATTGTCATGCTTTTACATAGCTCGACTTTGACAAATCATAGATGTCAAATTATTACTTCAAACTCTTCTAAACCTATTCGCAAAGTTTAAATCATCTGCGTTTCTCAAATTTGTAAAAATTATTTAATCAGTGGACCTCTACTAACTCTTGGACAGCGCATCGCAGAAGAGTGGATCAAAGCTTTTCTTGTAGCTATATGAAAGAAAGACAAAAAAAACCTGACTTTTTTCAGTTTTTTCTCCAAAACGCACATATAAAATCCTTAGAAAAATTTTTCATTTAAATATCATAAAGTGGAATTAGATTTTTCGTAAAATGAAAGCTTTCAGAATAACGTAGGTCATTCCGAATGGCACAGTGAGGCTTGAAATTCAGAGATCTACTATTTTGACAGTGACGACAGTAGGAAACTGAGACTGGCTTCCGCGAAGCATCATGATAAGAAATATGTTGGACGTTACTTGAGAAACTCAAAAATAACTCAAAGCAACTAACTGTTGTCCTTAGTTATCTCAGGACAAACACAGGGAATAAATTAAACAGAAATATTCGATAAAGAGCTTAATTAAAGCAAGTAGCTATGAAGATATGGAAGAGAAAGTTGTAAAGCACTCGGATTTCTCAGTGTATTTGGTATTTGAGTGTTTTTTGGTCTTTTTCAATCATTCACGAAACCTTTGGTCTGGAAAGAGAATGTAACAGCAAATTTTATTTAGACTCTTTGGCCTGGTGATGACAACGTTAAGAAGGTTCAGTATAGTTAATGTTAGAAATCTTTCGCCGAAATTAGTGAGAAAGACGAAAGATAAAAGGTAAAATCGATGGTAAACTTTTTTCGTAATATAGTTTCATATTGTATACGATTCTGCCAAAATGTAAGATTTTTCTCAGTGATGAAAATCGGAATGTATTTTTCCTGGTTACTCAGCTCGTGTCTGTATTAATTTCTTACGATCCCCGTCTTTAATACGCAACAAACTAAAATTAAGTCACATATTTTTATTAGCATTACAGGAAGGAGCCCTGTGACGAAGTCGGGCGATTTACAGACAAACTAAGGTCGTGAAGTAATCACGTTGATGACACTTCCAAACCAACATCTACATGAAGTCATATATCGAACATATTTTAGACAAAGTACTTGACTAAAGTTCGCTTAAGTAGTTGCAGTAAAGTATTTATGGAAGTAATGTGAAATCGGTATACGAAAGTAACAATAACCGCCGTAAGCAAAGTTGCAAGGTTTGTAAATTGTACTGAGTACAAAGCCCAGTAATGCATGGACGTCCTTGTAGACAATCCTCAAGGCCCGTGACGCAATCTACATCCGGTCAAGGGCTGGACACCCTAAGACTTGACTTCTATCTAAGAATCTATGGCCAAATCAGCTTTAACTTATCATACTGTAATGGTAACGGACAACTAAATTCGGAATTTGGTGGTACAAAATCAAAGGCCACCGGATCTACAGAAATTAAAGAAGGTTGCGGACACAGAATAAAACCTAGACAGTTTGGCATCTGTCTCGGTTTTCTATAATCATTCGAACTGCGTAACAGCTGGTTGTGACGAGGTCTGGCACTTTCCCCGAACGTTGTTGGTAAGTGGGGTCCAAGGGTCCTCACAAATGCTTCAGATAAATACTTTTTATTGGAGACGATGCTGTCCCCCATCACGAAGGGAAATCAAGTAATGGAGTGGAGAAAATTATTAAAAACAGACGCAAATTGATTTTAGAGCATTAAGAATTAGGAGTTGGGGACAGGCAATTGGAATTTTGATGATGACGGATGGCGAGAGGCTTAGAGGGTGTGTGTGTGTGTGTGTGTGTGTGTGTGAGTGAGTGAGTGAGTGAGTGAGATAGAGAGAGAGACGTGAGGGGGTATCCAACTACAGGTCGGAATGTTAAGATCTTTGGAGTGGTCTTGAATTGGCTGATCCAATTGATCGTGACGGCATATATATTTCTAAATGTTAGTTTGTAAGTAATTTAATTTTTGTAAATATTGTATAAAGAGTTTGTCAATCATAACAAAAGGCTGGCTTTATAAAAATAATTTGGTGAATAAATTGTATACGTTATGTATAACACTGCTCAAAGTCCATCTCCTTGTTTCACTCCTGTCACTAAGCTTGTTACCCACTTTCACCCTTGCTTTAGTTTCACTCAGTCGTTTTTATCGGCCTTATTAATTTTGGGGGAATATTGTACGCTTTAAGTATCTCCTCAAATGCCATCCAGTTAACACTGTCTTTCACTTGAACTACCGTCGGTAAGTTTGTTTATGAGTCGTCTTAAGCTAGGCAACATGAGACAGGAGTGACCGATGCGAGCCCGCATCACACACGCAGCAACAGCGACCTTAATCATCTCTGTTGTGGCTTCACATCATGTGCAAACTCTAACAACAATTAATTTCTCCAAATCCGTACACACCTCAGCACGTTACGCCGTCGTTACTGCTAGATAATTCACGGTGACGCAGTGATACGCACACTTGAGGGAAACATTGCCCGATAATTACGACAGCACGCAGCGTAATACATAGAAGCAACATTATCGACTTGTAATATCAAAGACTTTTAAATCAGTGATGGGAGGTTGACACCTGCCCACTTTCACTGCAGAGCACCTGCTGGATCGTGACACCTGTTCGTTGCCCTAAAGCAGACTTGCACCTCAGCAGCACGCGCTGCCCAATCTCAGCACCTTCACTTCAATTCCTGCGAAATCTTGGTCTTGGACTCTGAATCACCATCAGAATATCGTATATAATCTCTTACATCATGAAACATCGTATATACGACCTGTTTTATTCACGAGTGACATCCTTAAATTAGAAAATGTGAAATTTGCCACCTTTGCCGACGATGCAGCGATACTAGCAACGGGGCATAATCAGACAACGTCCAAAAAGCTAGTAATACTATCTACGAGTTGACCACTGGAAAATTAAATTAAATGAATTAATAAAAGAACTAACAAAAGAACGCCTCAGCCACCATCTCTGAAAATAAACAGAAACATTGTGCCGCATGAAAATAAAGCGAAAGATTTGGGGATGACTCTGGATACAAAAAATTAAGGTGGAAAGTACACGTCAAAAGAAAATAGAAATGCTCAATATAGATGGCTTATCGGAAAATATTCTTGCCTGTAATTACCAAATAAATTAAAAGTATATAATCAGATAATGAAACCTACAGCTTTGGGGTCGTGCCAAAAACAATCACACCAAGAGCATACAAACCCTTCAGATACATGGTTTTATATGGCATGGTAAATGCACGGGGATCTATCCATGCCAAGGAAGAAATAGAGGTTTTCAGGGAAACACGAAACCAGACTATACCGGCATGTAAGCTCGGCTATTGGAGAATCACCATAGTTACCGAAAACTGAAGAGGACGAAACCTTTTGAACTCGTCTAGGCCATCTAGGCGAGGGAAAAGTCAAGTCAGAATATTATTAGAACCTAAATAGTGACGTTGGACAGAATTTAGTACAAAAGTACCTGATATTAAGAGATAGCAGACCAGTTTTAATATGTAGAACAGCAATTTTTTTAAAGGAAAATGTTATGAAATGTTTGTCAAACTACGTATACTAAAATATGAAGGAAATTATGAGGTTACAGATTGGAGACATTAATATGGGGGTCGTAAATCATAAGCGAATTAACAAGGCTACGGATTAATTAGGTGAAAATGACACGCTTATTGAACTAATAGTCAGTCAACTGGAGCAAATGAGGTGGGCGTAGAGATTTTTTTTTCTCCATGGCTCTACAGCCCATTGTGGGCCTGGGCCTACCGAGTCGACTGCGGACTGTCATCTTGCATGACACATTCCGAATTTGGAGTGACACGTGGTCAGCGTATCGATCCTCCAACAGTCTTAATCCCGGTGGGCGTAGATTAGAAGAAATAAATAAAGCAAAAATGGTACAATGGAAGAAACATTTTTTGCTAGAGCCGAATAAATTAACACTGTTTACTATTACCGACTGTTTTATCACGTGTTTCTTATTTTAGACTTGCAGAGATGCTCAACAGCTTTGAATGAAGTGCTGTAGCAGTTTGAAAATCCGACGCTTTAACTAGAATAATTTTGAACATGCCAGAACAACTTTTCCTGCTCTTTACAATTGTGGTAGCGTGATCAAGCTTTGCCATTGTTGTGCTTGGACATGAAATGTGCAATAATCAGCAATGGCCTTGAAGAAAAGAATAAAAAAACAGTGCGCTTTCCAACCATGCATATGTTATGAGCACCCGCGCACTAATTGCAGTGTGGAATATTTATCGCTTGTTGGCGCTCCGATTTCTCCATAGAGCACGCTTTCCCGTGTTACACGCAGAAAGCGAGCGAGACGCTTCCTCATTCCTTCACGCAGGGCGTCCGTCTATTACCTCATCTGCGTCCCAACAAAAAACACAACTGTCAACTTTCTTCTTTGTTTCTGTCGCCTTCTCTCTGCATCTATTTATTCTTACTTGCTTCGAGCACATATAACCTAAGTTATAAGAAAAACTTATTGGTCAATTTAAAGATCTACGAACAAATCGAAAAATACAATGGACGAGTATAAAAAATTCATTGACATTAAATTATAGTTCAATAAAAATTGTTTGCTGGGATGTAATTGCTGAAGAGGCGTTTCTGTTGACTTTATCAAACTGCAGGCAAACGTTGCTTGGTTATAATGAGACATTTGTTATAAAGAATAATAAATTATATGTATGCGTCTATAAAAGTTAATAAACAATAAAATAGCCATAAAACAGACACACACAGGAATGTAAATTGTGAGACATATAAGAAGACAAATCTGTTGCATTGTTTAGCAAGACCTTGTCAAAATTGTACTTCGCCTGCTAAAACAACTCTTAGAGACTGTGAAATCACAGGCCACGTAAGGTGCTACAGGAATGCCGCTCATCAGATGTATGCAGATTTTCGCTTTCCAATACTTCCGTACGCATTCCTGAGCACGCACACTATTGCTACTCGTTCATTTTTTGTTCTTTCCTTCTAAAATCAACTTAAAGCTCTTACAATATTCCGGTAGGTCCGCGGGTAACATGATATTATTCCTGAATCGGGGAAATTCTCTCTTTGGATGAGATAGAATAGAGAAAAGAATAAAACCATAATGTAAAGTTTTCTCATTCTCGCATTTGGAAACGAGACTGAATAAGGAAAATGCCTGTGGAGCCTCTTTACCCCCCCCCCCCCAAAAAAGAAGCTTAGTAGTTGTTTAGTATGTGCCACTGTCTGTAATGTAGGACAATCATTGTATTTGGAATTCTCTCTTTGGATGAAATAGAATAGAGAAAAGAATAAAACCATAATGTAAAGTTTTCTCATTCTCGCATTTGGAAACGAGACTGTATAAGGAAAATGCCTGTGGAGCCTCTTACCCCCCCCCCTCCCAAAAAAAGAAGCTTAATAATTGTTTGTATGTGCCACTGTCTGTAATGTAGGATAATCATTGTATTTGGTGTGTGAATTTCCTAGAAGGATCGATGACAATTGTGGGAGAATAATTTTAGTCAACATTGCCATTGCAACTATTTTATATTTTTTATTCATTTCAGTATGTTAAGTGATAGTATTAGGAAATATAAAAGAGTCAGTGAAGTATATCACATGTCACATTTATAGAAATTACAGAACGATCATTTATCAAAACGTGAGTTTACTCGAGAAATGGTGCCATCACTTGTCGCAAATTGAACTGCTGGTTGGTTAGTCTCACAAACGGTGAACCCAATGAAGTATGAACGTGTAGGGTAGGGTGGGGGTAGGCTAGGGGTAGGGTAGGATCCTCAAGCGCTGAAAGAAAGATACGGTTGTTATTGAAGCAAAGAAATTGTCGAGAGGTTTGAATGTCGTGGACCGCAGTCGCTGGAGCATGGTCCATTGAGAAGACGATGGCTTGTGGCCAGATAAGGCTCCAGGTGTTCCTTATCTGTCCTCCCACACAATCGCTTCAGCCTAAGATTATTGGTCACCTGCTTTGGGGAGAGCAGTTGCAGCACTGTCACATGAACACAATCTCTCGTGATCATGCTCATCTTGGAACGTCAACCATCTTTATTTCATTAAACCACAAAGTTTCCTAAATTCAGTTTCATAGCTTTCATGGCTGAGCTTCTTCAAAGTCCTAAGCTTGAACGAACGAATGGATTTTATTTGTCGCACGTGGTTTCATAATAGCGACAAGCGCAGACTGAGTTATAACTTTGACAGACTGTAGATCAACGAACATTCTTCTGGTGTTTTGTGATGCCGGGTGCATCTGTAGTCATCAGGTTGGTATTCCGCTGGCGTGATGATGCCGCAACCACCCAGCAGCACGGCTGGTACAGTTGTGATGGTTACATATTTGTCACTGGTGTGAAGTGTGTGTGTGACGTAAGACAGGTGGAAAAGACGTTCCCAGGCTGAAGATAGCCTTGCGTAGTGCCGACCAGTGTTAACATGCAAGGCCAGTGCAAGGCTTCCCTAACGGGACACTTCAATCTGTGACCTTCCGTCTTTTGTTTACTTTCCTCTGAGACGACTCCAAATTCTCGTGTTTCCGTTCGTTTAAGTGTGAAACTGAGTCTTAAATGGCAGGCGCCGCTCTGCAGCCCGCCTGTGAAACTCGCCCGCCACTTTACATGCTACACAACTTAAATCTGCAATTTCTGATACCGTTCTGGTCAGCCACTTCATTTCATACTGGAAAATCCCATGAGAATTTTAATCATTGGGAATTGTCAGAAACTGATCATCCCCTGTTTTATCCATTCCAGCTCTATTCAATCCAAAAGTAGAACAATCGTTACCTTTCCACCTAAATATTTCAGAGTATGAACAAATTTACCTCGATCTTATCACAAATTTATGAATAATTTGTTATTAGGTGGATAATGTGCGTCGTAGATGTTCGCTAATGACGATAATTTTATTCACGATAAATAATATACAAGTTCGGACAGCTTCTCTCTTTTTAACTTTTATGTTTGGTAATGAGAGTAATGACATAATTTAGCCTATTTTTCAATCAGTGTATAGTCTAAATATAGTCAAATGAATATAGCGTCCAACACCAAAAGGTCTTGGAATTTTTTAATGAAATATTACATAAAGTAGTAGTTTGTGAATATAATGACGAGTCATTTTTCACTGAAACCGCTAATTATTTAGCGAGTAAACAATAATTAATAAAATTATTATTACTACCATGAATCTTAGTTCTCTTTTACGAGTTCATAGTGTATGATAAGAATAGATTAATATTTATTAGATTTTCCATTATTCTTCTTATTGTGCATATTCAGTACGAATATATTGACGATTAGTTGTTTTATAAATTAACTGATTCTATAAAATCAAGTAACTGTGAAGGAATTTGTATGGAAGCTATCCTCACGAAATAACAACGTTGCACGAGCTAACATTCCTTTTTATTCTGATTATCTTTAACCAGCTGCTAAGTTTTATAACTTCTTTTGGTTGTACAACGGACTTGCAACTTTGGGATCATTATTAATGTTCAAATGATAATAAAATTGTTGATTCACTCAAATATGTTGTATGATTTGTTCTCTGCGACAAGTACCAACAAAAACAAATATTTTTATCGAGACAAGCAAATAACAGCTTTTTCAATGTCCTGGTCGGGTTGAAACCACAAAACTGTTGTCTCCGTTATGTTGAATTTGGTCGTTTAAGTATCTGGCCTCAATTTCTTTTGGCATAACATTACGCATTTAGTTTCAATTGAAATCGCATTCTCGAGACATGAAGAAATAGAGTTGCGAATGAGATGATATAAAAATCTGTATTTTGTAAACTTCTCATATATTTACTTTAATAATAATCAGCCATCGACATGTTAACATTTTTTAATTTATTCAATAAAATGTTTTTATTTATACTGTCCATATTTATATTTAATACAAGCGGAACACTCATAAGTAATTTATTATACACCATTATTTATATCTATTATTGTTTAACAACAGATAAACAGGTATTGTAAAATAGAAGTGAACAATGGCTTAAAATGGAACTCGTATGTTACCCTTGATTTTATTTATAAATGTGCCAGTATAATGCATAAAGAATAAAGTATATAAAAAATTAAAGTATGGCGTTTCACGAATTATTAAAAAAAATGCGGACATATGGACGATTTACTATTATTATTAAAATCTGTTTTGTTTATATTTTGCGTTGTTTTCTTAACCATTCTTCCATAGCCCTGGAATCTTCATGATATCACGGCTATGCAAACAAACTATGGAGATATTTTGTAAAGTTTGTTTGAAACGTTGTACGTTTCCCTGAGCAACTAGTTTGCAGAATTTACGGTTATTCAGAGGATATCCGGTTACGTAAGGATAATGCATATGGATGGACAGAAACGAAACGCCTTGCAGCCTTTTGCACATTTCCAAGCAAAGGTTTCGTACTTTTCACTGTCGTAGTGTTCATTTCCACTAAATGCCATCGTAATCAGATGAGTTGCGTGATACGGTTCCAGCTCCACAGATTCCAGACGTTTCGAATGCAAATTAATTTTTGCACTCAATTCATAATTCCCAGTTTTTTCTGATGCGACTGAATGAAATTATTTGGCGTGTTTTTGGTGCTTTTCAGAACATCCAGTAGACAAATGAGAGTTTGACCACTTTTTCATTTAATTAGGGAATCGCTGGAAAGTAAAACTTCCACGTAAAATGCGTGGTGGCAAAATTCCTCTAGACTTTGTAAATAAATTGAAATCGCGGAGTGGTTGTTATGGTGGCTTAACCTACGTCTTTTAATGTAATTGGGATATTTTGAATAATTATCTGTATTCCAAAACTGTTGAAAAACAACAAAATGAATTCCATATAATTACTGTAGCGTCCTAAGATAATGTACTAACACAAACGTTTTACAATATTGTTATAATACGTTCATATTTATTTTTTAAAAAATGTATCACAGTCAACATTCAAATGAAAAAAAATCATCGGTATTCTTTTGAACATTTTTGTAAGAAGCTACAAAAATCAGTGAAAACGATATTTAATTGGTCACTATATATAGCTTCATATACAAATATTTCATTAATGGAGAATTAAAGTTAATAATAAAATAGCCAAAAAAGGATGCGTGGGAAAGATGTGAAGATTTCAGAACGTTGTTTGGTTTTTATTTATTCACACCTAGTCCCGATCTGTTTCTGACTATTTTATATTCTAACTCTTTCACTTACTGGCTTTTCATCTTCCTGAAGGCAATTTTTCCACCTTAAGCAGTATACTTTCAGGTTTTATTTTATTTTTTAAAACAAAGTCTGTATTCAAATTATGAAATTAACATTTTTCTTTTCTTGAGGAACGCTTTCTGGTTGGCCTGGGCCATATGTAAACATTCTTTACTGATCTTCCTTGGGTAGGATCCTTAAACTATAGCCCGGGGACCCTAGTCAACCCTCGTCTACCTTGCCTTGTCTTCCGCATCCCCCCATTTTTAATTCCTTTCCTACGTTTTCAGGATCATCCTTATGTAATTTAACCACCGTATTGTAATGAATTTTGGAATTAAACTGCAGTACTTCCACGTTCGCCCGTGACCGAGATGATGTTATTGACTGTAATAATATAATGAGGACGAGACGCGACGCGATGCGACGCGACGCGTGCAAGTGGCCACGCGACTTCCGGTCGGTCGGGGAGATACGTCCAGAGTACACTTCCAGAACACGAAAACCGCATTTCATTACAACGGCTCCGATCCCAAACAGAGCTGCCACCTTACCTAGCTCCAAACTTTTCCTCCTGTTGCCGCCAAACTACAAACAAATATAGACAGCATTGCTACCGCATTACTCGAGAAATAACCTTCGCTACGAGTCACGACCTAAGGAAACACTTCCTTGCAAGGATAATAAAAAAAAGCAGTGTTAAATACCATATATGAAATTGTTGTGACGAAAAATGGAGGACAGTACAATTTTTTTTGGAGCCCTACACAAGAAATTAAATATATGAGCTGGAAATGACAGAAAGTAACACTGGAAAATGGAGGGATATGAGTGGAAAGCCATGGAACGAACAACTAGATGTATGAAAAACTAGGTTAACTACTGGAATGACTCCAATTTTAATGGCTCCCCATTAGCAGTTTACTTCAGAATTCGATTGTATAAACATTTACCAGTTAACTGTGGCATAACCATCCCTCTCGTAAGGTTGACTTATTAATAGCATTGTCGTTACTGCTCATAATTTGGGATCGAATTAAAAATATTGTTCTACTTGTAATAAATATTAATTGAATTCGTTAAATACACAAACAACTCGACTATAAACAAAAATTTCCCTCGTAGTTGACCCCGTTGCCGAGTGACGTCTCTAAATACCGTTATACTTCACAAAATCGAAACTCCTGAGTAACTAGAACGTGTGATGAATTGATATTGACTATCACTTACAGGAAATTAATATAATAGAATGGTAAATGTATGGAGCAGTGATTGGCAAGCACAGTAAACTATTCTCACATGTGTGTTTATATTTCTAATAACATTATTATGATTTGTATCTATAGATTTAATTATTATAATTTTATAAGATACGTTATTCTCATTACAATTTGTAATCTGAACTACTATGGAATCCGTAGTAAAAGTGATGTGACCCACCGGCAAATATTTATGTTAAAAAAAATTTAAATATGACTCAGATGTAAAAAATGTTTCCGACCACTGGCAACACAACCTTGAAGCTAGTCTGCTGAAAACTTACACATCGTACCTGTGCTTCGTATTTTAATCTCTTATATTATACAATGAGTAATTTTGGAAAGCACTTTTTCAAATCGGTTACGAATAGCCGGATGTTGACCAATATACGGATTTTAATTAGATAAATTAGCCACAGGAAGAAAGGTCCAATTTGCAGGAATACAATTTTAAATAATTGTCATAATTATAACAAATAACCCAGGCTCGGCTAATTGAAAATATAATTTCTGTAATTAATATACATATACACGAGAAAAAACTAATATACTAATGTATAAGGCGTCCCTTTAAAATATTCCACTTTCCAAAGGTCCGGGAAAAAAAACACATTGTTCTACTTATGGTACTTCAATAAATTCTTTGAGTTGTTTTGTCATTGTCTATATTTAAATATAACATGTACTTGCTTTTCGTGTGCGTTTTATAATATGAGTGGTTGAAGCGGGTGACCGTGTATAATAACGTTTATTAATTAAGGGCTAGGGATCACGATTGATAAAACTTTGCCGTACGGGAATCGAACCCAGTACCTGCAAATTGTATTTCTATATACAAGTCCTAATCCAGTCGTGACGTTTTCATAACATTAAAGCTGAGCTTCAATTGATGGAATTTCTACAGTCTTGAATAGTGCTTATTTATATATTAGTATTTTACTATTCTATTCGAAGCTGAAAAATAACCCATCTTAATAAAATAAATTAACATGTTACTTAATATATTCTTTGTACCGTTATGCTGCAAATTCAAGACGTTTCTTGACAATTAAATTTAATGATAAGGAAATAAAGACGCTCGTAAAGAGCAAAATAACTTGACGAGCGTTTTATATTTGCTAGTCCTTTTGAGTGGTTAGTGACAGATGCTGGAGATTCGCATCATGGACCTGTTTTTTATTGGTCTTTTAATTTCTGTACATTCCTTAAAAATTTCGACATCGGAGGAGGAAAGCCTGAATCTTTTGCTAAACACATTTATGATGATGGAAGAGAAGTAATGATTGACAATAAGAAAGATGATGACCAGATGTGGGTTGCAGCAGGTGAGGCGGCGGCACCTGGCGCAGATGCACAATGCTTTCGAGAATTTATCCTCATTTCCAAATATAAGCCATCGCCTCATGCGCGGTACAGCTTGTACTCGTTTCTGTGCCTTCCATTATTATTTGATGTTGTGGAGTCAGCTTCACCTCAACTCTCCGTCATATTACAATGGTCATAACTTACGGTGGTTCCAACTTTATACACAATTCGAACCAAAAGACTGCCAGGTCGGAATTTTGTTCACCTTAGGAAAATACAGATGATTAAGAATAAAGTATTCTCGGGTTTCCGTCCGGGTTAGGTTGCGAATAAGGCGCGACGTTTCGACGGCCGATAGCCTTGCCGTCATCTTCAAGCTTCAAGATGACGGCAAGGCTATCAGCCGTAGAAACGTCGCGCTTTATTCGCAACCTAACCCGGACGGAAACCCGAGAATACTTTATTCAGCATATACGCCGGGAAAACCTTCGTTCTTTAATTACAGACGATGAACTTCATTACTAGGCCTTGCACGAAAACGAACGCGTATTATGAAAAGACTACACCATTAGCTATTATAAAACAAAAAATTAGAAAAATTCTTTAATATTCCCCTTAAATTTTGTACATATGCGCCAATAACACAATCCTAAATAATATCCGGAGCTTCAGACTCTACGGCCATCACCTGCAATTCTACTGAACTATTTGTTGAATCCTGTGAACGTCAACACTTACGTTAATGGCCTATATTCAATAAACTGATTCACCTATACATTCTACTACGATTATGTAGAACCAACAAATCTGTCACCCTCAGAGTGACTCCGGCTGCTTCCAGATGGATCACAGTGTAACGTCGGGAGAAATATGGATTCCATACAGGTGGCGCAAACATGAACGAGAAATAACCTTAGAGGCTAAATATAGTAGAATATGCTTGTTTCAACGAAATACGAGACTCTTCTGAATTTTATTTGGACCTAATTTGTTCTTTCCCTTCAGTGAACTCGAGACAAGATAGAGTATCCCTTGAATTGGTTAATTATTGTTGTTTCACGAGTTATTTGGATTGCGCGCTGGTCGCTTTTTATATTCTTCCAAAGAAATGCAAGACTTCTTTTGTCCTATAGTTGAACATAGCGTCGTATTTACTCAGATAAACCCTCGTTGACTTACAATTTAATTTCTGAAAAGGTGCTTCTTCGTATATTGCAAAAAATATTTTTGTAGTAAACGCTGCTGATTTATTTTTCATAAACTTTACCATTGAATTATTTTTCACTGCTGACCTATTTCTGTAACAATTTATCTTCGATTTATTTTTCGCAGGACAAACTGAAAGTACATGGCCGTAGATCTGAAAGCTCCAGATTTTTTAAATTAATTCTACGAAGGACTGCGTTATTTGCCCTTATGTGAAAAATGTAAGAGTACTACAAAAGAATGTGTCTAAACTGTTTTAATATTAATAATACTAATAGTCGTCATGTTCCCTAAATCCTTGACGTGAAATTTGACAGGGTGCACATTACTGTTCATTTAAGTTTACTATTTACAAAATTATCACACAGCTGTTATAGCGCATAAAATAATTCTCTCGTGTTATTAATTGTACATGGTAGCTATTTACACTCATTATTTTTTTAAAATAATAATATGCTATAACATAAAATTGATTACTTGAGTATCTCGTGCTGCTCTTTTTTGAGTGATACACCTAGGATGGTTGGAAGGACGGAGAAAGCAAGGCTGAATTTTCTATTCAAATCTTATACGGGGCAAAAACCATGGATTGGAATTAGCTCCAGTTATATAGGCAGATGGGATCATCAGTTCAAAGTAAAATATAGAAAACAGATTATGACAAATTTTCATTCCTAAAAAGGACCATCAACGACTGGAATAATTTATCTGTGAGAGTAATATAAATTAATATTAATACATAGTCAAATTTAAATGTTAATGTCAAAGTGAAGTGTTAAGTTTATATATTTCTTGTAGTGCATTCCCTTCTCCGCGTCCCCGCCAGTTTTAGGAGACAGCTGGCCGACTGATCCAATCGGATCAGCGGATAAATCTTACCACATGCCCCAAGGTCTTCGACCTGTCTCGTCATATGTGAACCTTGAAAAATCCAGAGAGAGTACGAGGTGAGCCCCGGATCAATCTGGGGAGAAATATCAGCGAGAGAGAGAGAGAGAGATGATTGTCTTGGTGTGTGTTACTAGTGGTACAATGGTGATCAGGTGGTGAGCTGGAGCTGGAGCTGGAGCACGTGGCGCCGAGTCCCCTTGTATAGCTTCCCTCACAGCGTTAGATTTCAACATCTGCCAATACGTGGTGTGGCCCTTTGTTAGCCTAACAAACTTCCAAAGAAATTCGAGCTTTTATTCGTCAGTGATTAAGAGAAAAAAGACAAAGCGATTAAAGGGCCCACAAAAAAAACTGTGGAAGAAACTGCAATCCTCTATAGATGTCGCTCATCTGCGGATGAGAAAGGTAGGGGTTCTCTCTCATCTGCCTCGGGGGTGGGGGGCAAAGTTACTGTAATAACCACATCTCTATACTAAACAAATAAAACAAAGGTATGGAGGAGAATTTTAAGGTACGAGGGAAGAAAGTTAGTCCCATTAAGGAGAATGCCACATCTGATTTGAAGAGAATGCTTCAGCTTTTAACAAAGTACAGAATATAGCAAACTGACAGTTACGCAAATTGAAATCTGCATTTTGAAGAAACTGAAGATGAGTCGCAGGGCGGGGACGGAAAGAGGTAAAACCATCATTAGAAATGATTCAATTGAAAAGAGCAGTTGAAAAGCAGTGCCGTTGAAACTGCATGTAGTATACACTATATAAACCCAGCGGTTTTACTCCACAGTTGCACACACTGGGAACCCTTCGATCTTTAATTACAAACCCCTTGCTGAATTAAATTCAGGAACAAATGCTAAAGTTTTTCAAATTACCTGAGAGAGAATGCATTTGAAAAATTGATTCGAAAGAAATCGAAGATATGAATCTAATAACATGTGATGGGATGAGTTTTTTTCAGAGATTGTTAGAATTTTCATACGAAATCTTGTTGCATTTGGCTTTTCTGCCGAGGAATGCGCTTATTACAAATTTTACTCTAAATATGAAGTACTGTAAAATCTCGAGGCAACCCCCAGCCATAAAATATATTAACGAACTGTATATTTTACTTCTGAGCAAACAATCAGCTCACTATTTTGCACTAAATATATTTTAGCCCTGTGTTGTTCTTTTTACCTTAAAATCGATAAAAGTATAATAAGTTTATAGAGTTCTCCTATTTGCGTTAAATGTGGATACGTTAACGTGTACAATGGTACATGGTATTTATTTTGTTGATAAGAGGAAAGCTGCGGCTTTATCAGTCTCCCCCGGGGCACGTGCTCTCTATCGACTCTTGGGATTTTTCTAATCCAATGTAAAGAAGAAGATTCCAATACAGCTGTCTCGATTCAACAAAGTGTTTATTGTGCTGCTCGTCTCCCACAGCCGCTGAGCGACAAGTACTCGTATCTCATCTCGGACGAAGAATTATCCTCCACAATGAAAGCACCGCAAACATTTATAGACAACAAAATCATTTTCAACAGTTATTCCGTTCAAATCCTTTGTGGTAATAAACAAGCATTGATTATTCATAACGATAATATTTCTCCAGTCGCGGCTGAGGGTTGTTATGTACGAGGGAAACAAAAATACAATAGAAGATCTTTAGAATGACGCGGCAATGCTTTATAAACACGTAACGACGCTTTGATCGACAGATAAGCGTTACAAGTCTTAATTGCACAATCGATAACAGGCAAACCACAATCATAATTACACCTTTCCTTTTGCCTAGCTGACAGCTTTCCTTACAGTCTCGTTACTAAGCTGTTGTCGCCATCCTAATTCTACTTCATACTCTATTAGTATTTGCGCATTCAAATAAATAATACGACTATTATGGAATACAAATATATATTTTCCTTAAATATTATTGAAATAATATATTAAACCTGGAAGCTTCACAATACCACAAAATATTATGTTAAAATAATTACTGTGGTTCGTGTCTAGTTCAGTCATACAAACGCCTATACAATATTTAAAAAAATATGAAGTGAATTTTCAGTAGTGTATTATATTAGATAACAAAAGCTATTAATTTCTTCGCTTATCATATTTCATATTTTAGTGTACATCAATGTACACTCAATTTCGAACTTAAAATAAAAAATTCAGGGTAATTTACAGGGCTGAGTTTTCGTGACTGCGACTCAAAATATATTGATAGACTACGGTTTTGTAATCAATAAAATCTCATCTGACTTTATATTAGGTGGCCGTCATTTGCTGTAACTAATTATTTGAACGTCTAGGAATTTCTTAAATGTGATTGTCGGAACAGCGTTAATCGGTGTAGACTCTTATAGAGTATGAAAAAAACAACTAATGTTACCTGGAGACAAGCATTCGTATATTACAACTTACGTTACACGTATTCTACTTTAAATTAAGTGTGGATAGTGATGTAAGATAAATATGTAGTTAATAATTTACGGAAGTATGAAAAGTTGAAGCTGACCTCCTCTAGTTGCTGCCTCACAACCCAGAGGTCCCGGGTTCGAATCCTGGCATGGGCTTGGATGTTTGTGTCGTCATGGTCACGGAGACTGGGGTTAAGACTGATGGAGAGTCGATACGCTGACCACGTGTCACTCCATATTCGGAATGCGTCATGTAATATGACAGTCCGCAGTCTTCCTGGTAGGCAAAGGCCTATAACCTGTGTTTATTATAAGTGATACGTGCTACTCAGTTTTTAGATATATAATTTTGTGAGAATATGTAAATATAAATTGGACACTGCAGCGTAATAAATAAAAAGTAATGGATAACCACGGCAATATTTTGACTACAGTTTTATGACGTATGCTACACTAGACTTTTATTGAAAACAGGCAGAAAAGTTTTTGTTCTACTTGTTGAAAACTAAGATATATTAATTATCAGTGAAATATAGTTAAATATTCACGATGTATGAAAATCCGTATGCTGTTTGTAATTAATTATAGTGTCGCGATGGGAAGTGTTTAATGTTTTGTCATTTTTTGCACTCCTGGGTATTTTCTGGTGACAGGTGTTAGTATTTTTTTTTTGGATTAACAATAGTGCCGTCCACTTTATCTACAGTCCAATAATTGCCGTGATAATTGATGCTACATCTGCGTCTTTATTTCCATATGACCAATTGTAGCTATAACTTCACAACGTTCCACTTTGGACGGAAGTAATTTCTTGTAATTAGATTGGCACAGTTTCATTGTGTCAGTCACGTAAAGAGAGTGCAGCAGCAGTTGAAATTTGTACCGTAGATCCCCATTGCTTCATTTCCGGCTGAAATGACTGCATATGCTTCTGAAGCTTAGAAGAGCCATGGTAATATGCTAATAGAAGTCACGTTTGTAATGCGATACAGAGGTACGGCGCACTTCGCTTCACTAATACCAAACACGAAAGAGTCATATTCACTATTTTTATTAGACAACGTTCAATTAAATCTTTGACTTGTAAATCGATGCTTCCAGTCCTGTGTAAAAATTAAAATAAACGAAACTTTTTATTTTACAAGTGCCAGGCCAGAGCGTGTACTATTTACAATATAATATAATGTAATATCATTTACGAATATTAATCTAATTCTGTAAATATTTGGTTTGTTCTATTCTTTAATTTTATTTGATACTTTCTTTGGATAGCATTAGGTTTGGTTTACGACAGCGAATAAAATAAAACTTCGTCTGCGATGACGTAATTAGAGGTTTTTAGAGAACCAAAAAAAAATCAGTAACGATTCCTTAACTTTCGTAATTAGGCACCAGGAAAAGAATCGTTTTATAATGGAATGATAGCCAAATATGCTTGCATTTCATTCCCATTGTGCGTAATCCGGGTTGCATCGGTATGCCACAGCGTTAATGTACCGATCAATAATCCGATTAAAAAAGCTTCGCTAATCACCTTACAAACGAAAATAATATTAAAAAATAATGGTAATGTCAGCGGTCTTCACTTCCCCATCAAAATAATAATAAAGGAACCTCCGTCCCACATCGTATGCTGAAAAAGACCTCTGGCCCTATAAACTGATATTTATAGAAACTATCAGAGAACATCATACTTAAACTTCAAAAATTTTTCTTGAAATAGGAAAAATGAATTAATTGATTAAAAAAATGAATGGTGCAGTCGTTGGCCGAGTTATCATTCATTCATTAACAATTACGTTTCCTGTAAATTACACGATACTAATGATTTTTATATAACAGTTTATCTTTTAAACAAGAACAAGAAATATATATCTGAAATATTAATAATACAAAGATATTGACTATAGTCTTTCAGATGACTTTTATATGAGCAGTCGAGTTACTTGATTTTTTTTAATGAATTTCGTACCATTTTCAATTTCCATAAGTAAAATAGTTGCTGTTTACTTTTCGTAATGCGATTAAAATTGTATACACCCAAGGTTGATCAAAGTATAGAATCGTTATTGGTTTTTAAATTGTTCACTAATAAGTATGTGTATTTCATACAATTACAGAAAACACAATTATTTATTACTTCATCTGACGTTATTCACACTTCCAGTATTTTGTGAATTTATTAAATTTAGAAAAAAAATTGTCGTTTTTCTAAGTAAAAAATTGAGCATGATAAGAAATAAACGGAGAATTGCAAGATGTAACATGTTCTAAATTTTCTTTTTCTTACCTTAAATGTGTCGTGTTTATATTGATGTAGGCGTAACCGATTTTACATAGAGATTTGGAATAAACAAGTGTTTAAGCCTCGACAAGCAGCAGCTTTACAAGTATTTTTCTAATCATTATGGGGCAGATGCTTTGCTGACAGATTGTGAATGGAGCACGAAACGTCTCTGCCGCTTTTAGTCCCTTTCGGGTATTCTAGAAAGTCTCCATTCTTTATGCACTTCGTCTCCATTATCTTAGCATATCCGTTACGATTTCCATTTTATTACTTGGCTCCTAACACGTCAGCTCCTTAATTCGCTTCCTGACCTCCGTCAAGCTGTATAACCACATCCGATATGCAAATTGTAAACGGCCGTCTTCCAACTCTAGATAATTTAAAAGAGCCGAAAATACGAGAAATAAAATTAATTAAAAGCAACGACATTAATTCTTTAGAGGCTTCAACGTCAATGGATGAGCTGGTCAGTTACTTTGAATTATCGTCTCGAGATTATATCGTTTGTACACCACGATTTCTGAGACTAATGATTGGATCAGTTCTAATTGCAAAGTGACGTGTGCATTTTACATTCACAAAGAGGAAATCTTTCTTTACAGATATTGTCATGAAATACAGCAAAGGTTGACTGTAGCTAAAGAACAATCAAAGCGGAAATAGTATTTTTGTTGCAACAAACAATCAATGTATACTATTCCTCAATTCCTACAAATATTTTCTCTGCATTTGTGATTAGTCTGATTAATGAAATTTAATATTATAATTTACCATGTCAATTCAATTAGTTTTGTTCTCGGAATCATAAAGTAGCGATTCCTGAATATGTTTTCTGGTCCATGTGTCATATGGAAATTATTTTTGTTTCAGTAAGATTCAGTTACATTCACTATAAAATGCAATCGTAGAAATGACAGTTAATGCTTAAAATGCTGAAAATTTTGAATTCTACACAGGATTGTTGGACTGAATATCGCGTTACGTAGCCTGTAAACCCCCAAAAAAATCTCAAATCCTTGTTTTGATGTCTGCCATCCTCGGTTAGAGAAGAAAACTTCGTAGAGTTTTGTGTGTAAAGTTTGTGCTAGTGTTGAGTGAGACGCTAGACGCATAGTTCTGACACCTGTGAGAGAAGAGAGGCAGGTGCTCTGACCTGCACAAATAAAGGGAAAAAACCTAATTATCGCACTAAACCAGTTCCGGTTTTACGATTCTTCACCAGGAAATTGGTCTCTTCTCTGCAAACAGAATATTACTATTAAGGAAGCAATAATTTGCTCTCTTTATAATGATATGGAAATACGAAGTCGCCGGCTTAGGAATGAGATTAGTGAGAGTTGTTGAGGTTAGTCACTTACTTAATGTGATGATTAATCATTCAAGAGACTATCAATTACAGATCATGGTCCCTGCGTTAATTTACGTAATAGAAGTGGACAAGGTGCCAGAGTAAATTAGAATATTTTTAGATAATATATTTAAAACTTCCTCCGGGGAGGAAGTAAGAAAAATGATAAACACTAACGCTTCCCTCTTCTATTTAAACGTAAAAATGAATGCATTGGCAACCTAACTGGATCAGTTCCAGTATTCAAAATGTAATTCGCTTACATTAACTCTACTCTCACTTTGTTTCCATGATTCTGTAAGTATTAATCTTTACCCGTATTTTTTTTCCATTCTCATATTAATTACCAAACAAAATGTAAAATATTATCAATAATTTAAATTTATACAGTTGTGATTAGAATTAATTAACTGGTATATGAATTAAATGGTATTTGATCTCCTGCAGATAAAAATTGTAACCTGTGTAAATATTAGTTGACGTTAGGGCGAGACGCTAAAATGTAAACGTCGTATCTTTTTCTAAAGTTTATAAACTAAAATTTGTTCCTTCAGGGTTTTTGATTTTTAGAATAACAGAATTGATGCAGATTAACAAGCGAAAACTCCAGTATATATTCATGCAATAAATTTGATCCGTAACTGTCTTATGGTTGACAGTTCAACAAAGTTTTACATCGTAAGAAAAATATTAGTCAGCTTACATTGAATATATGATTTTTCAAAACAAAACAGAAATACCAAAGATTATTTAAATTTAACGTGTGTTGATGAGTGAACCAATACAAATACTTACAAAACCAATTTGATTTGGAAAATATATTTATGGAAACAAACAGAATAAAATTCAGAAACGTTGAAGCGTGTTGTATTAATTTAAGAAGTTACGTAATTGTGAATCTCACAATGTGTTGATATTTTAAACAGAATCAAATAAATTATGGCCAAGTATGATGAGTACTTATTGGGAAAGGCTGTTTAAAGTTTTTATAACGTTATTATTTAAAATTGAAAAGGAATGATAGGATCATAATGGTTTTACTTGGTTTGAAACCATGTGAATCAATTGCAGACCAACTGTCAATACCTGAATTTATCATAAATTTTTTACTCGGTGAAGGTGGCACTTGGAAGTTGAAAGCTAATTAAATCCTTATTTCAGTTTCAATAATTTATTTTTATTATTTTTAATGTATTAATGACGCCCTGTGGCGCCTCACAACACAGAGGCTTGGATGGTCACGGATTAGAACTGACCACGTATCACTCCAAATTCGGAATGTGTCATGAAAGATGACATTCCGCAGTCGACCCGGTAGGCCAAGACCCTGCTTGGGCCTCGGAGCCAGGGAAGAAGAACTGACGACTCAAATCAAGATAAATAAAATATATGAAAGATATATCTTTCATAGTTTAAAGCAACGTAATTCTAAATACATGAAACGAATATTATTATAGGCCATTTTAATTTTTATCAAATGCTTTAGCTTTGAAAGTGAATCTTTACCCGGATCGAAGGCCGAGAAAACTTTGTCAAGACTATTCTTATTCTGAATGAAATGTTTATGTTAAAATGAAATTGTTTAAATCCCATTTTAGTATTTATACGATATGTTAGCAAGCAGAATGCCACTTGGCACGTCCCATCTCTACAGCAGAACATTCATTCTAGCTTCGTTTCGCATTCTAACCTTTGGAATGCAAACTCACACTTTCACTACGCATTATTTAAAAATAATAGGCGACATTCATTTTGTGGAATTGAATTTTTTTCTTTTAGTTGCATCTGTTGCAGTTTGATTATACAGTGCTTTACATGCTTGTGAATAGTAAAGCTATAAAATAGTATGAAATGAAGAGTGTTTAGTGATGATGTATTGTCGATGACCCGAGTGAGAATCCTAGGCCAAGTCCAAGTCCCAGTCCCCGGAAGTGGCCGAAGCAGGTGCGTACGCACGCAGATACACCTGCCAGCTTCTTAACTTACACCGCATCTCCCGCAAATACAAGATTTATCATACAGGTGATACAACTCAACAATCAAAGATAATTCCTTACTTTATAAGTTACGATGTGCGAGTAAATCCCACTTTTAGAAACGGGAAACACAATTTAAAGCAGTTGTTTGTAATACAATGACCTCGTCCATTAATACACGCCCAACATATCACATGTCCTTAAAAATCTGCCTCCTCCCAGACTTCTTCGTTGCAAGTTAAACTCCGTCACTCTTCTCTATTATAAACTCTTCTGGCGCGACAAAGCGAAAATGTATTTCAGAAGATGAAAAGTTAAATTTTTATTTTCAACAATCATTATCACATTCATACATTTTGCTTATATCCTTATCAGTTGCGAATTTATAAATACCTTTAAATAACTTTTCCCAAAGTTATTGATTCATTTCAAAATTTTGTCGCAGCTTACGGAACTTTCCCATAATTATGTTCACATCGTATAATATTTTTTTCTCTCCATATTTCTATTACTAAATTATCCGTATCAATTGTGCCTATCCCCCGTAGCAGGTGGACATCCATTTTCAATTATTTATTTCCAATTACTTTCAATCAAATTATGAGTGTGAATTGAAATGTGTAATAGGAAGATTTAAACTTACGATTAATTAAATTTTTAATAAAACTAGTTAGTATTATTTTTTAAAAATTGACGTCTATCTGGACAAGAGATACGAATCACAGTGTCTTACAGGATTATGTATTTTAATGGAATAAACTGATTAACTCAAGTCTTGGATATTTGAAATTGCACAATTTGAAGATGTCTATGGCAAATTATCGAAAGCTTAAGATTAAAAATTTGTTTTGAAAAATCTATAAATTTCTTACTATCACTTGGTGAATGAAAAGTATCGTTAGGCTAAGGATATAGAAAGTTACAGTCATGTATTCTTCATCACTGACAACCAAAATTTTTTATGGTTTACTATACTCTCTTTCTACAGTTTGTAGCTTCTATTATTGATTTTAGTTGAGAAACGCAGCACCAATAAATTAGGGATTATAATTCTCTGGGGATCTCATCGTCAGGTCAGTTTGGAATTTTTCCGTTCTTTTTTCTTCACGTTCATAATAGTTCCAGTACTGAAATATCGTCATTTTCTCTCGAAACAATGAGATGTTCCATGCATAGACCGCGAGACATTTGAAATTTATAAGAGTCAGACGGTTTTGCTGAAATGGGTGAATTTTGAGATTAAAATCTGATATGCGTGAAGAAAGCCGTGTAATGTAAAGGGAGCAACTTTTGTCAAATAAAACAATGTTTTCAACAACAAAAATTTCACACAATTTCGATGCTTCTATGTGTACGTCTATCCATCTCGACTTCAGTCAGTCATCCGTTACAGTCATCAAACCAGAACTTTACATTGTCCTCGTTTACTTTTATCCTTTTCCACAATCTACACACAGAATATAAATCTCTTTCAAAAGAATTACTCTCCATTTGTTGCATTCCCTTATAAAAGCATGTAACATTTATTTTCATTTCCTTAGTATACGACAGGTAAAGTATCATTATAATGACATTAAATACTGAATATACCATGAAAATTATTTGTTTCTAACCAAGCGGTATCATATATATGGATTTTAATTAATGCGTATTATTCAATCAACGTCGTGGGGAAAATATTCATTTGTTTACTACTACCGTTGGATATTATAAATTATGTCTTAGAATAATTTTTTACTAAGTTTCGTATACCACACAAAAATCATCTTCCAAGTCATCAATTTTCTTTGGAATGTTATATTTTTCCCAGTGACGGTGTAATTTGGACCCGTTTCCTAAGTTTTCATCCATGAAAATACGTCAAGAGAGGAATAACATAATTTTTTTATATTTTAGAGAAATATATATGAGACGTTCGTTAAATGACACATTTAAGGACGTTTTTATAGATTGTAGTATCATATAACATAAACCTACCGACATTATGCTAAAAATGCTTGTGTTTGAAGGTACTGAATTTATTTATATTTGAGTGATTCAGAGGTTCTGTTATTCCGTATTCAATTAACCTCGCTGAGGAAGGTTATTCACCATTTTCCGTCGATGGCTGCTGTTCCGAATAAGCAGCTGGCAGTTGGGCAGGTGCGTGGCGCGTGGTGCTTGGTGCGTGGTGCTTGGTGCTTCGTGCGTGGTCGTGTGTCCAGCTACTGCACACCTCTATTTACTTAATTTATCGTAAGCGGGATTTTTCAAATTATATTGTAATTACTACAGACACGTCATAACTCCTCCAACAATACGTACTCCGTTACAATGAAGAATACATTCAACTAAGAACGAAATATATTAACTGTTTAAAATGAATTATTAATTTTGAAAATTTTAATTAAAAAAAGTGACACTCCCAACGGTTATTCAGTGAAATAAATGAAGAATGAAATTAGCAACACGTAACCAAATTAAATATCAGTACGGGACACATTTTCGATTAAAAAATAATTTCTTGGCACAAGTTAAAAATAATTATTCAAAAACCATACTTTGACAGGTGAAAACTTTCTTCTGTATTTATGTCACTACACGTGTCAGTAAAGAAAAATTAAATGAAAAAAAAACCTGTATTACGAGATATGGTTGACATTCACACAGAATTTTAGACAAACTAAAAACCGGGTAGGTGAACCTACCAGAAACTCTGTTAACTCGTCGACGTTCCTAATGTCAAATGAGATAGCCTTGAATAATGACAAACTCGACGCCTGTTCAAAAAAATGGTTAATTATGTGCAAAATAATAGTAGAGAAAAATTTATTAATTTTTTTCAAAATTTAGTAATATATTTAATAAAGAGGACTTTACAAATGAAGGAACCACAAAAGTGAAATTGATCAGAGTCCATTCTCGTCGTCTGCTAATTACGCTGCTCAACGTCGGAATCTGCAATAAGGTAACCAAAACCAATTGCTAACCCCATCAAAATTAGCCAACAACACAGCGAAACTGCATCAAGTAAAAAATTTACCTTACTTTCGAAATTAAGAGATCGTAATTTGGCTTAAAAGGATTAAATATATAAAGCCGCGTATTGCCAAAAATACTTATTAAGAGGCGTATAGAACATTCTTAGAAAGCAATTACCGACAATGCAAATAAATTTGTAGCTCATTTACGTGCTGATAAACTGTAAAGATGTACCTTTTTTGGTCTTTTGGCATAAATGCAATGAAATATTTACAAAACCATGGAATGACATATCTGTTCAAAGACGCTGCTTTAAGTGAACCAATCGATCTACATTTGATCGAGTTCCTCAATGTTTGGGTATGTAGAACTTCAACAAAGCGTCAAGAAAGACACGTAAATTACAGAAATTACTGGGATCCGTTGAGGGATATGACGGCTCTTTATTACAATCCGTAATTTGACAGTTATGATCGATTCAGAACTTCATTCTTTCCACACGAACGGCACTCACACGACAATAAAAATAATTGTGTGTAGTTAGTACATGTCGTCTGGAACTGACATTTATTTGCAATAGTCCTGTGTTGTATGGACGGGGATAAAGACGAAGTTAGAATTGTCCCCCACAGAAACGAAGAAAACGAAATGAGTAATCAAAGTACCCAAGAATAAGGTCACCACGAAGGAAAAATACTTAGCAAAACTTCACGACATTTTAAATTACTGCATTCGATACGAAAATTGAACAGCTTTTCTCTGTAGGTAAAATTACGTCTTTCAGTATTCTGATGCTCTAGCCTTTTTCCATGTAGACCAACTGAGTTTTTTACTGTCCGAAACGTTAAACCAAATCTCATTCTTTGATAGTTACAGTTACATACTACTCGATTATTTAATTGATTCTGAGACCGTTTTGTTCTCTTTCCAGCGTGAATTTCGCTCAGTTTTAGTTCTTGATGTTAGTCTCCACTATGTACATCATTCATTGCAGTTTTCGTCTTTCTTCTGCTTGATATAATTCTCACTTCTCTTTGATAACCTTCCTCTTCTCCAAACCACAATCAATAAAATAATCGAGTAGTATTTAACTGTAACTGTTTCGTTGTTGTATAAAATACCCAATTCCAGAAAGATTTTAGATTTAGATTTATTGTTGTTTCCATTAATCCTCGATTGAGGAAATAGGATACGTCATACATTAAAAATTAAAAATGAACAAAATAAAGTAAATAATTAAAGACAAATAAACTTAAAATAAATTAGTAAAAGAAAGTGTATATAGACAAAATTCAATATAAACACAACACGGACACACACTGGGAAACACAAACAAGCACACACTGAGAAACACGCAATGGAGTTTTAACTACTTGGACCAGGAAACTGTCCTTCCCTCTGTCGTAGCTCCAGACAATACATGAAACAAACAAACAAAAGAGCAGAAAAAACTGAATAGAAATTTTAAGATATGTGATGTGCTATTTTATAAGGCAGCTCATTCAACACTTTTTGCAGGAACCTTGATTTAAATACTAGAAGGACGATTAAGAAAGTCCTGTACCGAGTAAAACGCGCCATTTAAAAGAATAGTTTTACTCTGCTTCACGAAGCTTTTGTAGGTACTATTTTTAACCTCTGGCGGAAGGCTGTTGTATAAAATTATCCCGGTATTGTGAATACTTTTCTGGTGTAGAGCAAGGCGATGCTTGTCCGACCTTAGAGCTGAACGATTTCTAGTCGCGTATTCATGAAACTCGCCATTTGTTTGAAACAAATTAGTGTTTCGCTTTACAATCTTTAATATTTCATAAATATATACGCTTGGTAAAGTAAGTATTTGAAAACTTTTGAAGAAAGGTTTGCAACTCGATCTAGAATTCGTGCTAGAAAGTATTCTAATTGCACGCTGTAGCCTGGACTTTTGGACTGAGAGAACAGCTCCATAAACCAGGAATATTATTCATCAGTCGATAAATTAATATAAAATAATAATTTATACAGCTAAAACACCTGTAGAATGAATTCAACTGATCCGTGTATGTTTAATGGAATCTGATAATCGGTTCGAGGGTTCCCAAATGGCCTAAAAGTCATTTTTGTGTTGATTTCCTGTTGGGAATTGCCTTGCGTAGTTGTAATGCTCAAAATTCTGAATTTCCTAAAAAGAATATTTGAGAAGATACTACCACAAAATGTTAAATTTGGTGTCGTCGAGAAATTGAGGTGAGACTGGCGTGAATAATTTTCCAGAATGACAACATGCAGAGACTAGCCATGCTGTTTAAAATAGCGGTCCAAATGGCAGCTGCGGCACGGCGCTTACAGGGCTTCCTTCGGCTACAGGCTACAGTCTACACGTTACTACGAAAACCCTCCAAAGTTCATATTTGTCGGCTGGATTGTGACCAGAACAATTATTACGTCTAATTAATAAGTGCAGCCTGACAATGCGAGATCCATCGCGTTTATAATCTTACATGTAAATAGTAATAATATCATCTAGTCTGAACCGTTACGCTAGATTCATAACATTTTGTGGCAGAAACATTTCCCACAAGAAACTCTCTAATGATTTAGCTGTAGCGTTCGTTGCTGGACTCACGATCATCTAAGTCCGGCTTGAGTTTCACACTTTGCTACCTATGCGATTGCTCCCTTTTCCTGAGAAATAGCTCCAATCCTTCCAGTTACTCGTTCAAGCTGCGTCTACCTTCGGCAATTATCCAGCCACTTTTGTATCATCGAACCCTTTCTTGAATATCTCACAAAGAATTTGTTTATCAGTTATTTCTCTCCTTGCGAGCGGAGCGTGCGTCAAATCTAAGAGGGGTTTTCTATAAACAACTTATCAAACCACTTATTTCTACTCAGCTACCAATTTAGACTGCGTATTTCCCAAAGTAGTCACCATTACTTACAAAGTACTTGCCCCGAATTTTTCCATGACTGAAAACTAATTTCTGTTACGGTCATCAAAGTGGTCCAACTCTCAAATCTGCAAAATAGGGACGATGATTAATCATTTCTAGATATTGCACGATGTGTCATTGTGGTGGTGCCCCATCTACTCTGCTCCTTTGAAACGACGCCTTTATGATTCATATGTTTTTATACAATTTTTCAGAGCGTCTCAGTAATGTGCTCCAGCTACAGTTGAGAATGCGTAAGCAACTACCTGATGGTTTCTATTCTATATTCTCTTTGATGTTCGTTATTCCTCTCACAGATTTAGTGTTTGCACTCACAATCGAAGTATCTTCATCTTGTTATTTGCTGCAATGTCAATTTCAGCTCCAAAAAAACGTGCGAGCATCTTTGTTTTTGCATAGAATGGGATCCCGAAAAATAATATTGGTATTGGTTAACTAGCGGAGCCGGTTCACTTGCAAAATATATTTCTTCAAAGAAAATCATTTATTCTGTACAATTGAAATGCCTCAAATACATTAATGTAATTAGATAACGAAGAACAAAATAAAAAAACTGGGTCTTTTAAATCTAAATAATTCATGCTGTTCATCTCGTAAATCCAACCTAATTAATAATAAATTCTGAAATGAATTGGACGTAGGGCTAACGTGTGTACTATATTTTTGGTTATTCCTTCTTTTGGTCTATAAATGTAAAGGTCTGACGATTTTCCGACCCGTGAATACGAAACGTAAAGTTTTCCGTGTGAGAAACGTGGATTTTTCATATTGAATCCACATATGGCCAATGTTTATCCTTGCGACTTATCTGTGTTCATTGCAAAGTTCTTTAACTGAATTTATGAGTCTGAAGCGTGGCAAGAATACATTCTCCCCTCTGAATTTCTATTCAATATTTGGCTTTTATAAGATTTCCAATAATGACACGAAATTTATCAGAAATCCGCCACAGCTTATTTAAACGGTCAGGCTCAAAACTTGGGGTTATCCTTTTTCATGTGAGAAATCTGAATCTCAACAACAGCGCCACTACCGGGTCCAAGCAGTTGGCACAACTCTATCTTAAACAACTTAACAATGTTATAAATAAATTAAAAAAGTACGTAAATTATTTTAAATAAATACTAGTTACATTAAAAGAATTAAGAATATATTGTAAAACTTACTCTGAAGCATTTGTTGGTACGAAATTTTTTCTTGGAATCTTCTGTACCCACTTTTGACGAAGATCTGGATCGTTGGGAAATTTAAAAGCAGATTGTTTATGTCCACCATTATAATTACTCCTACACCCTGTAACAAAGCATTGAGAAGCATGATGACTTCTTAAAAATGTAGCAACCAACACACGAGGTCAAAACTGAGCAAACGTAATGGCCGAACGACCTCATGTCTTTCTGCAGTGACGTCGCAAACAGTTTCTTATACAACTGTAGCTAAGAAACATTCAGGTGACCCCATAAATACAACAACAAAAAATTCACGAAAATCGGCCAGGCTGTTTAGGAGGGGAAGAATTACGATATAAAGATAAAGTTGAAACTCATTTCGTGAACGTTCCTGAATTGCGCATTTGAAAGCGTATGATTGATGATCTGGTGAAAGCAGAGATTACAAGGACGTCGTGCCAAGCTCCGTAAGCACATCGTTCATTACCCATTAATTATCAACAGACGTTTCCTTAAAACTGCGCCTCACATCCGGATTCTGTCCATAAAAATAGAAACTTAATTATAATAAACGACATTCAATTGTATATTTATCTACAGACAGTATATTCTGCCTTTGTTCTGAAGAGGGACACTAATATCTCTTCTTTCACTTTCGTGCGAATCTAGAGACGATCCTTGTTCTTGAGACTTGTCTGACTTTTTGTGTGGGCGTCCGAGAAACATCAGAAGTGATGTTCGCCGTGTTGGTTTCTATTATAGAAAACAGTATCCGCGACTTTTTTCATCGGCCTGCTATTGATTTTTCACTCATTCGTCCCTAGATAGTATTTTCTTTTCATCTTTGGCAGGCCTCAGGGTCCTAGATTCTACAGTCTTTATCTCTGCGCGTGTGTGTCTCAATGTATCCTTTTTTCTTTGGACCCAATTTTTCCTTTACTTCGAATTTTGCTATGCGATCACAAAAACTGTTAACTGTTCTCTATAAACGCCTACAGAAACATTTTCATTGCCTCTTATTTTTACTTTTCAACCAGATATTTTAAAAAAAATGTTTTTGTCAGCTCATAGTTAAATTAAAGGACTCAGGGACTGCAATTTCGGCCAAAATCTGAAGAAAAAAATCGATTTTATAATATTTTCAGCTTAATGATTTCTGGTACCAAAAACTTTCTATGCGTCAGAAATATTAAGATATTGACATCATTCTGTTTGTACATAATTTACATGCTAATACCTTCAAATAAAAGTATTACTTTTTCAATTGTTTAAGTAGTTAAGGTAGTTTAGGTATTTAGTGCTGAAAAGTGTTAATTTTTAAGTAACCCTATGAAGCTCTTAGTAAAAAATATTTTCTCCCCACAGTATTATTCAATTTCAAAAATAATAAAATTGATAAAAATAGTCAGCTCTACATATAAATGTAACGCAAGGAACATTTTCAAAATACCTCAACAACAACCAAGTTAACAAAAACAAAATTTTGTATATTGCTACACACGTGTGTTTTTAACACAATTAAAATTTCAGCTCAGTAGCAATTCATTTACAGGAATTTGAAAAATTTCAGTCCCCGGTAGTCGACTCTTGTTGCAGTTTGTTCGGGAGTGTAGGAAGACGTTGACGTTGACGTTGTCCCGCAGATCGTTGATATGGACCGAGTACGGCAGCTGTAATTCGTTGAAGACGGCCTTCACACTCAACACTCATGCAGGAGCAGGTGCCTCTGGCGACACCTGCTAAGCTTTCTTTGTGCCACACACGCGTCCAACACAAGGACACAAAAAATATTGCTTTATCGACCGATTCGTACAAATCATATTGATATGACGAAGAAGACGCTGCATAATGTGCATTTCATGACCTCAAAAAGTGTTCGTATTCAACCCAACAACTAAATATGTGTCATCTTAATTTTTTTTAACTATTTCCGTTGTTTTGGCACCACGCACGAGCAGATATCTGCTGCAGATCTGATCGGCCGACAAATCGCCGGATTGGACCGCAGATACTTGTCTCAACGATAAAATCTGCCTTGCGTCTTCTCCAGAATCATCTGCAATAAAAATAACATTGTAAGCAATGCCATTTCGGTCTTCTTACGATTACTTCTTCGAAAACATTTTAATTTAAATTTCAAAATAATTATCTGTTAACCACTAGTAACACTGGATTAATAAAACGTCGTATAAAACAGTTTTGTTGTCTTCTATCAGACGGCCTTCCCGGCTCTGCACCTAGCGGTTGTTATTTTAACTACAATTTTAACAACTATTATTGTTAAAAGGCAATTTTTCGCAGACATACCTTTCTGTTACTAGCCAAATCGTTTTTAAATACATAACAATATTATTTTTACATACATAAGATCCTGTTTATTTCCAAATTTACTTTACAGACATAACAAACGATTTCACTTTACAAACATTCCATTATTAGCGAATTATTTTACAAACAACATTACAATATTAGTAATTTTTATTTTACATACATAGCGTTTTGCTTTTTTAGAAATTTCATTGTAAAGACATAACGTAACTGTATCAGCAAGATATTTTATAAGACATTACATTTCTTTATCAACAAGATAATTTTTTAGACACCGCATGTCTTTCTGCAGAAAAATTATTTTTATAGACATAAAATTCCTTTTCTCAGGAAAATCATTTTTACTGCATAACATTCCTTTTTATCAGCAAAAACATTTAGAGAGATAACGTCACATTATTACAAGGTTGTTTACCAAGTTTTTTCAAGATATTAGCATACATTTTTGATTCACAACCAGCCTCTTGTTTATCATTCTCGGCTATATTTTGGTTCATAAAAATACATATTCCTTTCAAGTAACCTTCTTTTTACAAAATTGTCCTCGCATTGCAAAATAGTAACTTCGTCCCAGTGTATCTGATGCTTCACTACAGTCACATGTTTCGCCAACGCTGTGCTTGTCTTAAATTGGGTTTGTGATGATGTAGTCATTGAGGTGTGACCTTACACTGTATTCGGTAAATTATATTGTCGTTGAACAACAATATAATAGATAAAGTTGTTAAAATAACAACCGCTAGGTGTTACTGTTAATAAATAGCAGGGTCGTCCGCTATAAGTAAACAAAACGGATGTATACGATGTTTGACTAGTGTAGTGTTACTAGTGCATAAAGATGGCCAACAGCTAATTCTTTTGAAAATTTAAATTAAAATGTTTTCGAAGAAATAATTTCAAGAAGACCAAAATTATATTACTTACACTGTTATTTTTATTACAGATGATTCTGGAGAAGCGTCTGAAAGCTCCTGTTTTTAACGACAAATAAATAATTGTTTTTATATTTTTGGACTGTTTTATGGTTTCTTTTTTTAAATCAATATTTTAGAAGTAAATGTAACGGAGTTGTCAGTATTTTGAAATTCTGGGAACTCTGAGGCTGTTATCGAAGATGTTTGAGTGAGAGTATTTTCAATTGCTGCTGATAGCTGCACACAATTGCGAGAATCGTACGCACAGAAATTGTGGTGTACTTTGTAACAGTGCGCGTGTGCGTGTGCGTGTGTGTGTGTGGTATCGTTAATGACCGTGGGTCTGCATTGGCAGGTGCGCAGTGCTTTAACATGGGGGCGCCCTGTTAGCACTCGTGTCCCTTCATTCTCGTTCACTGCACTTCTGCGCCTCTGCCTGCAATTTACCTACTCCGATTCCTAAATAAAAATAACAATCCACAAACGGCTAACGGAGTTTGATTACCGCTCATCCAGTCACTCGGCACAATTTCAGGAATGTATTCCTCATATACCAGCCATACTCAGTTATCCCAACATTTACCCACGCCTTCTTATCTGGACTAAAATACCAGCCTCTGCTTAAAACTGGTGCATGAACAACCACAAATTTTGATCTGAATACCTTTAAACATCCGGCAATGTCTAAGTTACCTGAACTGAATACTCGCAGGTGACTCATTTTGTCTGAATACGAGAAACTCATCTTCTTCGTGAAGGCTCAAAAATCACTGGTGTTGTGTGAACAGCCTGACGTACTAACTGCTTGACGAGCCAGAGGTAATCATTTACGGGTGCACATAAATCGATCATTAAATATTAACACTAGTGACTGGATGTATAAGAACGCGCGCACAATTAATTCAGACCTGATTCATATAATAAAGCCAAGTAACGACATTAAAGCATATTTTTTTTCTTGTGATAATAATAAATAAGAATAGTAAATATTTTTACTCTAAGTGATTGACAAAGCACGAAATTTTAGCACATCAATATTTTTGATAAAATACTGATGCAATGATAGTTGAAAAATTCAGGTAATTAGCAAGGTAATTAACAATGTATAAACAGACGTTTTTGTAATTACAAAAGATATAAACAACAAAAAAATATTATTTGAGAGTGGCTGTGGCCCGAGTGGACGGTTTTCCTTCAAGTTAAAAATGTTTCCTCAGTCTCACTACGAATATTACTAAAATTGCGAAAGGCTAAATGATTAAGAATACTTATTATAAAAATCGACACTTTTTAAGAATGTGTTTACAATAAGATAATAATTTTTCCCTGTGTTAATCAGCCACATAAATAACCAAAACTATAATTAAATTTTGATTATAATATTATTTAGCAGGAGTCTTCGCATTGCCATAGTCATGTAATTTAGTGCATATATTTAGTAAAATATTTTTAACATTAAATCATTGAAAGAAAACAAAATTGTTTTATATTGTAATAATTTTTAACAAATTCCATAATGTATAAAAAAAATTGTATTTGATTTTGTAGATGTAGCAATGCCGAAAGCTCGTTCTAAATAAATTTGAAATCAAAATTAAGTTATAGTTTTGGTTATTAATGTGACTGATTAACATAGGGAAAAATTATCATCATACTAAATAGAAATCTGTCTTTTAAAAAACTTTAATAAATTCCTTGAAGAAATTATCTGTTTTTAATAATTAAAAATAGACGTTTAAAAATTTTGGTTAATGTTAATGGTTGTTAAAATTTTCAAAAGGTACAGCGGAAGTGAATATGCTTTTATTATTCTGAGAACGAGCTTAGTTTTCCGTAAACGTAGTTGAACGTAGGAACTTTGAATCCAAGTTGCAATAATTGAAGCATATGTTACAGGAAATGGAAATTAGCTGTCTTTTTTCTGGCTACAATTAGAAACTTTTAAAATGTTATCCGCTAAATGTATTTATATTTACTTTCTACGAACGTTTCCATCAATTGATTCTTGGACACAAAACGTGTGTATTATTTCCTTTTTGTTGCAAATTCAAAGTAACGTGCTAACTACATACGCGTATGTTTATAAGCATTGAAAATACGTATTTATTTGAATGTTACAATCTAAATGTGAATGCGCTGGCGTCATACTGACGCAGGTATTCACGAAATCGTTTAAAAATGCTTTGCACGCATATAGAAACACTAACACACAAAATTAACGTACTGCGTACATGGAAACCGTTTCTGTAAGAATACAAGGACATGAAAAATTGTGTTTTTTCGACCCGGAAGGCCTTCTACTGCCCTCATGTGTGTCAAGGTTCCAGCATGAGGGTACCACGAACCGGTTACCCAGAGTCTCCGAAGAGTTTGCCTTTCGTAGGCAAGTCCAGCATCCGAGAAAGTACCCACATGCTCGCCACACACGTAATCACGGGATGTGACGAAGGTCAGGTTACTCTCTCAGACGTGCGTGCCAGCGTGCGTGCCTGCGTGCGTGCCTGCAAACCTGCCTGCGATCACGCGTTATTACCACCACTGACATCTCCACATTTTATATTTGTTATTCTTATCTGTTGCGAGGAAAACCTAAAACCAAATGATTAAGTCAGCACTGTCAACGTTACAAATAATACGTCAGCTCCTACTTTCTTTTTTACCGAAACCGATCCTACTTGTCTTGAAGCTGGGACACAATTTATAACGGAGCTAAACAATGCAGGTACCAGTGTCACTGCCAGACAAGTTTCTCCGATCCTCGGGAACTGCTTACAAGACTACACACTCAAGTTCTACTTCAACTTGCTCTTCCTCATGCGCTATTCATAATAACAAATTTACGTCGTAAGACGACTTCTATACTAAATTTATAATATGAAAAAAATGTAATGTTCTCCATTATTAGAAACTATTTTACCTCATGACTGCGAAGCGTAACATTTTAACACACAATCTCTTTAGGATCATAACCACGACTCAAAAACAAATACAGCAAATAAATGGCTGCTTGTTTTTGTGGTATTCAGTCCTAAGACTGGTCTCCATGCTAACCTATCTTGCGCCAGCCTTTTCATTTCCTCATAAGTAGCACATCTCACATCCTTCGGTATTCCATCCTTGGCCTCCCTCTTCTGTTCTAACCCCACACACTTCTATCTAATGCTAATTTTACAAGACCCTCATGTCTTAAAACGCGGCCTATCCTTTCCTTTGGTCAACGTCCTCCAAATTGTTCTCTCTTCCCCTATTCTGTTTAGTGCTTCCTCGTTAGTGATTCTATCCACCCATCTCATTCTCCTATAGCACCACATTTCAAAGGTTTCTATTCTTTTCCTTTCCACAGTTCCTATCGACCACGTTTCGTACCCATATAACGCCACGCCATGCTCCTAATATTCACACTTATATTACCCTAAGTAAATTCCTCTTCCTTGCCTGTGCTATCCTACTCTAGTTATTACGCTTCCCAAGTAGCAGAATTTCTTAACTTGCTTCCAAATATCCCTCCCCAATGCAACAGCCTTTGTAATTCCACTGTTTCCCATACTACACTCCATTACCTTGGTTTTCCCTCTATTAATCCTCATATTGAACTCTTTCTCCAGGACCACGTTCAAGCCATTTATTACGGTTTCAAAGTCTTCTTCTGACTCCCCTAATGTTAAAGCATAGGATTTTTATTTCTTCTCCTTGCAGTATGATTCCTTTTCCTTATTCAGTTTTAACTTTCTTCATCGCCTGTTCTATATATAACTTAAACAGCATGGACATCCTCTTCTTATTCCTTTCTTGATTACGGCTTTCTTTTCTTGGATCTTCTATTCTAATTACTGCTTCCTATCTTCTGTAGAGGTTATGTATAAGCTTCCTTTCTCGATATTATATTCCAGTGCTCTTCAAAATCCTTAATAGTGTGTTCCAGTTCAGATTATCAAACACTTTTCCTAAATCTCTAAATGCCATGAACGTAGACCGGTTTTATTTCTTATCCTGTCATCTAAAATTAGTCGCAAAGTCAATATTGCTTCTCTTTTCCCTTCATTCGACCTAAAACTCAATTGATCTTCTCCTAACTTGCATTGTATTTGACGTTCCATCCTCCTATATACTATTTTAGTTAATCTTTTGCATGCATGGGAAACTAAAGTAATTGTCCAGCATCTGTCAATCCCAGTCGTGTTCGGTATGGGTATAATTATGTTTCTTCTGGCATTCTTCCTGTTTCTTAGACTTCGGAAACTGTACTGAACAGCCATGTTATTATTTCTTATCAACTCCGCTGGAATGTTATTCAATTTCTGGCGCTTTACATTTGCTGAGGTCTGTCAGCCTTGGCCCTGTCAAACTCTCACCTTAAAATTGTGTCCCCCAACTCTTCATCATTCAACTCCTCTTCTTCTATTACTGACTGATCTAGATTTCCACCGTGGATATTCCTTTCCTCTTTCTGTCTTTTTCTTCTTTTATCGTGAATTGGCTTCCCATCCTCTCTCCTAATGTTCTTGCTAATATTTCACATCTAGGTGGTATGCGTGATATATTTAGGCCGAAATTATTTTTTATAAAAAGTACAAAATATCTTAGGTGGTAGTTAGCTGTGGCGACGCCATGGCAGCCCACGCCGCCACCTGGACGTGATGGGGACTGAGACGGGGCCGTGGCCGGGGGGCCGGGGGCCGGGGGCCCGGGGGACGGGGGACGGGGATTGGGGCAGCTGTGGCTGGCACGCGCCTGCCAGGTGCGCCCACGTGTTGCTCAGCTGCGTTTCCGGGGACCGCAGGTCTTACTCAATCTCTGCAAAAACCACACTTCTCCTGCCCAGACAACTTGTTGATACTCTCCTGTCAAAGACACTATCATCCTCTCCTGGAAATTTCTCTTTCCTATGGACGACATTTCAAGAAATCTATAATTATTTTGTAACTTAAGTAGAAGAATTGAAGCACGATTAGAAAAACTGACGTAGTAAAAATGAACGTGCAAAGTAGAATAATGCAAGGTAAGGAAATGTCTCTAAACACAGTGCGGGGCGTTACAACGAAGAACAAGAAGACTGCAATATTTTTTTTGTGAATGGGGACGTCAAAGACCGCGGACTTGAGTGTTCCTTCTGCGCGGCGGTGTGGACAAGTTCTAAATTGTGAGACCTTGTGCGTGCTGTGAAGTAAATCAAATGAAAACATTGCTGACCTGAAAAGCTCCTTGTTCCACGTGTAAAGGAAGAGTTTGCATGAGTTAAGAGAATTGTGTGACACATGTGCAACGGGCATGCGCGCTGCCTTGATTGCAGAGATTGCGAGAGCGGATGGGGAATGGGGGGTGGGAGGTGGGGGGCGGGGGCCGGGGGCCGAGGGCACGCGACGCCCCGCATCTGTCCCGTGGCGGTACATCTGCCGTGGCACGAGCCACACCTGGATACTTGTCGTCCACAAAGGCACTACCTGGCCCGATCACAGCAACAAAAGCTGCCAAACATGTTCGCCTGTTGATTCTTAGGACGCACCATGCGGGATGGGACGGGATGGGATGAGATGCGATGCGATGCGATGCCATGCGATGCCATGGGTGCACCAGGCTCCAATTACACCAAGCATATTTACCTTTCTCTATTATCACTGCCTACGATTCTTCCTTCTTAATTCTCCTTTAACCATCGGAAAATTGACAATCTTTCTAAATTTAACTTGCAACCTGCTGCTGTCTCACTACACCAACAGAATTAAAATTCATAATTTAATGTGAAGCATCGTTCAGTTGTCAACAAAATTTGTTTCTAAGATTATACTTGCGAAATTAATGTTTTACGATGATAATTTTTCCCTATGATAATCAGCCACATTAATAACAAAAACTATAATTTAATTTTGATCTCAAATTTATTTATCAGGAGCTTTCGGCACTGCCATAGTCATCTACAAAATCAAATACAATTTTTTTTCGAACATTACAAAAAAATTATAATGGAATTTGTTTAAAATTATGATAGTATAAAACAAATTTGGTTCTTTCAATGATTTATTGTTAAAAATATTGTACATACTCTCATGTAATTGAGCATATATATTAGTATCGGTAATTAATTAATTAATGTTACTGATTAACATAGGGAAAAATTATTATCATACTAAATAAAAATCAGTCTTTTAATAAATTCCTTGAATAAATTAATGTTTTATTCTAGTGAATATAAAATCGAAACTACCGGCTGAATATTATCAGTAAGATATGATTACTTTGAAACTGTCGGTATATTATCGATTTTTTTAAGTATCCTTTGTAATAAGATAGATGAAATTACTATATTTTTAATAGTTCAAATAACAATAAACATTTAATTCTTTAATTAAAAAATCATTGTAATAATTTAAGAGGTAATAATATTCCATCAAACATAATCGTTTAAATACTAATTGGCACAAATTCCCGCAGATTTCTCCATTTGTCCTCCGGTCATCCCATTCGTCAAAAGAAATCTTTAATTTTTAATTTCTAAGTTGAAAAGCGTACAATTTATCAGATAATAAAAGCATTTAAATTACGGTCTTTAAGTTCATCCACGAATGTTTTTTACTTGTTTTTTAAATAAGAATACTATGTGGTTGCCCGACGTGACCCGCTAATTCATTTACATTAGCAGGCTGTTGTATTTAATTCAACTCGTGATTTTGAAAATTAACTTTCTCGCGTCCTGCTCCTATCATCGAACTCGCGAAAATGAACGTTGAAAATAAAATGTTTAATTTACGAAGTTAGATAAAAAAAAGCGCCGATTGAACGTGTATGTAAATCGTAATTCAAACGATGCATTTTTCACATTTGCACACTTCATTTTTCCAGAGTCTAATTAATCGACAAATAATACTCAGTATCCACGCAGTTATAATACACGTAATGTGTAAGAACTCGGCAATCCAAAATCTAAATGTCAAAACTACATCAAGCTACGGCGCAATGATCTTGCGCATTTATTGATGCGTTAGTTAAATGCTAACAGTCCGCTTGAAAAATTGGGATTATGTGCTTTTTTTATGTGTGATATTCAAAATATGAATGTATGTCTTTGCAAGTAACATTTAAAGCCAGCACAGAGCCTATGTACTTGCCAATTACTCTTCCTGTTCCTCTGAAGTGTTACTAACCAACCTAAGCCAACCTAGGCCTACAATGAGAAGCAAAAGAGCTGGGTCTTCATAATTTGGCACCACCCCGTTTTTTTAAAAAAAATCATTATATTGTAATGTAGCAATTAATGTTGTGATTGTTACAACCGGGACACGGGAAAGAGGGCGCTGACGTCTGCTGACGCTCGCAGCTGGTAGAACGCTGACGCGATTGTTATCCAACACTGCATAAATCTTTTCCGTGGCCTTCTTATTTTCGGTTAAGAGCCGATGTAAAACGTCGGTAATGAACCCATGGAGGCAGTTCTTGGATTCCACTCAGCCTTTAGACATCATGCTGATCTATTCATTTACTCAATCTTTGTCCTTCATTGGAAGTGAAGTCTACAGGCAACACTCCTCGCTGTTCTCAAGACTGGACTTAGCTCCAATTCTCATTTTAAATAGTAGTATCATTCAGAAAGTAATTTATCTAATGGTAAATTGCCGTACCGTCGTTTACTTCGTGAGTCTGCATGAACCAGTACCAACAATATCACTCAACAAAGTCTCGTTATTCCAAACATATGTTGATAATAAACTTTTGAGTTTCCTATAAATCCTAACTGAAATTCCGCAAACGTGTGTTGTGCTCTGGGAAAATATGAAAAAATAATTTAAATCAGTTGAGCCATTATCGATAGCATCATGTTCAGACGAGCCGTCAAAGGAGTTACACTCTTATTTGTAGGGATAATTGTTTCATTCATCTTCATCTTGTGTTATCCCAATTATTCACTACATCAAAGCCCTTATCCGAAAGACAATCGTTGGCATAAAATGTCAGAGGATTGAATTTGAGATCGCAAAAACAATTCCATCAGAGAACAGGGGTATGGACACGTTGATCGGATGATTGAGGAATGAACTCAAAGCCGAGAGATTTAATGGTTTGAGTAAGTGAAGTTTTTCGCGGATCGATACCGTTTGAGAAGAGTGTTGTGTAGGCAGGCAGGCATATGAAGCAAGGATATGATGGTTGTGTGGTGCGTCAGCTGTGAGTAGGAAGGCAGGCAGGCAGGCAGGCAGGTTGAGGTTGAGGTCAGGTGATGCGCGACCTGTTGAGCACAGCTGCCGCTCCAGCAGATGCGAGACTCGCACCCCGGAGACCAGCTGTACCTCACAGACCTTACATTTCTACTTCAATGCCAGCGCCATGTCCTTCATTTCTTCATCTCTCGGAATGAGATTCAATCTGGTCCCTCTCAAGCGATCACAGTCCGAACAGTCCAACGATTGTCCTTGAAATCGATCTGGTTGTGTCGCTGGGTTCATTAACCATTTCTTCCGTTTCACGAAACTCTGTAAATAAAGGTCAAAACCATGTTAAAATCTTCCAGTTAAGCGTATGCAGCCTTTAAAATTCCCTTCAATGCCTTTGTTTGAGTGCTGAAAATTTTTAAGTAACCCAATGAAGCTCTTGGTAAAAAAAGAATTATCTCCCTACAGTTTTATTCAATTTCAAAAACAATACTGACAATTGATAACAATGGTCAGACCTACATGTAAATGTAAAAAAGCTAAATATATTTAAGTACGTAACGCAAGAAATATTTTCAAAATATCTCAACAAAACAAAATTTTGAATATTGCTACACATTTGCGTTGTTAGTACACAATTAAAATTTCAGCTCAGTAGAAATTCATTTACAGGAATTTCAAATTTCAGTCCCCGTCTCCTTTAATTTGTTAAAATGTTAATGACAAACTTATTGTAAACTGTGCACTTAGTGAGTCTCTGTCTCATGTAATATTTTGAGGCCAAGTTGGCCAGTCTCCAACATCGGCGTGCGAAGTCCATTACCCTGCAGCTTGGTCTCACACAGCCGTGATAAACCATATTTGCGCCCCAAACTCTTTCGTTCTTCCCCCCTTTTCGGTTTATTTATGTTCGTAGAACCTAGAGAGACTTTCGTCTGTTTATGATTTTAAATTAAATGGCGTTGAACGTACTAAATCTTTACGTCGAGGAATATCATGTCAACTGGACCTAAGGTTCTAGCTCATTTACGCCTATTCGATTCAAGTTAATCTTATTGCTCCACTCAACTTAGGGAATTAATCGAAACATTTATAAGCGGGAATTATTTCGGCTGAGAAAAGTAACAGAAAATGCAGCTAGTAGGATTGTATCGAAGATTTTTGCAGTCCTTGGTCGTTGCGTCCAACAAAACTGTGGTACTCTTCACTCATTCTGGATTTACGTGAGAAGTGGGATGATTCGCCTTCGTTATCCTGCGGGATTTTACTTTATTTTGTTTGGATGAATTGGAAAAAACGAGTTCCATAAATATGGCAGAACAATCGACAACTTGTTGTGCTCAGCTTAAGTGAAGAAGTTAGGAATATGCATTCGTCCGATAACCAAAGGTGAAAGGACTCGTCATTACAAATTGGAACTATTGCTCCTTAACGCGTATTATGTGCTTGCATGATTGGACCACTCAAATAATTTTTTCTTTTGTTATTCTCAAATGGTTTTATTTATACAAATCAAACTGCTTCTTTCTGATATTCTAGTTTAATTAATTAAATGAGTCACACTCGACGTCGATAAATTTCGAGATTTAGAGTCTTTGCAGTAAATGACTCCCATGGAAATTTGATAATTTTGAAATTGACTAGAAGTACCGGCTAATGTAACAAATTTAATTTCCGGCCTAATTCGTACTTATTTTATCAAATTTCGCCTTAGTTTAAGATATATCTTCTATCAACAGTTTAACTGAAAATTTAGGTCTAAATTCACAGCCAACAAAAGTACCAGTAATATCAAATGTTTTTATTTTGTATATATTAGGACTGATTGAATACGAATATGACATATTCGGAACTATCCCTCATCAACAAATTTTCTTAAATTTCCTATGGGACGTGTCTGGTTTAGTTCCCCGGTTAGGTTGAGATTTTTCCATCCTGGCCCTTAAATACAATTTCATGGCTTCTTTTACAGACCTTAGTTGAAAGAATTTATTCTAGTCTTGTTCAAGTTATAGGGAGAAGAAACGCTTCAATCGAAGCTGACAGCGTAAAGCTAAATTTATAAGACATGAATGGACAAATTTCAACCAGATCCAGATCTGGAACCCAGTTGAAAGTCCTGCGTTCGAGTCCTGGGTCCAGTCGACATTTTTCCATCCTTGTCTTATAAATTTAGCTTTAATTTTTTTGTGTGTTTTTGAATAAAGCACAAAGGATAGGAACATCTTGTGCTGTATTTTCGATAGATTTCCCATTGTGCTGTGGGCGATATAAACCTTACCTGCCTGTACCGTTACCGTCGGCCATATGATTGCTCCATCTGCTCCCGTTTGTGTCTTTGGATCGAGCTCCTGAAAAAACGACAGAAGGCGAATCGGGAAGCAACAGATGAGACGGAACAGAAGAACGCCCCTCATTCAACCTTCCCGTCCTTCTTTTATTTAATAACAATAACAATAATCAGAACAAAAAAACGAGGAAGGTATTTTCTAATTTTTCCAATTCTTAGATCAATAAGAAACTAGAATTAATTTCCTGTAGCACAGTTTTAACGAAACCTTCCAGCAGCAAGAATGTTAAATAAATTTGCGGAATGAATCAATTTTATTTCTTACTTAATTCAACTGGGTTTTCTTTCTCTCAAATAATTATTCTTATCTGAAAAGGAGAAATGATTGTAAACGAAGCTGAGTCACGTACGCGTTAAAGCTGAATGCAAAATGTGATTGTAATGAGCTGGGATAGCTCAGATGGTAGAGCCACACCACGAAGCAAGTGAGTTCGATTCCCCGCTCGGTCGAAATTTTTTCATTCTGATGGTTGAATTTATTTTTTATTTTTTTATAGCCGCATCAGCAAAGTAGTCATTAGCGACTTACACAAAATTACAATTACCTATACATTTTGATCTTTAAATTAACAATTTTATACAATTTATGTTTTCAATGTAAAAATTTAAATATACATATTGATATGTATTAATAGTTTACAGTTTTTTAAATACTTTATTAAATTTTTTTGTGGATTTTTCCCTTTCACAAAATCATTTTCTTTTAAAGCTTCTTTCCTCTCATCGTCAAATTTCGGTCAATATGATCCAAGTGAGGAACTTTATTTTTATTTGTTGATAAAAGTACCGCTGGAATCCATTCCATTTGCAGTACATTAAACACATATAATAATCTATTTATCCGCGCTGAACACAATCTACGGAATATTATGTGACTCGTTCTGGATTACAAACAACACGTATACATACAACCATAAAAGCAGTTGTAATAAGAATATAAGAGATGATCCATCAATTTAAAACATGAAGTAATATATAAATTGTGTGGTTAATGAGAACTACAGGCAAGAAATGTTTAAGGACAATTTAAATGCAACCTGGAGCTGAGAGAATAGTAAACACGGTATCAGCAATTTACGTTGTCTAATGTTTTAATATACCCGAATTGTGATGGAATTGTGATAAATTTCCCGTGAGTTTGTTTGCAAGGGGAGACTGTGTTTAAATATTAATGCATATGCAGGAAGGAATGTTCTAACTGATCGCCTTTCTATCTCAGATACCGACCAGTGATCTTTAGTGTTCATGACGTAGGTTTAATTCTTCTCCCTTCACTTTCTTAAGGTCATGTTACTTTAAAACATCATAATCATGGAAGTGGTAATGCGACTTAATTTTTTTCTGGACTGAAGCTGAAAAGTGTGGTTGAATCAGAGGTGTTATTTGTATCAGTAAAGTTGTTTCGTGATTTGTGGCAATGTAAGAGAGATTATAGCGCCAAACCTTCGTCGTTAGTTTTATTCCCCTCCGGCTTAAACATTCATAGGCAACGTTATTCACGTTCACTTTGTATGAAGACCGGGATAAAACGTTATCGCGACAAACAGCTATTTTTTACCTTCGTTGTCTGAGGACCGAATCCTGGCGCCTCGGCTATTGAAAAGAGACTTGTCAGAAATACGTTAGGGAACTCTCTCCCCTAGGTAACGAAGTCTTGTTGTCCTCTCTGCTAGGGTCCTTGCGCAAGAAAGCACCGACTGTTCCGAAAGCACGTCGCAGATCGTCTCTTAACCCATATTCAGTGCGTCGTGTGAGGAAGATCATCCCCCGCGTCGCGACGCCCCGCGTCCGTCGACAGTCAGTCGCATGCTTTCATTCATACGTTTGCAGAACGAGTAGTGGGAGGTGATTCCCAGAAAATAATTGTCGACACTCTTCGATCCGCAATTGGACATGAGGCAATTAACTATATGTGGAACCGTACTTAAGCAAATTATATGTTTCTAACCAATGAGGAAACAGGAAATAGTGAATTTTCTTCTTTCCCCTAAAATTAATTTCAGATTTTCATTTTTTCCTGCTTGACAGACACATTTCACTACATTGCAAACGTTCTAATTTTTTCCTTTTATTTTTATTTAATTGATTTGTAATATATTATAAATATTAAGAATATAGGACACAACTGTGATTATTATGTACATTTATATAACAAACCAAGGAGTCATTTAATGTGTACTTCTATACTTAATATCAGACACAAATCATTTTTGTTTTTATAACAGTGAAGAAATGGATTATTAGTCAAGCATTATTTTAATGGTCCAATATATATGTATCTTAGTTTGATTACTTATTAGATATAAGTCCGCTGTTGGGGCAGGTGCGATTTTTCAAGTCGTTTAAATCTCAGTTGGTTGCTACTAGAATTGTGAACTTTGGAGGCCCCCTGTGGAACGTCCCTAGGCCCTTTGCATACACGTAATACCTGATTGTGCAGAAGGTTGCAAGACGAGGAGGGTTCCTGTGCACCTTCGGCAGGATCCATTTCAGTCGTAACGGCGGCTCCACAATGCCCAGCTTTGTTTTGGACCCCGGAGAAGAGGAACAGAAAGGCTTCAAACCACGGTTACCCTCACGGTCACGAGGTGTTACCGTCCCGTCCCGTCCCATCCCATCACGTCCCGATCTCATCGGAGAACTCGCCACTCTTACAATTTCACTCTTCTCTCTGTAATTACAGAAATACAAGGAATTCGAGAAAGTGTGAGGCAGGTCCTTTCAATTTAAAGCCAATACAGCTGTTAAATACATTAATTAGATATTGTGCCTAGGAAAAGAAATGATTTAAATATATTCTCGTCTGTAACGGGAGGAGGGACAAGGAGAAGCATCCAGATAACGCACGTTATTGCTTTGGTGGACAGGTGAAACACTTCTTTTGCTTGCCGAGTAGTGTACAGGAATCCACTTCAATGACACAAAATATAATTGTATTTTTCACGAAAGAATAATAATTTGCCACAAAGAAAAAAATGCTTAGAATATTTTAATCACCAATCCCAACTTGTAATACGTTCGTTCGATTATTTAATGCATTCAAATCGTAAAAAAAATTATGTGCAGTTCGCACTTCAGTTGTTTGTCTACAAGCGCATTATTAAACTATTTGTATCTATTCGAAAATATAAAAAGTGGTTAATTGGTAACGGCAGAGGTTCGTAAGTTGGTAAGTTGGCAGTAGTGACGTGATCGTCGTGCAGGATGGTTGGTTTGAATTTGCAATATAGAGCAGGTAAATGATAAATATTAACGTAAAGGAGATCCATTTCTAATTTTTTTTAAATTATAACTGTGTATGCTTTGGTAGATATTGATGGAAACATTATCGCTCTGACTGTCAATATTGACCATAATAATTTGTACATATGTTTGTTTAACACTTCCCGAAATAAAATCATTGATACCACAAGTGGAAAACAGGGTCATATTGTAGTTCAAAAAAACAAAATTAATTATTTATTACATATATTTGAAAGAGTGTTTATTGACTTTTGGATAACAACCGAAGTCTCTGGTGGTTAAAGAAGTAGGATTATCTTTGTCTGCGGGCTTTGATCGATGTAAGTAGTGATCGATGAGAAGTAAATTAAAAAATATGAAGTGGAATTATTTATAGTTTTCTTCGTCCATGTATTGTGAAAAGCTACTTTAAAGTATCGGAACGTTGTGTCTGCGTGATGCGTACAACCAAGACCCTGAGAGAGATTCGATTGCTGAGTGACAATATATAACAATTTTGGTGACCAAACGTTAATACTTAATAAATGACTGTTTAATAGTTTCGTTAGTTGTTTGATTCCGCTGAGCAAGTAGACTTGCGCTTTCCCATCTGTTGAGTGTTGAGGTATTGTTGAGTTAGATGATGCGGCTGGCAGCTGGTCTGTGCCTTGAGCCTGTGCCTGAGCCTTGAGCCTTGAGCCTTGAGCCTTGAGCCTGAGCCTGCGCCCCTCACAGCTGCCAAACGAACCCTGACAGCGTCCCAAAATAATTATTACCAAATTTTTCAAGCTAATATATGTATCCAAAAATAACTTCTATTAAATATTCAATCATCGTCTTATAAGTGAGAAACTTTTCCCACAAGCCGCTTGACGTGATTCACTCCGCTCAGTATTATTTTTGAGCTTGACGTCCATCGCTGGTACAAGCCTCTCAATCTATTTTTCATAATCTGCCGTAATATGCATATAATTTTCGAACGGTAGCGTCGTCCCTGTTCCCTAACGGACACGTTTGCTCAATCGATTTTATGTCACTTCTACTAGGGTCACTAATAGGTTTCTTAAAACTAAAGCGATTTTTTTTGTATCACTCAATTTATTTCGTGCTCGTAACAAAACACGGCTATATTCTGGTTATTTAAGTTCGTCGATGACGTTGTAGAGGCATTTGTAGAAACTATAAGAGGAATGGCGAAGTCAACACATGAATATAGCTTCAGTTCTCAAAGCAGAGTTTATTTCTGTTGCAAATTTTCTTCCACATACTCCCCCTTATTTCGCTGGAATCCCAGATAATAATACATTTCTAGCCTCGGTGATCACTAAAAACTGTTTCAGCAGCAGTGTAATTTATTTCGGCGAAAGTCCCACATTTATAAACATCTAACATGAAACAGAGAAATGTGTTTACAAGATATATTGAATGTTATTTAAATAATGAATTATGTGGACTTACCTACCAGTCAAACTTTTTTCATAGCCTCTATTTTGTCTCAAAAATGTCAGACAAATGGAATATTTAGCGTTGACAATAATTAAATTTCAGTTTTACATGAAAACTAACTCCTGTAATTATAAATATGTAAAATACTTTATCGTTCTATAGTTTCAAATGTTATAATTTTAAAGAGGGAAACAATCGATCCACTTAAGGGACACGGGGACTGAAATTTCGGCCAAAATCTGAAAAAAAAGATTTTCTAATTTTTTTCATATTAATATGCCTATAAATTGATTAAAATAAAAAAGAATTCCCCAAACAAAAGAAGGAAGGTTTAATATATGCTAATTAATATTTTAGATTTTAAATGAATAAATTATTACCTTTTTTAAAATAAAAATGTGTTTATCTCGGCTTCATGATTTCTGCTGCTAAAAACCTTCTATGGGTCACAAATATTAAGATATTGTCTTCCAGTTTTTTGTACATAATCTACATACTACTACATGCCAGTATTAGTTTTCTAATTGTTCAAGTAATTTAGGTGAAAAAAGTTTCCAAAGTGCCAATTTTTAAGTGTATGAAGCTCTTAGTAAAAAATTATTTTCTCCCCACAGTTTTATTAAATTTCAAAAATAATACTGACAATCGATAACAATGTAAAAAAGCTAAACAAGTATATTCAAGTTGTAACGCAAGGAACATTTTCAAAACTGCCCAATTTTGAAAATATTTTTTATACTTACCTCAACAACAAAAAAAGTTTACAATAACAAAGTTTGGTACATTGTTACACACGTGTGACGTTATGAAAAAGTTAAATTTTCAGCTCAGTAGCAATTAACTTACTGGAATTTCAAATTTCAATCCCCGCGTCTCTTAACTTTCAACCTTTTTTTGAGGTGATAACATAATAGATAGGGAGACTAAATGAAAAGGTTTTTTTAATGGTTAAATTATCTTTGTTTGTGTTGTATTTAAATCGTGCTGCTTAAAAAGATTCCAGTTGTCATCTGCATACGGATGTATAAATCGATTTTGATAGTAGATAAATTGAAAATATTTGTCGTCGTTTGGTTTTGTTGCTTCTTAAAGTGTGCACAATCGTTTATTCAAATAAATATCTCAACAGCTTTGTGTGTTTGGTTTCATGCATTCATAAATATGAGAATTGAAAAGAGTTCCTAGTTGATGGAGAGCACCAATATATGTTGTAAGACGTCAGCTTTTTAATTGTTGTTGGGTTTACTGTGATTATTGTTGAATACGTGTTTGTTTTTCTGTACGCGTGCAAATGGTAGTGAATTTGAGTGTATGTTGGCGAGTGTTGTATGGTTGTGAGTGACATATGGCGGCGCGGTGAGGCAGCTGCGCCAGCGAGGCTACTTGTTGCGTCCCTTCCACTTCCCTTCCCTTCCCTTGCCTTCCCTACCATTGCCTTGCCTTCCCTTCCCTTCCCTTGCAATCTGTAAAGTGCAACCCCCCCTCCCTAAAAAACTCCCACTTTTCATTTTCAGACAAGACTGTCCACGGCTGATTCTAACCTAACTCCCGCTCGCTCACACAAGTAAACTTTGCGATGGATTTGGGGATATGCGCGATTCGGTTCTGGGGGATATGGAGATTAAACCACAAATTTAGAGGAGAAAGTTCGGAGATGAACAACGGTCACATAGCCAGATGCCACAAGTTCTACGCCTGTTACGTGATGTCTTAGAAGGACTAGGATCTAGTTCTTTGCCGTTTCCTTCACAAACGAAAATTTGCTTGTCTCCGATTTATATGATGAATTTTTAATAATGCTCCATTAACTGAAGTTGCTATTTTTCCAATTTTGCAGAAATGTTTCTAAAATGAAAAAAAAAATTGTGCTGGCTTATCTCTCCTCAGGTATCTCACCGACAGATAATTACATTAGTCGTCAGCGACTCCTGACAGATACCAACGCGATGCTTCGTCCGTAATGGGCATCCCGCAACGTAACGTAACGTAACGCCTTGTACGTGTTGCGATCGTACACGCACGGCCACGGATCGTGACTGCGGAGTGCAGTGGACAGGACAGGAGAGGCGAGGCGAGGCGTGGAGAGGAGAGGAGAGAAGTAGAGTTGAAGACCAGTCGCGTCGCCTCGTCTCGTCTCGTAGCAGCCAAATTAAAAGGAGATGAGCACATTGGCGGTAGCCGGGGTTAAACGCTGCAGTCCGATTACAGTGATTACCCAGAGAGGTCTCGCTCTGCTGCTCCCAGCGCTCCAGTTAATCAGCTCTGCGGTGCTGTGCACTGGTACTGGTACGGGTACGGGTACGAGTACGAGTACGAGGTGAAGCAAGTAACCTTGTCGATTGAACGGCGGAGTTGTGAAGCAGCAGGTACTCACCCGGCCGGCGAGAGCAGAGTTTTCTTTGTTCCGCTTCCTGGGTCTGGTCCCACGGTTCCTGCACCGGAAGTAGAGGCCATCTGCCGAGGACGGCTGCGAGTAAGACTTGATTGGATCGGTTCGTCGTGATTGCTCCGCGCGCATCTTACGCACACTTGCACACTCAAACACTACGCGCTATATAAACCTGCGAAATTACTTTACGATAATAAAAACAATTGTCTTGAAGAACGGAGATTAATGCATAATATGTTTATAGACTTTGCCCAAGCCTTTGATTCTATCCCAAGAAATAAAATAATTGTAAGTCTAAGAAAATATGAGGTTCCAAATAAACTGATAAAGTTAATAAGTCCGACACAAGGGCAAGAGTCAAACTAAATAACAGCCTCAGTGATGAATTTGATATCAAATTCGGCGTTGAGCAGGGTGACCCATTTCCAGCTACATTATTTTGTCTGTCAATGGTCATAATTATATCTCAATTAGATATTAGAGATTAAGGCAATATATTACATATGCAGACGACCTATTGCTTACAACAGGATCAAAAAGAGTATTGGAATTGTTCTCCCACGAATTAAAAGAAAAAGCTAAACAGTTTGACTTAAAAATTATTAATAAAAAAACCAAGTAGGTGAGACGTAAAGCACAACCGTCACAGATCTCTCAAATAGTGATAGAAAATACGGTTTATCAATCATTAATAAATTAAAATAATGTAATAGAGGAAGAAATCAAAGAAAGAATAACAGCAGGAAGTAGAACATATTTTTCATAAAACGATCTATTCAAGACCAAATTGTTGTCCAAGAGAGACAAACTTAAGTTATACCAATAGTTACATATGCTGCCCGAAACATGGACTCTTAAAGCAAATGATAATGACATTTGAAAGAAAGATATTAAGAAGAATGTTAGGTCTTGCAAGGCTGACAGATGATCAATGCGGAATAAGATTTTTAACACAGAAATCGATAAATTCATAAAGCATAAAAACATAGTAAATCATATAAAAGCACTACGGGGACATCTACTCGTATATCTGGATCCCATTTAAGACAAGAAAAAGGCCTACAAGATATTAAGGTGACGAGACTGGTTCACTGTCGTAGGAGATTTATCTTTCTACGGCTATTGCAAAACTGTTTCGGCCATTATGGAAAGCTGTGTACGGTACGAAGGTACGCAGGTTCACTTATAAATTCGATAAGAACGCGATATTTGTAGCACTACATCTAATAGACCCAACATATTATTACTAAAACCAATGTGAAGGTCTCACACGTTTAGCCTTTGATGTACGTTACCAGGTGAAGCTACATATTTTTCTTATACAAGCATCTATCTATCTTTGGCTAACATCGCCCGAATTTTGGGCTTTTGTTCACACAATTTTCACTCCAGAACGATACGTAACGATTTCCGTACAAACCTCTCGTCGTCTGGGATAAACTCTGCCGAGCGGCGGCTCAGTGCGACACTTTAATGTAATTACTAATTTAGAAGCAAATTCTGCACGGAAAGTCCATGTGTTAGCCGTCTGCGCAATTTAGCGCGGATAGCCAAGGACTGGGCCAGGCTGGAGTAATCCCAGGTGACGAGTGGAAGGCGTCCATATGGAGGACTTCCGGTACGAGTCCCGAAGGATCCAGGTAATTTGCGAAGCTCACGCCACATGTACGCAGGCCCCATAACGCACTTTACACTTTCCTCGCCGCACAGTCATTAACATCTGCATCGCTTTTAAAGTCGTATGGAACTTTCTTTGAAACTTTGGTTACTTCGTCATCGACATTGTGTACATCTGTACTTCTATCAGAGTAAATACAACGTCGAACTTCACATTCAATCGTCAACATGTTCTTATGTGTGAGCGATGGACAAGTATCTTGAGAAACGCAATAAAATCGATTGGTCCTTTTGGACGCCGACCTGAATAAGCATTTAGTATGTTTCATTCAGCACCGCTTTGTTAATATCGACAATTCAGTGGATAGTGGAAAATAATGACAATTAACAGCCAACCAGGACAAGAATCACAAATTAATAAAATCAACTTTTGGCTGTGTTGACTTTTATTCAGCTAATAACTTTAAAAACAGTCATGCTACTTGGTTTCGGTAGGGAAAATCCTAAGAATTTCCAGAAAGACCAGGAAATGTAGAAATTCGAGGCCACGCTGTGTGTCCCAAATCTTAACTAAGTATTTTTACTTTTCATTAATTGCAAATAGAATATGGGAAAACGACAAGATTAAAAAGTAGAACATACTTAAGGAACAATGTTACAAAAGGGTACTATATATATAAAATTGGGCTGTCTGTGTTAACTGTGCCTATTTTATATTATTATAAAAGATAAAAGAAATGGTACTTAAATCTAACAAATAAAATAGTAGACATTTAAATTGTATATGCCTTTTTTATGTATATATTTATTTAATCTACAAATTGGCAGGTGTCTGGTTCACAATAATTAATAAGCTGGCCGTAAGGACCATATGTAACCTATAAATAAGTAATAGAATTATATTACTTCAACATCAATCATAAGAAATATACATGGAATAATATTATTGTAAGATAAATTTTTAAAAAGGAATAATATTGTTTTTGCATGAAAAATATATCTGAAAACAGAGAAACTATTTTACTATTTCACTTAAGTATATTGTTAGAGATTTCGGAGCACTCATCACTTCACTTCACTGTATTACACTACACTAAACTATATTCACTATAGAGTTTAGATTAAGTCTAAATTTTCTTTCTCGAAACACTTTAGCACGCTAATTGTTCCAGTCATCAATTGTCCTATTCAGGAATGAGTATTATCCACCCTAGTGCTTTACTTTTTCGTTCCCACGCCCAGGGCCTATTTGTACAAATTTTGCACCCTTTCTAAGGATTCTATTTGACTTTTCCCCAGCATGCTGCACAAAAAGTGGGCGTGCTAATGACAAATATGCCATTTCTTTAGATTTCGCATTCCCCTTGTTGAGTGTTCTCATTACAAAGTACAGTTTCCTTGTAGCATAGTTTACCTGTCCCCAGATTACTGTTGGAATAAATGCCTAGGTATTTACATTTTGTCTTCTGAATCACCGTTTCCCCATCTATATTGTAGAACAAGGTATGTTGAAGGCGGATTTTAGTAAAGCTGATCGCCTTAATTTTGCTATTGTTGATTTTGAGTTTATTTCGCTTAGCCCATGTGCTTCTAACTTTTGAATCAAGATGCCACGAGGAACTACATCGAAAGCCATTGCAAAATCAATAATAATGGCATCTATTCTACCATCATGATCGATTTCGTCTCCTAGATCTTGAAACAAAATGATTATTTGAGTTTCATACGAAAACCCTGATCTAAATCGACGTTGGTTCTCAAAGAACCGCCCTTTAGATTCAAGTGCAACCCGAATGTACGTAGTTATTAAGTGCTCCATAATTTTGCATACTACCGAGGTTAGACTAATAACTCTATCAATTCGTAACGTCCGTTTTATTGTCAGATTTAAATTCAGGTACAATAATTCCCGTTTTTCAATCTGTAGGCAGTCTTGAGTTATTTATGGATATATTAAATACGGAATAATTTCCTTTGTTGCAATTTTCGGGTAATTGAAGAACAACGTGGCTTGTTGATATAAAGTGAGTACAGTATCAGAATATTGTATTTTCTGAAAATTATTTTACTAGTATCACAAGGCTTCATACCAAAAATAAACCTTAAACCCTTTTTCTGCATGAGCAGTCATTATTGATGCAATCCCAGCGTGACAGTTATTACACCGCAGCATAAGCTGAGTAAGAAATACCTTATAAGAACGTCTTCAAGGTCCAAGCAATACATTAAATGTAATAGATTGTCTTCAATATGCACTTAGTGGCCAAAATATGATGAGCAACTGAGGGCGGGATCATCGTTGTCGCTGCAGGGAAATCATCAGTTGCACTGTGTTGTTCGGGTAAAAGACGTGATTTAACTGGGTTTGCACGCGGGAAGCGTCGGAACCAGTATCAGAAAAACGCCAGAGAGTGGACTACCATGTAAAAATCCGGGTCTTAACGTCAGTTTTGTGGTTTTCACAGGCTACTCAATGCTCGAGCTGAAAGGAGACTTGCCAGAGTTGTCCAGTGCAAGAGAAGAGCAACAGTGCGCAGAATTTAAATGAAGGACTAACAGTGAACGTCTCTGAACGAACTGGCGCTATGGAAACCTGTTTTCTATTTGAAAACCTCTACTATGTGCCTTGACCAAGAGTTCGGACTGGAAAAGGGTCATGTGGTCTGAAGAATCGCGATGTCAGGAAAGCATGGACCTCAACTGCATTTCCACAACACAAAAGCTGGTGGCAGCAATATTATGGTCATGCTATGGGCCCTTAGATTCATGTGAAACAACTTATGAAACCCAAGTGTATTTAAAGTATCATCCTATTATGCTAATGGTGCACAGTTCCAGCAGGACACTGATCCTTGTCATAAAGCTTGTATTCTTCTCAGATGGTTTGAAAAGCATGACGGAGACTTTACCTTGGACAATCACCAGATTTCGATTCAATTAACAATTTGTGGGATGTGATCGATCCGACCATCAGCTAGCTGGATCAAGCACCATCAAATCTCAAGGAATTGGAAAATGCATTTCACCAGATACGATCTCAAATTCCTCCCACCAACAACTTATAGAATCCATTCCCACAAGAATCAAAGTAGTACTTATTGAGAAGAAAAGGTGTCTCAACATTGTAGTGAGGGGGTGGTCATAATAATGTGGTCACTCATTGTATCAATTATATGAAATATTCAAGATAGACAAACAAGATTTCGATATAATTTATCTATCGTAAGGCTCACCTCAGTTTTAATCCTGGGATGTATTTGATGAGGTCCGCAGAAAATAATCTGCATAATTTATATTAAAAAAGAGTATACCATTTTTATATGTATAATTCGTAAGCATTGAAGTGTATTTTTTTTTACAAAGAGGATCTATTTGAAGTTAGTTGACACGTATGTTATTTTTGTGCTTGTAGTTTTGTCGGCGGCAGATGACGTTCCACTTGTAATTGCAATTAGGCATAGCCTGGTGGCAATTACATTAAATATACAGCCTTGTGATATAAGTGGGGGGGGGGGGCGTACTAATATCTGTTCTCTGTACGCTGGTATTAATTTTATACGCGTGGTCTGATCTATTCCCTTAGGCTAATATGAATGTCCTCCCATGCTTTGTTTCGCACAAACGCTTCGTGTAATGCAAACAGCCTAGCTTTCTGTCTTTCCACCCTAAAGCAGTACCTTTTTCATCTACCAAATTTTGCTGCTTTCTTTTGCACTCTTTCTGACATTTTCTGTAAGGATCCCAACAGATTGATCCATATTCCATTTGAGATCAAACTAACATTTTGCATGCCAGTTCTTTTGCATTTACACTACTCTTTTTCAAAATCCTAAAAATGAATTTCATCTTGTTTACTTTTGCCCAAATTACGTCCTTGTCTAAATCTCTTTGTGGGTGCACTGCATCCGATTCTGAATTAATTTTTCTACGCGATTGGAGTAGTCAGCATAATTCCAGCACGTTCGACCAAGGTTTATCGGAACGAATAAAAGATGTTCGGGAAGCAGCCCTCCCCTTTTCCCTTTTCCCCTGAACCCTCGCCCCTATTCTCGCAATGCAACAGGCTCCTCCAGAACAATGTGCTTTAAAGGGAGTGTTGCGCGCTCTGATTGGTCCAAATCTGGCGCAGGTTGTAGCAACAGTTGGGACGAGGACAGATGTGGCCGCACCTGGGCTCCCGGAAGCCACGGCTGAGGCACAAGCACAAGCAGAGGCAGAAGCAGAGGCAGATGCAACAAGTGCTCGCTCACCTTCCCTCCTACAAATCAAAGTGTACTACAACACTACGTCACATACTCGACATACTAACCGCGACGTTTCTTTTACTGCCGAATCCGCCGCCGTAATTACCTTACGAAGCGAACGCCCAATTAAAGCAAATAGAAAATAAAAAAAATAGGAGCGTATGAACATGTATCGTTCAAGATAAGGCGTTTGATGTGAACATTATTGAGAGGAACTGCGGAGGATTGCTCAGCTGGACGCTGTAAGATTTGTTTCAAATTCCATTGTTTGAACGGGTGTTGCTTAGGATACTTGGCGATTCCGTTTTTGATGAATAGGCGAGGAGTAGGAGAGTGGGCAGATGTGAGGCTTGCAGGCAAGTGCGGCACGCGCCAGGCGGAGGCGTGGTCTTGTTGCCACGCGCCATCCCCAGCCTGCAAGCAAGCCTCTAGCCTCTAGCCTGACATCTACACTTTCACGATAATATGGTATAAACCTCTCAGTGCCCCGGGAACTATCACATCACTCACTGTTGCTCTACAATTGCCCGGTGGCAGAAACAAAATGAAATTACTTAAACATAAATACTCCTCATCTAAAATATAATCATAGTCCTTTAAGATTTTTATAGCCCTGAAAAAAAACACTACAAGAATTATATTAACTCAACACTTCACTTCACTTTGACTTTAACATTTAAACTCAAAAATATTCCAAAGTAACCACTTCACACGTTCTTTGAGATTTGTCCTGAATTTATTTTCCTTAAGTGGATTTCCTCCAAACACTCCCTGCGACAGGTAAATTATTCCAGTTGTTGATGCTCCTATTCAGGAATGAGAATTTGCCAACATATGTTTGTTGCATTCTACATTTTACTTTGAGTTGATGATCCCATCTACCTATATAACTGAAGCTAATTACAATCCATGGTTTAAGCCTTGCTTTCTCCCTCCATTTTGACAATATCTCCCAACCTAGTTGTTCTACATTTTCGTTCCTGTGATCCTGTGTTCCTACTCACAGCCCTTTTCTCAACTTTCTCTAAAGATTCTAATTGACTTTTTCTGTAGGGATCCCAACAAACAACCCCCGTATTAAAAAATTGGTCTAATTAAGGCTAACTATGCCACCTCCTTTTATTTTGACCTTCCCCCTTTTTTAAGTTCTTCATCATGAAATGTAAAGAATACCACGCTGTTCCTCCCACCCAAGTCTCTTGTCGAAATATATCCCCAGATATTTGCAGCTCGTTACACTTGGAATTAGTTCCGCTTTCTTTCTCGTTTAATAAGGTGCGTTTTGTAAACGAGATTGAACTGCTTTTCTTTCCATTAATTTTCATTTATTTTCCTGAGCCCAGCTACTGAGATCTTGTAATACTATCACGTGTTGCTCGTTCGTTATCTTTCTGTAGATGACGCAGTCGTCAGCGAAAAACCTGATCCCTGACTTTAAATAATTTGGTAAGTCATTAATAAGAATTAAAAACAGTAATGCTCCGATTACAGAGCCTTGAGGAATCCCGACTTACATCGCCCCAATCCAAAAATTGTTCTCCAATTTTGACTTTTTGCGATCTGTCGCTTAAAAAAATTTCTACCCATAGTACCACTCTTTTACCTATACCTGTTTTATTTAATTTATCCTATAGGACGTCATGAGGCAGTACATCAAAGGCTTTGGCGAAGTCTATTATAACCCCATCTATTCTACCCCCATTATCTCTTCCAGCTGCTAACTCCTGAAATAGATTTATCACTTTAATTACGTTACCAATGTTCTGAATATGCGATACACAGAAATGTTTATGGATGCGGGAGGAAGAGGGCGAAAGGCTGTTAAATTACTATAATACGAAAACAACCGAGATTGGTATCAAAAGCGGGGTCTGAAAGTCACCGAGTTTAATTCTGCAATTCGACACGTTCTCCTAGGAATGGGTGGAATAGTTTGTTTTACAAGTTACTTAAGATCTAGGAACAAACACCTCGTGGATGGCAGACCCCTAGACCTATGTGATTGCAGTTCGCGGTACTAAGTTTTGTTCTCTTAAGGTCACTGACAATATTCTTGTAACTTTTAAAGTTCGGAAGTATTTCTGACGCTCTTAAGCTACCTGGAGTATTTTTTAATCTCACGTATAACCGTAACTATATTTGACGCTATTGCTATACTGAGAGTATTTTAGACTCTAGTGGTTTCGGGAGTATACTTTTTCTCTTCGGTACTCGTCGTAACTTTGACTCCCTTACGGTACTGTATTTTTGGCAATTTCGAGGTACTGGAATTATTTTTTTGTGTTTATGGTACTATGAGTAATTTAGGCCAGGAGTATGTTTGACTCTCGTAAAGAACCGGGACGATTTTTATTCTGTTAAGGAACGGAAGTACCTTTACATCTCTCTAGGTACCGGGTGTATTAAATGTAAGTTTTTCATACCATAATTTGCATTGAACTCGGCTAGTATCAAATCAAGGAATTTACTTTTTCTGAAAAGGGCAAACACCTGTATTTGTAACATGAGTGTCTCTCAATTTCAATGATAAATTCACCGAGTGCAGAATGAAAGATATTAGATTTTATGTGCGCAGTCTGCACTTTGGTTTTGGTAGTAGTAGCACCTTCCTCTGGTGGGCAATGGGACAATGGCTTCTTTGTGGGCCAGGTGCTGTAGCTGTTGGGCTGTTTACCTGGCTGCAGATACCCACCCAGACCCAGACCCACACACACACACACACACGTCACTCGTTACACTCAACTAAAACACAGTCACGATTTCCGCCATGTGTGTGTATTGTGTCACTCAGTCACACACTCACAATCATACATATAAAGCTACAAAATTCATTCAGACGCAGTGAGACGAGAATCTTGATTGGGAACGAGCAAACATAGTTTCTAATGTTTTTAACGTCGTAAAATGTCTCGTGTATTCGTCCAGTACGTCGAATAACAACATACCCAATGCCAGAAATATCGCCACTTTGCCAAAATGGCGAAACATTGTAATGTGTCTCTTATACGTCGTCGTAAGTTTAGATAAATCTAGTATCGACTCACCTCCGAATTCAGTATTTATTTTTATTTTAATTCGCATCGACAGATAAGGTCATTAGCAACTACATTACCATTTTTATTTTCATTGTTAAGGGTTACTCGTTTTTGGAACACAAAGACTCGCAGAAATGGAACCCGGGACCTCTGTGACGCTATCTTCCTCTCCATCCACAATTTTGTTGTTGATTCCTGTCATTTATGTAGTGATTTGCACAGTCACTAAGCGTGTCGAGTCCTGGATATTCATCACTGTCACAAATCTGATTCTGGTCGACAATGAAATGCCGATTTTTCCCCGGGGTAGTGGAAATGAGATTCCTTCAAGACTTTAATGTGATAATAACGGGTATAATTTTGTTTTATAACAAATTATATATTATATAAATTAAAAATCTGGTGATAAACTCTGTTGGCAGTTTCTCCGAAGCTACGACTAATCATAATGGTCGAGCTACTTTTAATATTGTTTTTCTGTTTCGTATTGACTGTGCCTTTTCTTCTTGATTCACACTAAATTACAAATTATTTGTCAGTCTTCTTCTGCTTGAAGGGGTTTGATTTTCCCAGGAATATCAAAACCGAGCTGAAAAATCACTTATTTGTACGGCTTTAAGAAACGACAGTATTGTTCCGTTCCAGATTATTGATAGGGGACAAATATTTCACAATATGATTTTTTTTAATAAAAGAAATTAAATAGGTGTCTAAGATTTGAGTTGGTGGTAGCACTATGTAATGCAGTTTCACGCTTACAGATCAGAAAAGCAGGAGAAAGTTGGATCCTTGGCGACACTAGCGCTGTGAGGGACTCTGAAACATTTACTGGTCTCCGACCCTTCGTTTAGCACGATAAATAACTCCCTTCATAATTCGTTTCCATTATGTTAAAGCGAAGGTTATTTAGCGGTCGTTTCTGTATTATAATAGTGACATCACAGTATCATGTCATTAATGAATCGTTTGTGTCACTTTTCTGTGACGTTTCCTGATAATTTACCAGAAACGTGGCTCAGTATTTGTCAGAGAAGGAACTGAAATAAAAATTTTTCTCATATAAAATGGCATTGAGTTATAGCAAACTGAAGCGTCGGGCTCACCTACTTACAAAGTAATTGTGTTCTGAATCACGTCTCGGTTTGTCAGGACAATTAAGAACTTTGGCCTTCCATTTCGAACGTTGCTGCGTTTTATCTATATGCATCTATAAAGAAGCGACAGGAGCAGGGTTTTTTAAAGTTTTGCTCGGATACTTTTGAGTAACAGAGGAGGGGCGTGGGTGGTTGAATCGTGTTCACGGTGATCACTGTTTCAGTTAAAGTGATAGAACTAAACGAAAATAGCGCCGTGATCAGAGCGACCAAAGACACAGCTAGGAAAGACACTTCCCATTCTCCGAGGACAGTAAGCGAAGTTTATGAATCAAATAATTTGGTATGTTTGATCATTCATTCTCGAATGAGGAACATTCTCTTAAATAGTTACAGAATCGAGACTCCGAAATTAATTGTTTTTTAATTGGATGCTTATAACCCCGTATTATACGATTGTAAGGATTGTTTATGTTTAAAAAAATGTGAACTGTCCCCATTGATAGAGGTTGGTGAGTATTGTGGTGTCGTCTACTGTACCATTTATTGATCTAAGTAAAATGTGTATGGAGAAGGAGGACATTGCTACTGGAAGCCCGATATCGACGTGTTTGATTGTAAGCTCATCTACTGCACCCTGGTTGTTTATGAAAGAAGAATCATGCAACTGTGATATGCAAAGTACTGTCGTTGGTTGTGCCAAGGCCGTACACACAGTCACTCACACACACACACACACACACACTCACACAGGTATGAGAGACTTCCTGTGCACGCGACTCCATATGAATGGCCGCCCTTCCTTCCAACTTGTGCAACGCAATTCATTAAGATCTCTACTCATGCGGGTTATCACTTTGACACTTGTCAAAATAAACCTTGCTAAATCGTACATACTTCTTTATCACTACTGATTTTTATGAGTCGGACTTTCTGCCTCACCAGAATGTGTTCAAATCTAACAATGAACGGCATTACATTTCCCCCATGTCATTTCAGCTAAACAACTCGGAAAAATTATGTTGCTATGAATATATAGTATTCAAGACACTATTTTAAAGATTAAATTAATACATTCATGAAAAACAACCACTTAAAAACAGTCTCACAAATTTATTATTTATACAGGTTGATAGCTTTCGACGTTTGTCATATTCCTTCTGTTGGGTTCAAATGAAAACAACTTGTGTAGTAATTACATGAATTAAAATTCTTCTGTCATTAATTTAGTTGAGTACAAAAATTATAAGTTACACACCTTTTTAAAAACTGAATACTGGTAGTAGTCAAATGGTAAAAACCACTGAATTAAAACTTTTCTTGTCTTGCCTAAGTTGGCAATGGTCGTTTGTTGTTTAAATATTCCCGCCAACTGACCCTTAATCACGATACACAAGTCGATTCTTTAGTCGGCAGTTACAATGATCGATAGTATATTATCGTCATAATCGTTTCTAAGCTTTACAATAATATTGCCTTAGCTTATCTATTATAGCAGCATAATGCGTCCATATTTCTGCACCTTCTGTTTTTAAAATTCATTAACTTATTTCCATTTCTATTAATGTATAGTAAATCTAAGTTTTGTTCTTAATCTATTTTTATGGAGGATTTTTGTATCCTGCAATTCAATTGCATGTGTTTTTACGTGGATGGATAGTGCAGTGTTATATTTGGATTTATGTTTAAGGCTTACTTTATGGTGGTAAAGCCTGGTCTTTAGGCAAGTCGTGGTTATATCCTATGTAATATTTCTCACAGTTGATGCTCGAAAAACAGTTATCTTGCTCAGAAGTGTCGGTGCATTTACAAGTATTCTGCATTAGAAATGGAGGAAATAAATTAAGACATTTCAGACCATAGCCCGGGGGCCCTAGTCAACCCTTGGCTACCTTGCTCTACCTTCCGCATCCCCCCTTTTCATTTCCCTTCCTATGCTATTAAAGGGAGTTGCCTGTTTCAGGATCACCCTCATGCAGCCTGTTAACCCCCCAAAAAAAACTATACGTTAAAAACCTATTAAGATGTGTAATTTTTATTTTTATATCACAAGACCTTAATAATATTTTATTTTTGGATTTCGGTTTAAGGCTTATTTTATGGTGGTAAAGCCTTGTTTTAGGCAAGTTGTGGTTTATGTAATATTTGTCACAGTAAAATTAAATTTCCATAACTTAGATTTACTGAAGCACTATATTATTAAGATAAGATAAGATTTATTGGATCCATTAGTCATCTATTGAGGAAATAGGACAAGTCAAAGAATATGTTACATATCACACTAAGAATACAAATATAAGAAACAAAATATGGATACAACATATGAGTGTAGAAAACTATGTATACAATGATAAATAAAATAAAACAAAGCAAAGCAAACAAAATATGAATACAACATATCAAGAATATGAGTACAAAACAATAAGAGAGATGTATACAATGATAGACAAATAAAAGAAAGCATACATAACATATACAAAAGATATAATTTCTGGATATTGAAATAAGTTAATGAATTATAAAACATAAGGTAGACAAGCTAGATATGTAGTATATTATGACGATAATATATTATCGATCATTGTGTCTACTCATCGATTTACTAGTGTAACGTGTTTAAGAAGACACTTTAACGATCAGTCGTGGGAGTATTTACACAAAAAACGACGATTGCCAGTTTAGACAAGACAAGATAAGTTTTAATTGATTTGCCTACTGCCCACTAGTCACTACCATTATTCAGTTTTTTAAGAAAGGTGTGTAACATATAATTTTTGTACTCAACTAAATTAATAACTGAAGAATTACTATACAAGTGGTTTTCACGTGAACGCAACAGAATGAATATGACAAACGTCGAAAGATATCAACCTGTTTAAATAATAAATTTGTAAGACTATTTTTAAGTGGCTGTTTTTCATTATTGGATAATATATACACAGTCCATGTCATACATTAAGGAGTAGTGAACTTTTGAAGAACGTTTTCACCACCATAACCAACTTTTATGAAAAATTCTATAAAGGAATAGAAGGCATTATCTAACAAGTTGGAGTTCTCGGAAACAATCTTTCGAAAGTCGTTAAATTATTTAGCGGACAGATTTCTCTTTGTGTTTCCGCTTTGGTAACTTCATTAATTTCACTTTTCACCAGGATATATCATTAGAATACGATACAACTCAACTCCTGGGAAGCAACGAAAGCAATTTACATCTCTACACCTTACAAGAAAAACTATTTTCTCTCTGGCCGCACTTGGTGACTCTTTCAGCACGAATTTAATACTGAATTTCTAACTCAGAGATGTATTAAAAAATATGAAAATATCAACAGACCGAACTAATGTTGAAAAATATTCTTTGCTGCGTACATATTTTAAAATTGAATAATCGTTTTACTAAATGAATTGTCATGCATGGGATGCATGCTGTAATCACTAACATTATGTAGTTATATTTAAATAGTTACTTGTGGACAATTATAACATAACTCAGTTTAGTTATTATAAATCTAATTTTAAAACAATTGTGTTACACGTAATATCTGTAAACTTAATTGTTTTTAGGCGATGCAAACTATAGTTATACCGTTGTACTCTACTTTAAGTTTAAATTTAGGAATTCCCTACGCGTAAATATATTAGTCTAGGTATGTTTCTCTCGCAAGTATATCTCCACAGTGTGTTAATGGGGCTTAACTTTGGGGATGCCAGGCCTTCATCTCTTTTAGGGCGTTATGTACTGGGGTCGAAGACTTTTGGCGTAAGACAAGACTTGCCCACTGATCCTATTGTAACGTGGTGAAGAAACGGAGAAAGGAATGCTGCGACCCCACAGCAAACTCGTCTCCATCATTCGAAACAGCGTGAGAAAAGTATCCAAGAGCCCGATTCACTTGATGCAGATTTTCCGGGGTTTACCCTGTATCTCTTTCAGGGTAGTGTCCTTAATCTGTAGCCTGGGGGCCCAAGTCAATCCAAGGGGAGTTTCCTGTCTCAAGATCATCCTCATGTAGCCTGTTCCGCTCCCTCGCAAAAGAGTGAAATTTAAGCACGCCTTTCTGGATTTCGTATGGCAGGAAAAACGCACGAAAACATTTTACACGATGTTGACGCTCGACAAATAGTTGCCTTGCATTTATAAATATTCTAGTTAGTTGCATTAGAAATGTGAGAAAAAAATTAAGGCATTTCAGAATATATGTTAAAAACCTATTAAGATATTGGAAAATATGTAATTCCTTTTATATCACACTACCTCGATAATATTTTATTTCTATAGCATCGAAATATGTCGCTGAAACTTTAAGTGAAGTTTAATTAAATTTTTTACGTGATAAAATATAATTAGCAACATTCATGGCTAATAGTCGTATCGTTATAAGTTATGATTCTGCTGACCTCTTCATATCCACGTATTTACTAAAAGCGGCATCAGTCCACAGAACCTTATCTGAAGGGGCTTAATTTTTGTCAACACTTCAGCATGGCCAGTATTTAATTGCTTCCTGTCCATTAAGCGACTGTGTTTCACTTCCGTAAAGGCCTTACGAGTTGAGAGGCAATCTACACACTTGTGTGCTTTATCGCGAGGCTTTTCTTCTTGAAGAAAGATTTCTTTGTGCAAGCTGTCCTACTTGAGATGCCCGCTTCGTAGCTTTCAACATTTCTAATCTCACTCCCTCAACAATGCAACTTTTCCTTTCCTTTCCTGTACAATACAGTAGATCGACGTCACCTTTTTCCTTTGGCGTGCAAGTGTGGATTGATTTTCGTATGATAGTATTTGCAATTGGTGATGGTGACGGTGACGATGACGTTCCCGTGTCGTGACGTCACGCCACGGAGAGTGTGCTGGGGTGTGTGACGTAGGGGGCTGCATCTGTCCCTGCTCCCCTCCACCGGGGAACATGCGCGTGTGTTTTAAAAAGCTTTGCAGCTGTCTCCCGGCCCCGGCCCCGGCCCAGGGTTAGGATGTTATAAGTAGGGGGCCGCGGAAGGCCGCATCAGTTGTGTGCGCGGGTCTGAGGGTGGCGCCATCTGTTCCGAAGCTCGTGAAGTCGCGCGTCGCCACTTGGGGCGCTGGAGAGTGGAGAGTGCAGAGTGGAGAGCCACAAGCAGTCGCGGCGGCAGTTTTCGGGCAGCAGCCGATCTGGACGGTCACGATCCTCGACGACCGACAGCGTCCAGTCCCGTCACGACGTGCGTGCGTACGTGCGTGAGCCAGAGAATGGGATAACGTGCCGTGTTCTGTGCTCAGTTCCGTCTGCCTTGCGGATTAAGTGTGTTTTCCTGCCGTAAGAAAGAAGGAAAAGTGCCGGCAGTTTCGTGTTGTGGTGATAGTACGAGCGACCAGTAAATACCCTCCTGACAGTTTAACACGAGTGAAATTATTTATTTATTTTCTCTAAACTCGGAATCGACAGTAGTGTGCGAGAGGCCTATGGCGTCCAACCCCGGGTGTTCTTTGCGGTAACCGACAGAGCACCGCTGACTGATCCTCCAAGTCCGCAATCGGCCGGGAGAAGAGAGACAGACACACGGCAAAGACGAGGACCATGAGTCGGACATCCGGCGACGCCAAGGGCGTAGCGACGCTGCTCGTCGTGCTGGCGCTTCTGCACCAGGTAAGACCCGCGTCCGCGATCTGATGTTTGCAATCTAATAGACACCTGCCTTGTTTACCCCGACTCTTTGTTTCTGCTTACCTGCGCGGAGCCGCGGACCTTTACTTTCTCACGCTCCGTACTCCAGCCGACGCGAGCTCTTTTTCTTCTTCTTATTCTTTCGGGCTCTATCGGAACCGACCGTAAACTTGTTTATCTTCGTTCGCGAAATTCCACGTCCTAACGTCACGTTTCTGAAGCAACCCTCATCCTAATAGACCTATACTTACGCGATTCTCATAATCCTCGGTCACACTTGTGACGTATCCCGCCACAAATCTTGTGGACCTTGCAATATTTGCACATTTTAACGATCGCATCCGGGGGGACGATTTCCTCCCTCCCTCCCAAGTATCGTAGAAACCTTCGTCGGTCGTAACCGACGGTAAGCTGGATTGCAAACATCGGCCGTCGATGTTCGATTTGTTCACTTTGATATGAATTCAAAACGTTGCTATATATTGCTCTGACATGGTTGTAGCAACAAAGTTTTTAGTTATAAATTGATGGAGAAACTAGCGCCACTCGAAATTGGATACGTTTGTAATTTGGCGTGTGTGGCGTGGGACGCTCCGTGAGGAAGCGTAAAAGTGACGCGACGCCGTTACGGGCTCGAGTGACGCTAGTCTCTGGTCCGCCGGATAAAGCTTTTCCTGGGCCGGCGGCCGAGTCAAGTAGATTCTAGTATAACGCACGTACGAAAAGAGCGCGACCAGATCCTGAGCCCGGATGTCCGCAGGCACGCTGCATCGGCGTCTTCGAGCTGCGCCTCAAGTCCTTTGTGAACGACGTCGGGAGCCTCTGCTGCAGCGGCGCACCCGCGACGCCGTGCGTCGGCCAGTGCCGGACGCGGTTCAGGGTTTGCCTCAAGCACTACCAGGCCAAGATCGACACGACGTCGCCTTGCACCTTCGGAGAAGTGACGACGCCCGTGCTGGACGGTCTGGCGAACGACCCCATCCGCTTCCCGTTCGACTTCACCTGGCCCGTGAGTATTTCATTTCCATATCTCAGCGTCGCGGCGCCGCTAACTTTCCCAACTCGTCGTGTTAACTTGGCGTATCTGGCAGCGTCGCCCTCGAGTGAGCAGTGTTGGTGTTGTGTGCAATGATAGCCTCACTTGCTTAAACGTCAAATATATTTTCATTTGTTAGTAGATGGGAGCGTTCAGTTTTATAGGATTACGTCAAGTTAGTAAATAATGTACGATTCATTTCGAGACTGTCATTAATTGTGACTATACGTATACATTTACACTGCCGATCCAAGTTTTCCTTATTGAGACGAACTTTGGGTAAAGCCGTTGTTCGGTAACGCCGCACGAAGAACGTTTGCTGAAGTGCTGTAAAGAGTTGAGTACCGACTTTACCGTGTGATGTAGTTGTTGTGGACGGCAGTCTGCGCGTACGTAAACGGAAATGTTTTTTTTTTCACGTCGGGTTAGGAAGTGAAGACGGAGATAGTGTGAGAAGGGGAGGAGAGGTGAGGCAGGTAACCAAGTCCTTTGTTGACAATAGATTCGGCAGGCAGGCAGATGCGATGCAGCGTCGTAGTTTGCGCTGCTGCCGGAAGATGGCAGCAGCGGGCGAGCGTGAGAACGAGAGCCGAGCCGTGGTATCAGTGATTTGTGCGGGAGTTAACGTAGGTCAGGTAGACGTCGGCTCCTCGCGTCACACGCCCGATTTTTTCCCCCGGGAATGGCGGCCGGCGGGCTTGCTATCTCTACAGGTGGCGGCAAATGCGATTTTCGTGTAAGGGTGTCGAGTTTTCGCGACACGGCAGTGATTTGACCTTCCTGTCGCGCGTCTCCCCTCCGCTCCGCTCCGCCGTGGACCGAGTTAACGAGGTACATCCCGCTCCCGCCGGCGTTGCCACGTAACTGAATTTATCGCAGGTACGAGCTGGGCCTGGACATGTCGCCGCTCCGCTTCTGCGGATACGCGATTATAATATCGTTCCCGCCGGCCGGGCGATTCTTTCAAATCATCGACGGCTGACGTCTGAAGAAATTTAAGCGACGTGTAGGAGTGAGGGGTCGACGCCGTACCTCCGACGCCCAGGATTGTTGTTTTAGGCACGTGGAGGCTATCGATTGGGAGGATTTCGTGGGGTGCGTGGCTCGGAGCCAAGTTGACCCTAAGTTAGCGCATTGCAGCACCTCGCGAAATGCAAATGCGCGACGAGTATCTCGCCGCGGCCATCGCTCCACATTTAAATGTTTGTAATTCCCCGTCGCTAGAGATGAAAATTATCCTGTGACGTTTGTAGTGTAACCCTGAAACATGTCCCGCATGCAAACTTTGCTAGTAATAAAACATGTAAACATTTAGCCGCGCTGCATTTGCACGAGATAACGTGGTTTGTTTGTTTTCCAGGGCACGTTTTCGCTGATCGTGGAGGCTCTGCATAACAACGCTTCTACGTCTACTTCCACGTCTGCGACTGGAGGTGAGTTACCAGACCAGCCGCGCTTCCTTCCTGAAACCCTAGCCTAGTTACCGCCAGCTACCCGCCAGGTGTCCTTCCCTTCCCTCCCCTCCCCGCCCCTTCCTGTTGCAATGCCCGTATGGATGTTTATATACCTTTTTGCCTGTTTTTTGTGTGTGTGTGTGTTTGGGAGGCTGCCAGGTGGAGAGTGTGGAGTGTGTGGCTTTCCTTAGCTTCCCTTAGCTTCCGTGGCTAAGCGTGGCGTCTGTTGTTGCAGGGGAGGCGCTGGTGGCGCGCTTCACCCGTCAGCGCTGGCTCGACGTGTCCGACGCCTGGACGCCGGACGAGCACCGTTCCGCCGACGCGCTCATGCGCTACGAGTACCGCGTCACGTGTGACCCGCATTACTACGGGTCTGGCTGCGCCAACGTGTGCCGTCCCCGGGACGACAGCTTCGGCCACTACACGTGCTCCCCCCAGGGCGACATCGTGTGCCTGGCGGGCTGGCAGGGCGACTACTGCACCAAGCGTGAGTATCGGCTCGGGCTGGAGCTCGAGCTGTAGCTGGAGCTGGATTCCTTTCCCAGAGTCTCTTCCCACGCTCCCGCGGGCTCCTTACGCCCGCTGCGGGGCCCGGTGCTTCGCCACGGGGCCCCGCCGCAGGTAAGCGGGGAGAGGCGCTCCGTTCAGTCACGTCCGGACACAAAATCTACACGAGCGCATATATTTTTGACGGTGGCCGGTTACGGCCCCAAAACAGTCAAGGTCGGAAGCGCAGCATCCTCGCATCTGTGGGAAACGGCGGCGTTGCCAGAGCTGACCGCAGCGCCGCTCCGCACCGGCCTTCGTGTAATCGCATTAACATATCGAGCCGCTACCACCCAGCTTCCCCACTTTCCGGACGATTAATTTTTATTTTTACGTTTTTTCTTCACCGTCCGGGCTTAACCGAGCGGGGAAGATTTTAAAAGACCTTACCTTCTCACGCAATTAGCTGTAGATTAGCTGAGCTGTTGTTTCGGCGGCGTCCGCTTGCACCTACGTGACTGTCGCGTTGCGTCTTCTTCCCGCACACCTTCCTTCCTCAGGCAATTTATCAAACAATTTTATATCATCCATATTTCGAGACTTCGCAATGGATAACGAGTATGTAAAAGTGCACAAATTTTACCGACACGTCGTACTTTTATTAAATAGATGCAAAATTGTTTGCTCATAAATCGCCTCTATTGTTTTTCTATTCTTAGTTTCCAGAATATTGATTATATTGAATATTTAGTTCAGCCTGAATGTGTCAGTAAATTTATTATTAAATTTTAACAGAACATGGAACAATTCGTACTCATTTTCTGGGACTTCATCAGGCAACATTTCACTGCAGTATAAAAAATATTGATTTAAAAATATGAAACAAGATCAATACGACTATTTCAACCAAATTCTTAAATATTCCGTTAACAAGGGACAATATAATTGCTGTGTAAACTTTACAATGGTATTACCAATGAAAAATTCACATATACAAAATAAAGAAATCTAAAAAAATTCTATTAAGATGTTTGCATCGTTTTAAATATTACTGGAATTGTTGTTGATCATCCGAATATTTAACATTAATCTTGTGAAATAGCTTACTCTTCGTCTGAAATTTCAAATCTATTTGATAGCCGATAATTTGTACGTGTTTGGACAAACGGAATAATTCAGTTTTGTACTTTTAATACTGCTTTTATTTTCTGATGTGAAGTCCCGAGTAATAGAGACGAAACGTTGCACGTCATAATAAATTTTAATAATAAACCTGCTGACACCATTTAATTCTGTACATTATAGTATTAATTTTTGCTAAATGTCTTCTTCCCTTTAGTAGTATTAAGTATTTTAATAATATTCTAATTATCCTGCCGTATATGAAACCTGTAATCATAATCGCCACCGTAAGACATAATTTCGTTGAAAACTTTATATAGAGGCTATTCGACGGGTTGCAAATGTCGTTTATTCGTGTATGTTGGAGGCAGGTGAGGACGGTTTAAAGTCCCCGTGGATTTAAAGGGCGACCAGCGACGCCGAGGCAACAACGTGGCAGCTGTCGCAGTTGTTGTGCCACTCACACCTGCCCTTGCCTTGCCTTGCCTTGCCTTGCCTAGTCTTGCCTGCCTCATGGCGTCCCTCATGCAGGTGCCAATAATTGCGTCCACGTGGACGAAATATGACGCTTCACTATCTCACGTGTGTCCAACTCCGTACAGCGATATTTCCCCTTTGCGTTATCCAATTACTTTCCGAAAGTCGCTTAATGTAATAAACGCACGGGTGCGTACTTTTTCGTAACTTCTCAATTTTTCACGCACCACGGAGTTTTATTACCCAGACCGAGCACCGTAGAAACTCGGTTTCATATTTCATTAAATATACAGGTCTGTGCTTACTTCCTGGCAGAGCACGCTGCATTGTTAGAGGCCCATTGTTGTCGGCGGAGCGGCAAGTTTCCGCCCTGAGGACGCGTGCCACTTCCGCAATTCCTGTCCCCGTCCCCTCTTTCTCTTTCTCTCTCTCTCTGTCTGTCTTCCTCTCCACTGTCTTACTAATTCTCCTGCTTCTTCTCGTTACAGCGCGCTGCCTGCCAGGGTGTGACGAGCAGCATGGCCACTGCAACAAGCCCAACGAATGCCTGTAAGTATACTTGAACTGTTAGCTTTTATATATTATAAAGTAACGTTGTGTAACCAAATTTAAGTTTATATACTTGTAGTGTTTTGGATTAAAAGACGTCATTCCTAAATTTGATTAAATATAAAGATAACGAACGTTAGGTGAATGCAGGTAATTGAAAGAATTAAAATTTGAACGTCTCGGTGGGACACATGGACGCAAGTTGGCAACGGCCGTCCCGTCCCGTCCCGTCCCGTCCTGTCCCGTCCATCTCCTTGACCTGCATACTGAGTCCGTTCCGTTACCGTGGGAACGGCGGGCGGCGGGTCGCAACTCAATGAGGACAGTCGCGGACCCTAAAGACGGCCCCCATCTCTTTGTTGCAGCTGCCACAGCGGCTGGAAGGGGCGGCTGTGCGACCAGTGCGAGCGCTACCCGGGCTGTCTGCACGGCACCTGCCAGAAGCCCTGGGACTGTCTGTGCGACGAGGGCTGGGGCGGTCTCTTCTGCAACCAGGACCTCAACTACTGCACCAACCACAAGCCCTGCCGCCACGGCGGGACCTGCTACAACACGGGCCAGGGCTCTTACACGTGCAGCTGTCCTCCCGGCTACACGGGCACCGACTGCGAGCGCGAGGTCGACGACTGCGCGCACAACCCCTGCCTCAACGGCGGCAGCTGCGTGGGCGGCGGGGGCTGCGTGTGTCCGCGGGGGTGGCACGGGCCGCGCTGCGAGGCGTGGGCGCAGACGTGCGACGACCGCCCCTGCCGCAACGGCGCCACGTGCGAGTCCACCCCCCGCGGGTACGCGTGTCGCTGCCCCCCGGGCTTCGACGGCGTCGACTGCGAGCGCCAGGTGGACGACTGCGCGTCGTCGCCCTGCCTGAACGGGGGCGGCTGCGTGGACCGCGTGGGCGGCTACGAGTGCAACTGCCCCGCGGGCTTCACGGGCTCTCGCTGCGAGGTGGACGTGGACGACTGCAGAGGCAACCCCTGCCTTAACGGCGGCACGTGCGTCGACCTGGTGAACCAGTTCCGCTGCCAGTGCGTGCCGGGCTACGTGGACGCCCTCTGTCAGAGCAAGGTGGACTACTGCCGCACCAAGCCCTGCGCCAACGGCGGCGTCTGCACGGACCTCGTCAACGACTACCGCTGCACGTGCAGGCCGGGCTTCGCGGGCAAAGACTGCAGCGTCGACGTCGACGAGTGCAGGTCGTCGCCTTGCCTCAACGGCGGGACGTGCGTGGGCGGCGCGGGGACTTTCACGTGTCGGTGTCCGTCGGCGTTCCGAGGGCCGCTGTGCGGCGGTGACGCCGCCTCCGCCGCCGCCGACTCCCCCGACGCGCCTCGTCACCGCCACGCGATGCGCACCACGGACCCCGAGGGCATGACTTCCGACCAGGTGCTGGTGGTGACGACGCTGTCCGTGGCGGTGCCCGTGCTCGTGCTCGTGGGCGCCGTCGTGGCGACGTGCATGAAGCGACGCCGCGAGCGCGAGCGACGCAAGGCGGACGAGGAGGCGCGCATGCAGAACGAGCGCAACGCCGTGCACAGCAAGCGTGACGCCCACGTCATCAGGAACACGTGGGACAAGTGCGTCAACAACGCGCCGGCCGACGACGCGCCGGACGCCGCCGACGCGTGTGAGCCCGTGTACACGCTGCGGAGGACGCGCTCGCACAAGCAGCTCAACACGGAGGCGGCCGTGCACAGGCGCGCGTCGCTTCTCAAGTCCGACAAGGACTTTGACAACCTGTGTCCGGGCACGAGGACGCCCGTCCCGGCGCCCGTCCCCGTCGCCGCCCTCGCCCCCGCGGACAAGAGGATATCGCTCCTGTCCGTGGACTCGTCGCCGTGCAACGCGAGGTGAGTATCTGGGCCACTCGGCGCAATTAGCACCCGACGTCGGCGTCAGCATCAGCATCCACCTCACGTGTCTTGTCTGTTTTCTGTTGCAGCAGCGACCCTTCGACGCTGGCGAAGCACAAGGAGGCGGCGAGCAGCGTGTACGTGATAGACGAGCACTTCCGGCGCCAGGAAGGGCTCCTCGCCACCGAAGTCTAATAAGTCTAGTGTGTGTCTGCGATGCGTTGCGTTGCGTTGCGACTGCGTGTGCGTGTGATTTCGAAACCGTAGCGTGAATGTGATCTCGAGTGACTGGTGTGATGCCTGCCGCTGCGCGGAAGAAGAGCGAAGCACCTGTACAGTTATTTATTTTTTGAGAACTCCTTAAACGGAAAATATGCTTTATCTCCTTCGCGGGAAAGACGCAGGTTCATCACGGCTGGCTTACTACTACCGACTGAGTAGTAATTAGTCTCGGACGATATATAGCTCCGTCGTGTCCTTTCTCCGAGCGGACGGAGAGAGAAACGAACGTCTCGACTCGACTATTCAGCTCTCGACCAAGTTCTGATAAAAAGCTGCGGCGTCTCGGACTCGAGGAAGTTTGACGTAAACGTGTCTCTCTTTCTTCCGAAGGTGAATCTGAGTAAAATAAATTCTATTGTGTGCGTGTCGTGCGTACGTAATTTTGTGATCATTTTGAAACGAAGCTAAGTCAGAAATAATATAAAACGACGGACTATTTATATCATTTATTTTAGTAATTTTTAATACAGGGCTTGTTATTAAACTATTCCAGTTTTTTCATTTTTTGCCTGCTGACTGAAAATTGAGAGAATCTTTGCGGAAGTAATTTTTGCATGAAACATAGTGTAATTTTGTATGAATTACAAAGTATTTGCCATTGTCGTTAGCGTGAAGCGAGTATTTAAACACTTTTGAACAAAGATACATGTTCCTGTTACATTATAAAAACTAAGTCATTTTCCGCGGCGTTTCCTTTCCGAGAGGAGGGGGGCTGCTTTCTGGGGGCCCGGGCCTCGGACCCCCGCTTTAGTCACTGTAGAAGATTTGTGGCCTCCTCCCCGCGACGGAACGCCGCCACTTGTTGTAATTTGTACTTACTTGTAACTTGTTTTGTAAGATTTCGACGAGTTAGCATTAAGAGTTGTAAAGACTTTAAAACGGAAGCGGAAGGGAGGGTTATTTCAAAAGTCAAAAGACCTTTTTTGTAAAATAATGTAAATTTATAGAATGAAATGTAATATTATGTAAATAGTTCATATAACTGTTCACTTTTTTCCTTGAAATAAAAATGTCATTATTTGGCTATTTTTCCAAGTATTGAGGTTGTTCCTGATGAAAAATGTGAATTGTGTTGTGTTCAAACCAGCACGTGTTAGTAAAACTTTTGTTCATTCAAGTTGAAATAGTGTCTGATTTCTTTTTACACCATGTGTCCTGCCCTCAAACCCACAATGCAGCTGACGAAAATATGCTTAGTTCGTTGGTTTACTATATATAGTCCGTATATCAAAACCTGAGAACGGAATGAGCAATACTGACAGCTGAAATTAAATTAAATCAAAATGCCATATCCAAGTTGAATTTTTCATAAACGGCCCGGAGATCATTTTGAACACTCGGTTCACTTTGATGTATGGTCGTTGTCGTAAATCCTTGTCTCGGGGGAAATTATATTGTTTTATCTGAATCAGAACTCTCTTCTAAAGTTCTCTTTTCAAACAACGTTCCCGCGTCGCAAAATACACGTCTTCCCATCAAACGTAAACTGCTTGAAGAAATAAAAATACTCCGCAGTTTACACTTGTGTGAGTTCAATTGGACATTTTCATTAAATAGATAATTTAAAAATTTCTACTGGTACTAACATGAATCTGTAGTTATTGCAACAAAAAGCCGCTTTAAGAGCACGGAACTGCGTACAACATTCATTACGCTCGTTTCTTTCAAAATAATCAGTGTCGGAATATGCAAAAATTATACTTCTTTAGGCTTAATATTAGAAAAGTTTTTCAGCTATAATTTTTGGGCCGTTTTTATGCAAAAAAAATGCTAACTCATGTTTAAGGTGATGGAGAATTGTATTTAAGTGTAGGGTGCTAACATGTTACGGCTAACCAATGATTAGTTTCATAGCGAAGAGTGTGCAGAAATAATATGTGATTAAATGTTTCGAGTAAGAATTGATTGCTTTTATTTAAATGGGATTCTATGTGCCAGAAAACGACTCACAATAGGTTTTTCTTTATAGTTCTTACTACTCGATTGCTTCAAGTAGTTGACATCACAGCGCAATCATACAGAAGCCTGCAATTTTGTTAGTTAACCTGATACACAGCCAATTACTTGTCCTCTGGATGCTTTTTTTTCACATCCTTTACTCCATCATAGTTTCATAACGGATTATCTCGTCTAATAATCGTAACTCCGGGAAATGTTCCGTTTGAACAAGTACGCAAACCAAATTTGTTTTGTAGGTTTGAGTATTTATAAACCGATAGCGTCTTTTCCAAATTACTCTTACATTATAACCGCCAAAAGAATTAGTCAATTTGAAGAGCTTAGTGGAAGAAGGTGTTAACTCAAAAAAATGGCTATAGGAGATAGAGGTTTTGTTGATTTGAAAATATTTCTACTTTTCCATCTGATGATATTGGTGCACTAACTGTGCTCATAATTTTAATTAGCTACAAAATATTGACATTATTTATGCAAGAAGGTGTTAAGTTACCACCTAATGCTGTATGAATACTTGATGAAGGTGTTAACACCAGGCTGGCAAACATTTTAGGAAAGTTTTTGATCAACTATATTCTGAACACTAAATTGCTTGGCAATAAACTGGTTACATAAGGAATTGATTATTCTCTAATTAAAATAGTACTTTAAAAGTTATACATTTCACAAATTATCTACACCATTTTATTTAACTCAAGTATAACTTTATTTTGTCTCAAGTATTTGGTTGAAATAAGAGAGCATATTTTATTCATGATAACAATTGATATAGAAATCAATCTCCTCTCTGCAGAGTCTCAAGGAAACTGTATGAATATGCTGGATTTGTTTCATTAACAGTCTTCCTGTTATAAAATCCTTGAAGTATTCCTTCAGGCACTATTCATAACCTTGGCCATCTAACCAAAATGCTATAAATACTGCCGTGTTTACGAATTTGCATTTTCAATGCAGCAAATTCCATAAGAGTATGTCGTACTTGTGGAAAGTTGTGTTTTATAGTTTACAACCCAACAAACACTCCGTAACCAAACATTGGAGACAACAAATTGTTGTGAAAAAGTTTTTCTTTTGGCCAAGTGCAGAGTTATTCCAAGCAATAACATCCCTAGAACTGTTTGGGGCTGTTTCTTTAAAAGTCATGTAATAACTTGCTAGCTGAGAACAGCCTTGTGATGTCGCCTTCATTTTCTCTCCAGAGGTGGAAATTTGATTTTTCTTTGTTATTTCTACCTACGATCACGTGCAAGAAGGTGTAAACTACTCCTTGCACACAGCATTTCCTACTTTCGATGAATTAACATTTTTTGTCGCATCTAATATCTCAGAAAATACTGCGGTTTTCATGAAAAGTTGTCATAGAAGACTCCCAGAAAACTCATTTCAACTATATAACTGCAAATCAGAAAATCATACTATATTATCAAATTATGAATAACCTACAGCAGTTATTTGCATTGCTGGTCAAGTGACGCCTGATGTGTAACACAATACTTGTATAAATTGTCGCCGTCCTTGTATGTATATTTGTTAAATTAGAAAACATGTTGCTGTATGTAGGTACAGCACATTACATCATGTTGACGTTCATTCTGCATTACAACGACTCAAATGAAGATTTTGACATTCTATAATAGCTGAAAAACTTGTCACAGTGCATCTGGAGAAATTGCCCTGTTAAAAACCCGGTCACTGGATGCACTGTATACGATAATTTAACCTATTCTTAATCTTTCTATTGTAGTTAGTAAGTTTTCCTGTGTTTCTGATCATTTGTTCCAGTCGGTTTAAAAAAGATTCCGTGTTGACGAGGTACAGACATCTTCATCAACGTTTTTCCTTTAATTAATTAATTTATATATGGAGTAGACGGCATGAAGTCTTTATTTGTGAAGAATACGACGGCATTGTGCGTGCTCTTATCTCGGCGGATCTTAGGGTAAAGTTTAGTAAGCTGCTTTAGATAACAACTAAATATATATATACACACAAGACTAGCGTAATAATGCCTCCCGTTGTTTTTGTTAGCATAATTCACTCACGGTGTTTTACGTCGTTCGGAGTAAGGAAATATGCAAATGGCTGCAAATAAAAATTTACGAGTGATAAAGAAACAATTGTAGCCAGCGATTATAATATGATATATACGAGAACCAAGGAGATCCTCAGAAAGATGCGCCCAGTTTTGATGTTAAGGAGTTGAGAAGCTGGCGCCGTTTCTTGCAGCAATTTGCGGCTTACCCTGCCTCCTCCGTGCCCAATGTCCATATCATTCTTATGGTGCGAACTGATTTCCCCACCCATTATTAGGCTTCGTTAGAAAGCGTTTTTGTGCGTCGTCGTACATCCGTACAACAGTGCTTACAGTGTACAAAATTACATCTCCCAGTGGCCCGACTTCATCCAAATTCCGCACATTGCCTCACCCTTCTTCACTCGCCTCGACACTTGGAACAGACGTGGAACGATGGAATTATTTTTGAGAACGCAGTTGTCTCCTTTCTTAAAAAATTAAATAATAATTAAAACGTCAATGTTTTCCATATTTATAGACTTTAATACACAATCAATATACAAACGGCCAAACATAAAGTGTAACACAACGTATTTGATTGATTATTGTATCTATAATTCAATCAAGAACACCAGAAGATTTCAGTAACAAAATAATTATAGCCATACCGAAGAAGACTGAGGCTGATAGATACAGGGCAATGAGTTTAGTATCCCATGCATGCAAAAAATAGTAATGGAACGTCAAATAGAATGCGAGTTAGGAGAAGTTCAGTTTGATTTTGGGAAGAGGGACAAGAGAAGCAATATTGACTTTGCGTTTAATTTTTGAAGACAGTATAAGAAAAAACCGGCCTACTTTCATGACATTTGTAGATTTAGAAGAAGCGTTTGATAATATGAATTGGAACACGCTATTAAGGATTTTGAGGAACACAGGAATAAAATATCGAGAAAGAAGGCTTATACATAACCAGTACAGAAAGCAGTGATTAGAATTGAAGATCAAGAAAATAAAGCAGAAATCAAGAAAGGAGAAATACAAGGATGCAGTATGTCGCCCATGCTGTTTAAATTATATATAGTGTGGTGTTTGGCTTTGCTTACACCAACAAAAATAGTATTGTAACAAGGAATTGTTAAATAATAATAAAAAAATCTATTTAATTTGAATATTCCATTTAATTATAATATTACATTATCAATTTTCCAAAAGAAATATAACTCAAATTAAGTTTTTGTGAAAAAAATATAAATTTACGAATATCAAATTGGCTCAGTCGGTAAAGCAAAAAAAGAAGAATCTACGCAGCTTCTAAATGGCTGCTCCCGGGAACGCGGGTGACGAACGATATAGTTGAAATTTAAAATCGCGAATCAAACAAGAATGGTTTGAGTGGAAAAGCCGGGTAAAATGCCGTTACCAGATGTTAACAAGGGCCTGGTGACGTCGTTCCTGGTTTGCCGTGCCGGATGTTCCGTTGCTGAACACGGAGACGCCTCTTCTTCAGCTTAAATCTTCATCAAATGTTATCTTTTTGTTTTCCGTACTACAAATGAATCTTCTTTCTTGAACATGCCGAAATTAACTTTTACGCAGGCCGAAATTAACTTTGACGCCTGTTCAGCCACTGCTCTCCCATTTCCGACCTTCTCAGGACAGCTCCTGGGACCAAATAAATAATGTTGTAAACGGCGACGTTTCCCGCCCACTCGGCCTCACCAAAACATTCTCGTTTTCCGTCCTGTGTACGCAAATAACAAAAACGAAATTATTTTTGCTTTACCCGATGAATGTAAGGGTCATGAATCACCACAATAGGAAGGCTTCCGCAAAAATGAGGAATTTACTTACTGCTAATATAAGTAGAAATAGTACGAAATCATTACTAAAGAGGTTGGTGTAGAATGTTGCATTATATGGGTGCAAACATGGACGATAGGAGTTGCGGAAAGGAAACGAATAGAAGCCTTTGAAATGTGATGCTATAGGCGAATGCTGAAAATCCACTAACGAGGAAGTTCTTAACAGAATAAGGGGAGAGCGAACAATATGGAGGGCGCTGACTAAGAGAAGGTTCTCTTTTCAGTGACATTCAATTTCTAACTTGGGCTGCGAAACATTTTTTCATTGAATTTATTTAAATATAAGGGGGAAACTTTTTTATTTTTTATAAAAATGCAGACGTTTAACTTATCTTCTCCAATGAATCACGTGGTTCGTTACAAAGGTTTGGCAGCCGAGTCCCATTCAAACACAATTTATGCGACAGAAACTAGTAAAAGTGACAAAAATAAGTGTAATAAACCGCGTCAAGCTCAGAGCAGCCACGTTACAAAATTCACGAGTTAGAAAGTTTCTGTGGCCGATAGTCCCACGGAGATGTGCGCTATAAAATAAGACTTGTCATTCCAAATTAAGAACACAAAAATTGTCACAAATTGTATTTGCTTCTGGTTCATTGAAGTAAACGTTCTTTTAATTTGATTTTCGTATTTTAAACTGTTTTATAAAGCCACTGTTTCACAGAAAAAACTTTTCTTTGAACGTTTCATTTATTTATTTGAATTTTATTCCACTTTAATTTAGCTATGCTCCTTATCCGGGAAGTATTTTATCACTGTTAAGCTACTTTCAAATCAAACCAGACATAAAAGATACTTCACGTTATTCGTCAGAATAGCAGCGGTACGATTTTTTTTAAAGAAATCTATGTTTGCATAGTTGTAATTAATATTTCTGATATAAATATGGACCACGCCTGTGATTCAGTCATTTCCTCAGTTTAACTTTCAAGGACAATTTGCTTAGATCTGCAGGTGGAAAAATGTGGGCGAAGGCGATTGCGTATCGTTGATGACTTCCGTCTGTGTTCTGAAATACGTCATCGATCCTGTATAACTAGTTTGAGAAAATAAGTCTTGTAGAGCAATGCGCGCTAACGCGTTCACTCAATAAAACCTAACGAAAAGTAGAAAGAAAATGACTACGTTTTCTTGAAACATCCATACAATCGAAAGATGATTGAAAAATTATTTTAAAAAATAATATGACAGTCCGCTGTCGACTCGGTAGGCCCAGGTCCTCAATGGGCTGTAGAGCCACGGAGGAAGGAAGAAAGGAAGTTAACACTCATAAATTGTATATATAGTACTGCGTGAGTATCATCTATCAGTATAAAAATGTAATACTACACTGCAAGTAATAAAATAATTTTTTTAAGTATGTGGAGAAATTTGTGCATGTCTGCCACGTTGATTGACAGAAGAGCGCCAGACGACAGTTTCGCCCAGTTGAAGCCCACTTTCGCTGGATTTGATGCTTTGCCGGTTCGATGGACTGAGATCATGTCCAGTCGGCGGTCCGTGACATCATTTTCACTTCTGTTCGACTGTTGGACTTGAGTGGAAAATCTTGATTTCAGCCCAGAACAGAGCAGTGCACAGTCGTTTTCTGTTCTGCTGCGCTCACAAACAAAATACGCGCAAAGCAAAATTACGCTTTGCTAGTTGAAACTGCTTCAGAAAAGACGTGCATGCGCTTTTAAGAATTCTGCTGACAATATTTCAGGGAAGGAGAACGATATTTAGGCTGCTAGTTTAGTGGCAATCCGACATATCTGAAAACACACCGCATCAGCAGGCTGATGTTCTGAGCAACCTCACACATGTGTTTCCAGGAGTGGAACAAACGTACGCAGATGTGTGTTGACTCAACGAGATTCTACTTTGAAGGCCACCACCAGCAATTATACATTTCACGTCAATAAATAAACTAACATATCAGTCTCACAATTGTTTTGGCAATCTATCTACACGCTAGTAGCTTCGTTACCATTACTTTGTTCTGTCCGTGTGCTGCAATTTAGAAACAGTATATATTACATAAAAACGCTATTGCTTATTGCATTGTACGACCTCTGAACAACGGAGCTGTGGCAACAGGGTTTTAGGATGTTCTCATACTGTTTAGACTCGACAAAGGGTCTGAGTTAAGTACTAATGAACGGATTGACGTTTTGTGATGCAAAGTGGATGCCGTTACTTCACGTAATCGTGAAAGCATCGACGGATGGAGCAAACAAAAAGTTTCCGTCGTGATGAGCTATTTATTAGTACTAATTCGTAATTCGTTTGCCGATTGTTATTTTGGAAGGGGTCTTTAGTTGGACTGGACAGCCCTGTCTGCGGCTAACCGCGCGATGTAGCTTCTCGCACGACATTAAAGGCAATTTTATCAGCCCCCGAAGAGCATTTTCACGTTGCGGTTCACCCACAGCCACTGTGGAAAGAGGGAAGTGTGCCCGCCATTTCTAATAAACACTTTCATCTCAGCGCACTCACTTTTACGTCTTTGTTAGTCGCTAGTGTCATCGTCATCTTGGTCACGGCTTTTATATAGAGTAGGAAAATTTTTAACTAAGGAATCTAAAACTGTAATTGATAACTTTTGATAGACTGACCTCGTATCACCCCAAATTCGGAATGTGTCACGCCAGCCGCCTCGGTAGGCCTAGGCCCTCAAGAGGGGAGAAGAAGAAGAATTGATAACTGTATTATACTTCCACTCTTTAATTATTGTTGTACTGTGTTGCATGGGACATCTAATAAATGTATGGACAGACTTAACAAGTTGCGAAATAGGGCACTAAGAATTATCTTATTTTAAAATAAAAAAATTAGTGTCGCACTGATGTCAAATGAATTGGCTACGTATCAAGGACTTTGCGAAAATTTCATACCATAATATTCAAGTATGATAGAAATAGAAATTATAGAATGTAAGACTGTTAGTAAATTTAAGAATTGTTTATATAAACACGTGAGTGTATCAAATGTAAACTGCAGTAGTTAGTAGCATTTATTTGCTATACACAACGCAGCTACGTTTAATTACAATCACTTGCAAAAACTGCACTGTCCACTCTACAACAGGTTCTCAAAAACGGAAATAACGTAATTTTAAGTGTGTTTTAATTGATACTTCCGTAATGGACTTTTCGTTGTTTTATGCGGTCACATAGATACAGAAAAATATAGTTAATCCTGTGTTCAGTGCGAAAAGCATTCTGTTCGTCCTAAGAAAAACTTGATTAAGTTGGTACATTGCAGTTGAGTAATTCCATTCACGCCTCAAGAAATTTGCTTACTTAGCTTAACAAATGAAATTATTTTGAACTGCACCATCTTTTCGTTGAATTAGGCTATTGTATCAATATTTTATTAGAAGCACACTATTAACCTAACAATTGTGAATATTCTTTTCCATTTTGCGCACATAAGCGGCGTATTAGTTATTACTTCTACAGTAAGGCAGTGAAATGTAGATCGTGGAAGCTGCTGCAAGCATCAAATTGTTTTTGGAAGGATAATAAGCAAGCGTTGTTGCCAGTAGCGCAGCAGAATGTAGGCGAAATACTATTTCAGGCGTGTAAAAAATATTTTCTACATTATATTCAATTCAATAAATTCCACGGAAATTTTGCAGCACATTCATCATACATTAAATTTTGTATAATTATATATATTTTACATATAGCACTCAGAAGATCTGTATTAATGAACTGACATACTACAAAAGTCTGCAGTTAACAATGGTTCCAAAATTCACAATAGTTCACTAGAATCTGCTTTTAATAGAGAAACTAAACTCTTTCTTTGACATTTGATAAATTTTGTTAGTAGCGCAAAATATGTGTGGTAAAACATGATATTAATATTGTTGGCCGAAAATTATTTTCAGTCTCTTTAAAGTGGACGTTTTCATGACTAGGGATAGCGATGTACAAGTGATGACCTTTCATTTTCGGAGCTTAAGCTTATTGAGCACGCAATCTTAAAGAATCGATGTAACAGCATGTGAATGTGAAAGACGAACTTCCATGCAATTACAGCGGAAGAGATAAGCTACCTACGGAGCTAATCACGTATTGATAATAGCTTAACATCGTATGGAAAATTACAATGTCTCAGTAAAATCTGTATATATATATATTACGCCACTGAAAATATTCTCAACAATAGAATAAATCATAAAAATCATCCACGGGGAACATTACACCAATATTTTATTAATGTTGGATCGTATTTCTGTTTTCCTTAAACATTATAAACATTTACGCCTGGAAAAATAACAAGATTTGCTTTTTTATTTCCTTCTATTCGAATTGTTGGCATTTGGCCTCCGGTAATTACCGTTATTTTTACACCTAACTGCCTTACAATATCCTCTAAACATGCGTCTTTCAAAATTTCCAAGAAATTTTGATACAATCTTTTCCGTTCTCGAAAGTTGTCTGATATATTCTCCTGAAATGTAGTTTATCGAGTTCATTGCGTGTCTGTTTATTCTGTCATTAGATTAACAATGTGACAGAAATACGTAATACGTGCCAAAAAAAGCTTGGTCAAATGTAGATGGTCTGTCAATCTATTGAATGCTAAGTTGTTGAATATTTATGATCCAATTAAGAATCTACTTTTTTAAATTAGTAAAGTAGATCCCCTTGTGATGGAAGAAACCTTTCATAGTTGCTATAGAGGAAATATATGTTGCCGGTTCAGGATAAGTTGATAAAGTGTTTAGGGAAGAAATTCTGTGATGTCAGGATTTAGGATTAAGGCGGGGATTTCAAATGAAACTGCTATTGTGTAAGTAACACCTTCACGGAAAGGAACCTGGTTCTAATGGATTTTGTTGATTTAAAGGGAGCATTTTGACAGTGGAATGGAATTTACTATTAAAAGTCCAAAAAGTTAGTTGGGCAAGTTCAAAAACTAGGAAAGTACAGTGTCTTCCTTGAAACAATAAACAACGGTAGTTAAGATGACAAGTATGTTAGGTTCAAGAATCTTTTTTTTTTAATTTACTTATTGAAATAGCAATGAGAATAACAGCTGTCGTGATCGCATCGTTTTAATCTTGTGTGCTTGCTATGGTTTGTACAACATCCTGGATGTTATAGGTCCTGATGTAGATGTTGATTGTGCCCTCCTAGCACATCCCCACAGCTCCATATAGGCTTATAGTCTGTATATAGCTATTTTGCTCTGTAACGAAAGTTTTGATCTCCTACCGAGTAGCCAGAATAGTTCTCCAAGACGCAAATAATTTTTTTTTTGTAAATGCACTTTCCAGGTTAATTTTGAGTCTAGATGGATTCCGAGATATTTTACATGCGTTGATACTGGGAGATGTTTGTTGTTTGTAGTTACTGATGTTGTTTTCGTAAAGTGAACGTAACCTGTAAGGATCTTGTCTCGTTAATTTTTGACTTTCCATTTATCTGTCCATTCCTGAAGTAAATTAAGATGCACTTGCTCTTGCTGGATGTTCATCAGTAGCCATAATAACCATAATGTCCCTGTAATTATACTAGTTGTCGAGGGAAGATCGAAAGTATATATTAAATACAAGATGGGTCCTAGGTTTCACCAGTTTGCGATTCTCCATGTATGATTTTAGTAGGTTACTGTAGTAAGTGTTTGATTTTATATAGCAGACCTGTATTCCAGACCCTGACTCACGTGAAGGAATGCTGCTGAGCAGTACCTGATCCTTGAATAGCCTCAGCTATACGATGACATTGTTGGGTAGTAGAGTGCCTAATTGATGGTCTGGGATTATATCTTGAAGAGATGTGAGTAGTAACCGTTCTAATAATTTTGCCATCAGAGGTTACATTCCTTAATTCTTTCCCAGGCCTGGTATTCAAATAATTTGAGATAATTTAAGATTTTGTTGCCAGTGTTGAATTCATATTATTGAGTAAAATATACAGGTTAGCATTAGCTTCAATAATGACACTTCATTTTAGTCTATTTTTTTATCACGCCAATGGACTTGTGATACTTGCAATGAAGATCTCACCTGACAGTTCCCCACCTAATCTTCACCTGCGAGAAATTCACCCCAGAAAGAAAAGCTGCTTACTACAGAATCTCAACAAACAAGTTACTCAACAGTATATGTTGTAATTTATGTGTGGATTAAATAAATAAAATGATGAATTTGTATGTGCATTTAGGAGGTCGTACGCGATGACAAGGAGATGTGTTATCGCTGAGTTGACCGGACTTCCAAAAGTCTCGACGCGACAATCACTACAATAGAATCCAAAGGAAACGTCCTGCGTCCGGTAGGTTATTTTAGGTCTGCGTGGCAACGTGATATATAAACCCCAAACGAAGCTCTTCCCGGAATGCGCCAAAATAGTTTCTTGATGTTCACTGTGTTCCACGAAGAACAACTCCTGACATGGACCCTTCAGTGTTTCGTCACTACATCAAAATTCGATTCCAATTCAACAAAGATGTTTTCGTATTCGAAGGTGACTTGTATCCGCCTTCCATACAACCTGCGACCATACAGAAGTTCATTTTATAACAGACATTTTCAGTTTGAGATGTTTTCAAATCTCAAAGAGAAGGACAATAGTAACATTACAAACAAAAAAATCATTAATACCTCACAGAACATAACAGACTCACATTACTAAAGGTCGAACTCATATTACACACGGAAACTGAAATTTACAAACCTTTACCTTTAAATTTGATTAACAAATACACTATACTTATTTGATTTCACTAATTCTACGCATCAATATATTTCCTTCTACGAAGAAATATCTGGAAAGTTATAATGCTATAAATTTAACTAATGAATACTCAGTGAAAATGCAAACTGTTGCAATAATACACCTATAAACTGAACTACGTAGAAAACAATCAAAATGTAAATTTACATCTTGTTTTCATAGTTTTGTATTCTATATTGTTTAATAAACGCAATTTCATAAACTTTTAATGTAAATTGAACTTATTTTGAGTAATCCAGCTATCCTATGAACTAAATTACTTCGAAAATCATTAAATAATAAATTTACGCAATGTTTTCATATTGTTTATTGTTTAATAACTGTAAATTCCTATCCCCTTAACATAAATTTCAATTGCTTTGTTTAAATAATCTGAAGGGAAAATTATTAAAACTGGAAAACTACGTCTTGTTTTCATCTTCTTTATTATTTAATAAACGTAATTTCATATGCTTTTAATATAATTTTAACTAATTTTGAATAATCCAGCTATCCTATTAACTAAACCACATGGGAAAAAAATAAAATTGTAAAATTACGTCTTGTTTTCATCGTCTATATTGTTTAACAAACGTTATTTCATATTATCCTAATACAAATTTTACTTTTTTTGTTTAAACAAGCTGCAGGAAAAACAATAAAAAATGTTAAACTACGTCTTGTTTTCATCTTCTTTATTATTTAATAAACGTAATTTCATATGTTTTTAATATAAATAGAACTTATTTTGAATAATCCAGCAATCGTATGAACTAAACTACTTGGAAAATCATTAAAATAATAAATTTACGCAATGTTTTCATTATGTTAATTGTTTAATAAATGTAATTTTCTATTCTCTTAATATATATTTCCTTGCTTTGTTTAAACGATCGGCAGGAAAGACCATTACAAATGTAAAACTACGTCTTGTTTTCATCTTCTTTATGGTTTAATAAAGGTAATTTCATGTTCTTTTAATATATATTTAACTTATTTTGAATAATCCAGCTATGCTATTCACTAATCTATATGTAGAACCATTAAAATATCATTAAATACCGTAAAATCCTCCCGAATCCTTTCATCTCCTCTCAAATCATGTCAAATTTTTTCACATCCATTCAAATTATCTATACTTAATTATATCATGTATAATATATGATATTGCCCTAGTATTTATTTTTGTTGTCCGTTACATTATTTTTTTCTTGAACTGTGAAATCTGGAATATATTTAAGTGAATAATAAAGGAATCTTTAAGTAAAATTTGTATTTTAATCCCTGAATTTTACATTGAAATCCGTTGAGCCTATTCGTAACATTATAGAATAGCAATATTTGGAGATTCAAACGCGCGTATGTAAAAAAGCCTTCTCGGAGTAAAATTTTCTGAAATTTTCTATTTCCTGTGCAATTATCATAACTTTTCTTTCCGTAAGAGCCTGGTACGAAGTGAGATATTTCCGTAATTATTATTTAATAATTCTGATGAATATTGTCTGCTCAATTGATAATTGATAATTATTTCATATACAAGCATCGTAAACTAACACCACAGCGTTTCCTCTGAGTAAAATTGTAGTAACGGAAGTACATCTGAAGAGTCGGAGGAAACTTCGTTTTTCTAAGTTTTTAAATTTTTTAATTTACCGTGTCTGTATTGGCTGATTACAAATAATTAAAGTTATTCACATACCTTCCTCGTGTAACAGCGTAATAACAATTACTACACAAGAGTAATGAAAAGGACCGAAACTAATAGAGTAATAATATATGTTGATTGTGAACGTTGTTGTTTGGTTAGAAGAAGAATAAATAGGCGGATCGAATCTGACGACGTTTCTACGAGCCAAAAGTTTATGTAATTAGAAACAAAGGCGTGGGAAATGTCTACGTTCCGCCTCGATTCCTGACATTTAGACAATATAGCAGATACCAGCTGCATTCCGCACTTTCACAGACTGCAAGCAATCCGCTAAGATACCGACGCCAAACCTTTAATAAAGTCCATATTATTACAACTCACGCAAAACACAACAAAAAAATTCTGAGAATATATTAAAAACTAGCTAACTTCATTCGCGCCAAAATAGTTATTTTTATTTTGCACTAAAAACAATAGGCACCGAATTTTGATAAAGTTGAATTCATTGAAATATATAAAAAGTACGGTACATCTATTTATGATCGCTTGAGTGCAAACCTTATAACTCGCAGTTGGTTTATAAAAGGTACCGTTTTCGGAGCCATCAGGATCACCCTCATGTAGCCTGTTAACCCAAAATATGAAAAGATAAATAAAAATGAGTAATTCGCGGGGCAATTCAATGGATTTATGAATAAATATTCATTATATTATATTATATTATGAATAAATATCTTATGAACTCTTCAAGATATCAAAATGTAACATACACGAAAATTTAAGTTAAATTTTCCGTTTCAATCCGTGAGATTTTCATTGAAATCCGTTAATCCGTTTCTAAGCATAAACAAATCACATTCTCTTTGGAGATTTTAACTCACGTATATAAAATAAAACTTCACGTAGAATTAATATATGTTTATTATAGTAATATCATTATCGAAATGAAATATGGACCAATATTTAAGGTAAATTGCCTTTGTTTAAACTCTCAAATATTTATTGAAATCTGTTGAGACATTTCGGAGCCTATTGGAGAGAAACATACGGACAGAGGGACACTTATTTATTGGTTTAGATTTGTTTGTATGATCGTAGAAATTCAACAAAATACGGAAATATTGTTTAAATTGACTGAAAAGAACTTTCTTGAAAGCGAAGTCATTAGTTTGGAGTAAGAGAAGATGGGATGCGCCTACAATTACTCAAATCTGCAAATGATAAAATATTGTCAATCTGGTATTCAAAATACATGCAGGGCGAAGAAAAGAGAGCACGAAATAAATTTGACATCAAAAATATTAACGAGATGAAAGAAAGTTGGCGTTTTGGAGGTGAATAAATTACTATATACTTAGAATTGGGCTTCTCACAATTTATTGTTAAGCATGCGTATCTTGAAATACGTAAACGTGTAGCACGTGCTGCACTTGGAATCCAACAGTAAAGAGGAGTATGTGACATACAAACATGGCTCTGCAACCTGTGAAGAACAATGCAAAGTGTTTTATGTTTCCCGCTTATTTAAGAGAAAAGTGGATACCCGATTCCAATTCTCGTCAACTGGGAACTCAAGAATCGGGGGATTTTTTTTAGTAACACAATTTATTTATTTCCAATTGAAGCAGCATTATTTTGACTTTTTCGGTTGGAAACTGAGTTGTAACACAAGATCAGACGTAGCTTCTTCCATATTACATTAGAAGGCGATAAAAAGCTGGCAGCTTTCTAGACGGCTGATTGTATTAATATTTGAACACAACGTGCAACTTGTTGTTAGCTATCGGATCGTTCCGATATACTTATAATATCACACATTCAATGATCGTAGAGGTTGCAACACACTGCAAAATCCATTAGAGGTGTTAAGTGACTTTAAATTATATACAAGTCCATGAATCAGCAGCGATTGTGGGACAAAATTGCAGTTACGCATGAAATCCATTATACGGTTGTTTTGAAGTTGTAAAGTAATTACCACTTGTTGCTCTGTTATACAATGCCACGTGAAGTTCCACGGTCGTGCCAGTACAATGTGGCGAATTTAACATTCTCTTCTGGAAGAACAGCAAATACTTAGTTTCCTATCAGACGGCCAATAAATATATGAAAGTAATGTCGATTTTCTAGAAGCTGCTCCTTTCCATTGTCTAAAGAAACGCGAACCATCTTGGCTGTAGGAGAGAATTCACATCTTATGTAACTCAGTGAGCCGAAAAACTAACTTTGCGGTAAAAAGCGATGCGGCCAGGGGTTCACAAACTACGCCCGCCGCAATTCAAACCAAAAAGTGAAAGCGACCTTATCTGACCATTGTTTTACGTTCCGCGATTCATCCCGACATTACATGATATTCCTCGTGCTCTTTCCTAATCGTTTACATAATCAAATATTGCAATTATCAAGAAATGTGTTAAAACTCCAAATATTCGTGGGAATAACTCAAGAAACTCCACTAATACACAACGAAATGTTATTTAACGAAAAAATATTCGTGACTCAACAAATACTAAATGAAATGTGTTGAACGCCATAAAATTATTATGAATAATATTTCAAATTAGGTAAAACTGGAAATATTAATGTGGAGCACGCAAACAAATTCGTAAATACTCAAAGAAATGAACGAAAATCGAAACATTACACATAAAATCACAGTAAAAACAATTACTACTCATGAGAATGTATTAAATCTCCAGATATTATAAATTTGATAAAAGCTCAAGTAAATTCAATAAATACTACATTGAGAGTTATGACATTTAATATATTCAAAAAATCCATAAATATTTACGAAAATGTGTTAAAACTCGAAATGTTTAAGAAAGAAAAATGAAAAAACTGGATTATTGCTTAAGGAAATGTTTGAAATGAAAACAAAATATAATTGACGATAACAGAAAGAAACTTTTTTTTGTTTATTGTCACATAACCAAGTTCACTTTACAATTACTCCTACATTTATAATAATAATAATAAAGAGGGGTACAAAAAATTAGTAGAGATACATTACACATTATCGAATAGGTTCAAGTCTTTTAAATAATTTAATAGGGGTTTATAAATCGTGGTTCACTGAGGCATTCCTTGTAGTCGTCCGGCATTCCATATTCTCTTGGTTTTTGCAGCATGTACGTAGTTGTCGTATGATTCGGTTGTATTTGGTCATTAAACGTCCATGAGAGAGTCTACAATGAGCAATTCTTAGACGGGTGAATACAGTTTAAACGTGTCTCTTTAAATTGTATTGGTAAGGTTGTGTTTCGTAGATACTGTTCCTTATTACGTGGAGTTTAGTCTGTTTATTTATCCATTCATTGTTCCAATTATCCTTGATTTTGGCTTCATACAACGTTGAATCAGCAACGATTGTGGGATTATTGACAAGCCGAAGGATTTGGTCATTTAGTAAACTAAAATTGATTGCAAAGGATATTATAAAATTATATGCATTGTATTTCCTATTTTGGTTTTCGTAACAAGTTCTACTTATACAATAAATATCTGCAAAGCTCCAGCGATCCTGGTTATGTTAAACCTAGGAACGTCAATTGTTTTAACAGTAATTTCTTGCGCCACGCACAATTTTGCGGAAAGGTCCAGTTACATTTTCATGCAGCCGGAATTTGCGGTTGCAGTTATATAACATACGCGTAAATAAATTGCATCCTGTGAGAGCTCACAACTACCGGTTCTGACCACAGATCTAAGAGGCCACAAATTCAAATTAATATAATTACACGACCTTTGCTGATTTCGTAGTTTCCTCATCAGATATAAAGTGCTCTAATAGAGTTATTGAACTTACTCCCGTAACATTCATCATTCACTTCAACTGTAACATTCACCAAGTCGACATAATTTTCTACATTTTATTGAGCCGTCTGCTTTACATTGCCAATTTACATTATTTAAACGATAATTAATAAAGACAAATACAATAATTATATTACAACTGTTTTATTAAGTTTGCGTATACAATTCCTATGTTTCCAACCTCACAACTACTATTCACAGATGTATCAATTTCTTTCTGTATGTATAAACTTTGTAACATCCTTCTTTTCACCAAGTTCCTCTCTCTATGCAGAACTATAAATTGGTCCCAACCAACTTCACTCAATGTTTAGAAAGTGTGCTGCTAGATTTTGCCTTATGATAATAAAATCTTTTGCATATATTCGTTCCAGACTGACCAATGTATATTTTGTCACAATTTTTACATTCCATTTGATACACAAAATTCTTCATAACAGCTTTCATTCCATTCACTAAATTTCAAATTTTTATACAGCTTTTTAAATTAATTTCTTTTCATAAAAAACCATGATCACGTGTCATCAGTAATCCCTTTAATAATACCGAAATGATAACTTTTACATTCTATTTTTCTCATTTTTAGTGCACTTATCATCATTTAAATCTCCTTCACGATGGTTTTCCTGCTTTTTAAAATACTTATATAGGCCAACTTTCTTTTTTGCATCAAGATTTACAGCTTCAGAAAGTTGAGTCACAGCAGCATAAATTTCAGTCAGACTTTTGCATGTTTTATTACTACATATGCACGTCATCCACATTTTAAATAGTTTTAATGTTAAATTTAATTGGGTTTAATAAAGATACAACCGTCGAACCAATCACCCTATTAATTAAGTTAATAACGACATTCTTCTTCATATCTAAAATTCAGTAACGTACCCACTACAAATATTTTTTAATGACTTAGAATAAACCTGGATATTACGTATGGCAGTGATTTGAAATGATTATGTGTGCAAGAAGAGAATTGTTGAGAGTTGTACACCGCGCCGCTGCCATTGCATGTGGGAATGTGAGAAGAGAACCTGAGTCGTCACGGTCCAGGGACTATGTGCATCTCTGCATCTCAGCCTCTTTTCTATTATTCTCCACTAGACAATTATTATCATCAACAATCAACAAGCGAACATACTTTAAAATTTAAAGTAAATGATGCTCACTACTCATCATAACATTATATCTCAAATAGATAAATATCATTCTTATAAACTAACTCTCAAATTCCCGCGTAGAGTAAGTGTGAATAATCATCAAGTTACTGAGAGTTTGTGCCACAGGTACTGACGTGATCTAAAATATAGATACTTTGTTTCATCTTCAGCGCGTCTCTTACTACGTAAAAGAATGTATATGAACTTGAACCTGGAATAACAAGCTAGTTTACCTTTATTATATCAAGATTTTTATTATATAGACATGTAAATATTAATAAATTACATTCTAATTATACACTCGAAATCATTTATTACATATTTACGTGTTTTATTTAATATTCCTTCTTAATTAATCAATACCGTATTTAAAAACAGGAACAATTTTTCCGGTACAAAATGATTTATATATACGCGCGCGTGTTTGTTAATTTATATGTACATATATTTTACTATTTCATCAGTGTGAAAACTCGCTGTTTCAATATAATAAGGACGAAACTTTAAACGTATAATAAATTATTTCCTTTTAATGTTCCTGAAAAATGTCGAGGAAAAACATATAGTATTAAGTACATAACATTAATGCAATGTAAATAGAAAAACCTTTCTTTACGGTCATGCTAAAATAAATAGAATAAGTAAAACGTATAAAGGAACTTGACAATTATTTCCTCCTCTCTGCACCTTCAGCTACAGTCATTTTCGTATCTGTTTGAAAATTTCCACAAACAAAATAAGAAGTGATTACAGTATTTTGACAATTTAAATGTGCTTTCTTGTTGTAATATAAAGTTTACTTGTGTTTGAGCTGGTAATTGCTGTAGACGAAAGCTTCTGAGATAATTTCTGTGATACGAGCAAATAAGGACAACTTTGGTATTTGAATTGAAAGATTTTTTAAAATATAATAAAGTCTGTATTTGATTGGTATATTGCATTGCGTAGCTGATCCTCTTGTAGTGATCAGAACGTAACCATGCGTGAAACCGCAAACCCTTGTTCTTATATGTAACGTATAACGCTGTTACTTAGTTTCATTATTTACATCATCCCATACTTTTCAATAAACTCTTCCAAAATGTAACAATCGATATTCTATTACCAACGTAACTAGTAATTTAAAACAGTCTAAATAAACTCTCCTTAAAATTCGAATTTTGACCATATTTCCTTTTCCATATTGAAGATACATACGCCTCTAAAATAGTTCGTCATTTTCCTTTGTGTTGGTAGTCTAAGTTTCACTACGCCAGTATCAATTTCCCCTTTGTTTAACAAAAAGCTTTTACTCAACATTAAACATTCCGTTGATAAAGATAAAGTGCATAATTAAATTATTGTAAGAATCTTTAAAAATTTTAATTCTCGATATATGAAATAAGTAGTTAGCCAACTACTTTATCATAAACTTAGCATGGTTTGAGAAACAATTCAGTGTCACGTTTAATCCATTTAGTGTATAATTAGTATATAATTTATTTTAATTAGTAAACTAAATAAAACCAATAATACAGTCTCCCTTGTTTAATCTTTAATTATGAATCAGGAGCTTCTAATAAATCAAAAACAAAAGGAGACAATTAGCTTAACATAAAACAATGAAAACTATAACCACTAGATGCACGATAATCAAAAAACATACCTATATAAAAGTATGGTGTTACACGTACGGATCGTGATATGCAATACATCAGGCGTAAACAGCTGCTGTAGGTTACATCCAACTAATTTGCATAATTCGACATTTAGCATAGTACGATATATATATAATTTTTATGTAAAATTCTGCATTTTGTGAAATGAAACTCATGCTGATACTATTTAGTATGTGAGGATAAACCTGTGTTAATCTTTGCCATGGCTTTTAAACTTAATTTATGTTGATATATTCTATTTTTAAAATTTTGAGTAGTATAGCCGATGTAAGCTTTTGTACAGTTTTTACAGTCAACTTTATAAACTACATTATTTGTATCCATCACTTAAACTTTATCTTATAATGTAGAGCAGATGTGATTATTAGGTCTCGGAGTGAATTTGAAATCGTCTATGTTAAAATTAAGAAACGTAGTTATAATTTTGTTTGTTACTCCTCTTACATATATATAAGACTCATATAGTTATTAGTCAGGGTTTTATTTTCTGTGGAATTGATTACAGGAATAATTGAAGGCGGGATAGAATTGTTTTATACTGTTTTATTATTATTATTAATGCTGGAATAGTAGTAATGTTCATATTTTGCAGTACATTACTTGGTATTTCAAGAGATTTATTTGTATATGAACGATTATTAAATTTAATTATATTTAAAGACTATAATTTATTAATGAGTCTCAGTGGATAAAAACTATTCGTTAACATGTCGAATACCTTATTTTTTAATTATTTTAATAATTTCTTGTCGGTAATAGAAGTAGCTTTGTAAATTAAACTATTTGCTACATTAAGAATCACGTGTTTATAGAGATTAGAGTAAAAATTCAAAATACAATTGATAGCTGTAGGTTTTGTGTTCCACACTGTAAAAAAAATTGGTGATGTTAAACATAAATAGTCATGTCTAGGTAATTTATTTTATTATCTAGTTGTGATTACATTGTGAATTTAATTTTAGGATGAAAATCATTTAGTTTATCTAGAAGAGGAATTTTATATTGTTCATCAATAACTACCAGTAAATCGTCGATATATTTTACAAATAATTTGGGTTTAAATGTACTGTTTTCTAATTCTTTAAAATAAAATTTAAATCAATCCCTGAAATATTTACACGCATTGGCATACTTCAATACGAAATGATCTTGTAGGTTTCCTGCAAGCTGATATATATATTTTAAATACACGCAGCTTATATAATTTGTCATATGAAACCAATCTTATTTGCTTAAGCTCTTTTGTTCGCATTATAGTGAGAGAATAATTGTAATATCATTGGTTGTAATTTGAATGACCTTCCTTTGAGGTTGAGCCGCTTGACGGTAATTCCAGTGTCTGGCGTGAATGTCCTCGGTTCCTTCAAATCGAACGTGATTCTCTGCTCTGACCACTCCAATTTCCGTTTGCTACAACAGGTTTTAGTACGTAACGTAAACAACCAGAAAAACTTGTCTCTGAATAAATGAAACTCAACGGCACGCATATCAAACTTAACTGAAATATATTGATGATTAATTATACTTTCAATTATTCCATATTCGGTTAAATTATTCTGTTTACCTATGGTTCAATATACATGGACTGAGATAACACACACTGCTCTGGCTCTGCGATGTTAAACAATTACGGACAAATTCAGGGACGAAACGTAGGGCTAATGCGAACGTTTCTTTCAGTCCAAACGTGTTTAGAATAGGAAACTAATAACCATATCGGTTTTCAAATGGGAGCCATTATGCCTGATGGAAGGCAGATGATACCTACGAACGAAGAAAGTGAAACTAAAGCGAGGAAGGAAGAAAAGAGAGAACGAAATCAAGGCGATTCGAAAATTAAAAAAATGCTCGTCTTCAGAGTGGAATATTCAGACAAAAATATTTAGTAGAGTAGCATAATTAGAAGATATTTAGCATTCAAAACTATGGCAATAATCAATTACAGCGAGTCTAGTAATTCCCAATGAAATCTTTTTTTTTTCAAAATTACAGATCAAGAAATTATTTTAAGTGGATACGTAATGAGTTTCCAGTGATTTCAGAAGTAGGGACTTTCTTGTAGGCGATGACCGGATTACTAACAAAATTAAGTAAAGTATATCTAATTACAAATTACTTCTAGTTTGCAACTATCAGTAATTTTTAGTAAGAGGAAGAAAAATGAGAAATGACACATACGAAAAAATATGAAAATCGATGGCGATCCTCACACAAATAACGTCGAAGAAGGAAACCCTTTTGGACTCTGGAAATTGAAAGTTTTAAATTTTAAAACGGAAAAGAAGAGTGTGCTAATATAGAGAAAGGTAGAAATAATTAAAATGGAATTAAAATTAATATATAGGAAAGTGTGGGAAGTAGTGACAAGTATGTGATTAATATGTAAATAGTAATAAGTATACAGCATAATTAGGGATATGTTTGTATAAACACAAAATTAAAAATATATAAAGGTATAAATATTACGCACATGTAAATAAAGAATAAGTAAGATGTAACTTTAATAATATTACGTGTCACATTATAAGCGTAAGTATAGTTCCGCACCTATGTTTTGTAAACATTAAATACATGTGTTAAGTATAACTACAAATATGTTAGGAAATTTATGAAGACGTATGTGCATATAAATTAAATATAAATCAATGTAACTAGAATAATGAAAATAGCAAGAAGTATATGAATATACTTATATATATTATTGAATGTAAATAATGGAAGGAGAAAAACTCCTTATAAGAGATCAAATGTACCATTTTTAATGAAATATAACTATTATTCTATAAATAAACTGATCATTAAATTAGTTTTATGTGTAAATTAAATAGTTGAAAATAAGTAATCGGTAAATGATAAATTATTAAACCAATTAAGATCTAGTTAAATGAAATACGTCCTGAGATAAGTGATTGGACCTCTTAAATTCGTAAAATAAAATTCTCTCAGATTTTATTGCAAGATAAAACGTACACATTGACTTCAATATGTAATTTATGCATATTTTCAAATGATTATGTAATAAATGTCTAAAGTTTCTGAATGTGTACGCTTTATCTTGTAATAAAACCAGTCACGATGTTTGTTTGTATTGAATAGTGAATTTCTAACTGTGTTCATCTGGTTGTTCGACCATCATGTACTCATTATCGACTCAAAGATAAGTACATACTATTATTATATAACATGGTTGATAGTTAATCAGGTCGTCAGTCTTCCGGGAAGTAGAGTTGAAGAATAACAGATAATCGAAACTTATCCACACTTGTTAATGTTTCCTTGTTACTACGTCACATCTACTCTGCAAAAAAGAAGATATTCCTTAATTATTATTATTATTCCTTAATTTATTTCGACACCTTGTATGTAAATTAATGATGATTGCTACTGTCGTCACTGTCAAAATAGTAGAGCCCTGAGTTTGAAGCTTCACTGTGCCCATTAGGAATTACCTACGTTATTGTAAAGGGACTCATTTTACGCAGAATTTAATGCCATTTTATGATATGTGAATGAAAAATTTTGAAAGCATTCTATACTTGCGTTTTGGCGAAAAAAGTCAGGGGTTTTCCGTACTTCCTTCATATAGCTCGACTTTGGCAACTCATATTGCTTAAAATAGTCTGAAACTGTAGCAGGAGACAGTTGAAGCCCTTACAAATCCATACGCAAAGTTGAAATCATCTGTGTTTCTTACTTTAAATTTTTTTTATTACTTATTGGACATCTACTAACTCTTGGACAGCGCATTGCAGAAGAGTGAGACAAAGGTTTTCTTGTAGCGGTTGAAAGTAATAAATATGAGAATTTGAAATATTGAGAGTGTTGCATTAGTGTTGTGAGAGAATAACAAGCAAGCAGATCTACCATGGTCATTACACTTCAATTTATCATCAATCCGAAGGTCCAGGACAGTCTGAAGCAGTGGCTGAACTATTACTAGCATCATAACTTAGTCTTATCTAGGTTCAGGCATAATTTATTCACGTTAAACCATTTAGACTGTCCACAGTGCTGCTGTCTATTTTCTTAATCCGTTTATCCAAGTTTTTATCTGCAATAACTATATGTTTTATCGGCGGTAAGTCTAGATTCAAGAGGAAGTCCTTATCATTACATAAATCTATATTAAGGAAGGTGAATGTAAACAATCTTTGGAGGGACTGAGAATGGGCGTTTTGAAAATTTATTAATATGACAAATTTTGTATTGAACCGTCTGATTGAATATTTCGGGAAACCTGCGATAAAATCCTATATATACACCTAGGAAATGTTGAACGTTTAAAGTAGTAGGTTAATGTTACGTAAGTGCTGGATTACCGTGCGGGAAACTGCAACATGTCGCGAAAATGCACAAAGCGTAATTTGAACAATAGTTGAAAAGCTCCTTGAAAGTGAATGCGCTGATGGGGCGAATTCATTCCGATTCCATTGAGCAGCGTTCGTCACTAGTTGGAGGAAAGAAAGGGGCCTAAACCCTCTCGCCATGAGTCCATCCGCCCCCGCATTTATCTCCGCGATTTGAGGAAGTAAGGGAAAATCCAGCGGAAGTTGTTCACTCCCCCCCCCCTTATCCTCTCTCTCACTCACTCGGCGCCTAATGTGACGATCTTGTTGGAGTACAGTCGCGACTACGTGCATGATCCTTACACAGCAAACCTAACAATCTAAAAAATTCTTATAACACTTATAATTAGTATTGAATACTGCGCCACTGGAATAGGAAACATCACTTATTTATTATGTACAATTCGAATACTACAAAACAAAATATTTATAATTGTCGATGGATATCATTTACATACTTTGAAGAAAAATATCGTTCACAACCGAAAAATAAAATTAGTATATTGAATTATTTTAGAGTTCGCCCAGATCAGGAAGGATTCCATCTGAAACTTCTGTTTATACTTTGAGAGAAACATAGTGCGAGGAAACTTTATTAGTTATGCAAATCTAATTGATTCCACTTAATTGCAAGGTTCACTGGCTTTATATATTGTCTGTGTTACAATTGTCAGCGTCTCTTGCGGTAATAACTGTATTATCCAATACTTCATTGTTGTTGTCGTAGTACTCAGTCCTTTCACTGGTCTAGTGCAAGCTAAACTATTCTGCGCAAGCAGTTTTATTTACCACGTTAGTACCACGTTCCACATCCTCCCTAATCTTCTTGGCCTCCCTCTTCTGTTCACTTCCTCCTAATGCCAACTTTACAAAACCCTCATGTCTCAGAGCGTGGCCTATTAATTTATCCCTTCTCTTGTTCCAACTCCTCTCATTCATTAAAACATTCATTTCAATCTTTCAAGAATTTCACTTCTTTTGAATTTAATAAATTGATATCCCAGCCACTAAACTTTTGATCCTAATTATTGTTTGGATTTCTATTATTATGGCTGTACAGGAGTGATGGCAATATTTGTAAGAAGAAATCTTTCATTTTGGGACATTAAGTTTCTTCCCTGAATGCGCTGTTTTGGATTGTATTGTATTTATTAAATCTACAAATGGGCAGATGCCAGGTGGCAGATACATAGAACTTAAACAATAATTAATAATCTGGTCGTAAGGACCATATTTAACCTATAGTTGAATTATAATTACATTCAATATAAATAAATAAGTGTGGAATCATATTATTAGAAATGAATTTTGTAAAAAAAAAAGAATAGTATAGTTTTTGCCTGAAAAAAAAAGAAACAAAAAAAACTGGAAATATATTTGACTGTAGTATATTTTTAGAGATTTCGCAGCACTGATCACTTCACTACACTACGCTAAACTTAGATTGAGTCGAAATTTTCTTTCTGTTAGAGGAAGTTCCCCAAACACTCCTGCAGGCAGATTGTTCCTAAATTGTCCTATTTAGGAATGAGTATTTTCCAACGTCTGTTTTTTGGTTCCTTGCTTGTAATTTAAACTCAGATTCCCTGCCAAGGTTTTTGACCTGCAAAAGCTCTGTAGAAAATGTGTAGCCTAGCTCTTCCTCTTGTCTGTCTCTTTACCTTTTCGTTCCCATGCCCAGGTCCTATTTCTACGAATTTTGCGGCCCTTCGTTGCACCCTTTGTAATTGCTATACCCAGTTCTAAAACAAACGCTGGACTCTCATTCCCCCATTTAAAGTATGATTCAATGTTCAGATTTGAAATAAATGTGCAGACATTTCAGAACTTTAATAAAACTTGGATTACTAAGAGGTACTTTAGGACTGACATCATATTAAATCACTTTACTCATCGAGGTTTAGAGTCATTGTGGAATTACATCGTGCCTTTTTACGGAAAATGGAGTATTTTTTAAGATTGACGTTCTGCATAGTTATTTGTAGTTTGATAACATTCCACCGGGATGTCAGAGAGGAAGACTGTTTATCTGTAACTATTATTTTTTGTTTGTACCGTCTAATTCTCTAATCAGTCTCCATTTTGATAAAGTGTAAAATGACTCGTTTTTCACACAAATACTATCTAGTGGTATGAAACAGAAAACAGAAACTTCAATACTCCATTAATTCTATTTACAAGATTGTAGCAATCTTGCTATGTCATACTTGAGACACTCCACATATACTAAAATTAGGCCCAAAGGGTCTTATTCTATTAAAAGTACAATGTTGTAAATAGAATTATAATGCTGCTTTAAATTAGATAACGGTTGAAAATGACAATATAGTCGAAAGCTACTGAGGAGGATATGTGAATTGGACTGAAAAATAAATCGGGTTGTTTAAAGACTAATTAATTGATTGATATGAACCAGTCCTTTTAAATTAATTTAATTGACTACAGAAGAACTTCAATACTCCATTGGATCTGTTTTATTCGTTGTTTTCAGAGTAATCCTTACAACCAAAAAATTCAGCTATGGGAGTTTTATGGAGGCCTCATCTAATAGACTATTTCGCCTCAATAAAATCGCCTGACACAAGGTCAACTCGGATTCCTTGGTGGAGTAACCAAAGTGATTCATAAACTGGCTTCAGTTCTTGCTTAATAAAAATAACTATGATTTTAAAATGATTAATGGTAAATTGTATAAGGCCTGGGTCTTAGCATCTCTACTTGAATCGATCATAAGAAAAGTTCAAGTTTTGTGTTTGGAATAGGGAAATACGCCGAGTCATAAACAAAGGCACATCTGAAGAATTGCGTAACGATTTCTCGTAGATTTTTACGGAGATGTGAGGATGAACGGAGAGGCCGCCAGACCTTGGCATTTATAAGTCGAGGATACAAACTATTGTGGTGTGGGAGCTCAGCTCTTACACAATATACTTCTTACCCGACTCAACGCTACTCTTTACATTAACTACGAATTCAGGCACGAATCATACGTCGTAGTCACACCAGAGTTTCCTTGAAAGGGAAAAATGTCACAGACGATCCACGAAAAATTGTCTCCTAAGCATCAGTGGGATCATTGCAGTCAGCTAACAACTTAGAATTCTACCGAAGTATTTGTCATAGTTTTTCACTTTTTGTCGGAAACATGATAGCAACAGTAGTCTAGTGACATTCTGCACACTAACGCTGTTGTATCACTAATTACATCCTTAATTACTTTATTTATACATTGTTATCCATTGTACATATGACTGTTTTTCAAAACTCTGCCTCCAATGTTTTTGTATTGAATCTAGAATTTCCTTCCAGACGCTCTACAACAGTACTTCTCGAACTGAAATAAAATTGCATTTTACAATGGGATAAAGAAGTGTAATATGCTGACTAGCCTGGTATAGCGTCCACCACAACACAACGGTCGTGATCGGAACGAGACGTCGGTTTTGCGATCCAGCGTTCGGACTGGAACAATACGGTGTTTTTTTCCAGGCACGCCGCCATATTGGCTATGTAAAGCGAATGTAATTAATATGTCGGCCGCGACGCACCGTGTGACCAGTTTTTGCCTACTTGAGGCCACTCACCCGACCACTCTCGTCCATCCTGCCAGCCGACAAACCAGGCATAGCAAAATAAATTATCCTACTTTCACTTCTCCTGCCCTTTTGCTTCATCTTTCCTTTCAGCCCATCCAAATTACGGGAAATTCACACTCAACGACGAACCTCGAAAATTGAAAAGTTCCGTCTCAACTGCAACGTTCGATGGAAACATAGCCATTGGAGCTGTACCAATTAAAAATACTCTCTTGGTCCAAGAACCATCTCAATGTATTCAAGAAAACCCCCATTTCCTTGTTCCTAACATGATTCGTTATTACTAACGGTCCTTGGCGCTCCAGTATTTTTAAACCAAATTTATATTCGCAGAATGCGAAGCCTTCTTTCTAACAATTCATAGCCCAAATCGGGTAGTTTTCTCAACTCTAATCAATATTTCGTTTCATAAAATTCTTCCTCATTTTGCAGTTTCCATATATGGCTTTCATTATTCCCTATATACTGCATGCGACAATTCAACATTGCTGTAGACCTATTTATAAACGTTGCGTTTCCGTGCACTACAACACACAAATTAGTAGGAGCACGCACGTACGAAAACGCCGTGCTTATTCAATTAATTCGGTGCACTGAACTCGGAGAATATTTCCAACTTGTACTTTCATTTTATCTACAAATCCACACACCGTCTATACTCGTCAAGTAAAGGACTTTGGGAAAATTAGTCTACAATTACATCCGTCGCGTTATCGTGGCGAATGCGAAATTGAAGAATATCTCGAGATAATCCAACAAAAAAATTTCCCCAACAGATTTTAACTTGAATCGTTGACATAACTGACATCACTATCTGACAAGAACATAAACAATTTAAAGTGAAACGAGATACGTTATGCACAATACAAAAATGAACGAAATATACTAAGCATTAGTAGTATTTTACTTGTGTGCTGCTGTAATAAGGATTTTTTCAAAACAAGAAAGATGTTCATAACAGCTACAGAAGCTAAAAATTACTTTTAATAGGTAAAGGAAATCAATACAAGCACATAAAGTTGAAGTGAAAATGATAGGTTACAATATGATTTTGGTAAGAAGGAAATTAATTTTTTTTCATGAATCTTGCTTAATAAAGCTCATATCTACACAGTGACAAACGTTTATGTGAAGAATAGGATTGCTTTCGAAGTTTATTTTTCATGTGTCACGCTGAATATTAAATTAATATTCCGTTCTTTTGTTGTATTGGTTTGAGTTTGAGTTATTACGGAAGCAACGATGTCCAGGCAATTTAGCAGCTTCCTCGGCCATGCTCCAATGCGGACAATTTAGATTAAGTAAAAAGCTTTGTTTTTATAGCCTCTGACCAGTAAGGCGTAGAAATACTGCTAGTGTAATCGCAAGAAAATTTGATATCTTCCTACTACGAAACGTCGTGGGAATCGGGTGCAGGAAGGACAGCCTCCTTCATTAAGTACGGGAAATCATTTCAAGAATTACGTCTACTCGTGCTCCACTCTCCTACTACAGTTTCTATTACATAAATAATAATAAACTGGAAAGTAATTTGAACTTCTACAGTCCATATTTGAATGACACGAAAATTGAAGAGTACAAAATTCCGTGAATTGTCGAACGTGAATGCACATTTCCACAAATTACTTCCAGAATTTAATGAAAGCAAGAATTAAAAGCCGAAATACTATCGCCCTAAAATCCTTTCCTCCGTTTCTTATGTACAAATGAATCTATTTTTTTATTGAAATAACTTGCACTAAAACTTTTCACGTTCCTAGTGTCTAATCATTTAGAATCCTATATGAACACGCTAATAGCAATAACACCTAATAATACGAACCTAGTGCCTTTACATATTTCTTTCTCATCTTGGTAATTAAATCCCCTAAAAATAAAGAAAATTTGTTATACCCTGACTTAGTTTGGACAAGCGGCAGTAAGAAATATTGCGAAAATATCACGACAAGCAAATTTGCAAACTGGAAGCGCCGTTGCATTAACTAGTTGGAGATATTTAAATTACAGAAAGGAACTGAGAGACTCACATTAAGCGTACTTTAGTTCACTGACTGCAAGCACTTTCATTGTAAAATGATGAAAATTTATATGTATAAATTATTAGAAAAATTATCACCCCATATTTCTTACGGACAAGGCTCGATATTCTGAATCTTGTAATATTTTACTGACTACAACAGTTACTGTAAACTATAACAAATTGAAAAATGCAATTTTTTGTGTTTAATGAAATTCCCTAACTACGTTTTATTCGTATTTTATTTACATTTGAATCCGCAGGAGTATTAAATAGCCTTAAATATTATTTCCATAAATTTCAATTTAATGGTTGATTCTCAAATGAAAGAAATAATGATGAATTTCATTTAGTGGAAAAATAATTCACAGTGTTCTGACTTAAAAAGACTACATACACGTCGTTTTGGTTCAATATTCTTTAAATTTTCAATATTTTCCCCTAAAATATAAATATAAAAAATTTTAGAGCCTCGTTATGTTTTTTTGCATTAGAATTTATTTCAAAACGACAATATTTTTGTTGATGCGACATTAAACTTTAAGTAAAAAATAATAATAGGTTACTCAGATAACTAAGGTTGAAGTGATGGTTACATTTATCTAACTTCAATGGAATCAACATGTCAGAAATATTTTAATAAAATAATTATCACTACGTATCCTACCTGGACCACGCTGTTCAGCTGTAATGTGTTTGTGAAACATTTTTTCCTTAAAATTTTAGTTATTTATTGATGTTACAAAAATGGTAATTTTGTAATAAATGTTTGTGAAATGATTTTAACGCCAAGGCACTGCAAGCCAAGCAAGCCACGGCGTGGGAATTATCTCTCCCGAGGCGAACGGATTCGTCAGACTCACAATCCGGCGTCTCACTTTCACGGATAACACACCGTCAATTAAAATTAGATGCAATTAGAAACCCGGTGGGATTTGTCGCATTCGCCACGACACATCGCTCTTTCTCTTATTTCTTATCTTAGGCTTCATCATCACCTCTTTAACCACACTCAAGCTCTCTAATACCTATGGAAAATCACAATATCAAGAATGAAGTCATTAACTTATGTGCTACTAAAGCTAAGAACATTTACAAGAAAACTGTTAATTAGTCATCGGCACGAAAATTCTTACTCGTGTAACAGCAGATCAATCTTTCTCGTTCAATAATCATGTGCATCCGTCACTAATTTATTTTAGTATGAAAACTGTTAAATATTTCAATTACTTGTTGATTTTGACGGCTCACTTTATTACATTTCATTCTTTTTGGTTGAGGGACATAAAATATTTCACTATTTTATAGTTCAAAAAACCAAAAACACAACAGTTTTATATCACATTTCATCAACTGCCACCATCAATCTGCAAAACAAAATTACATTATTTTTCTATATACAAACAAGTATTAACGCGAACAAACTTCCCAACGGTAAAACATTTAACGCGCTTTCAAAGTTAAGGTCAAATTATTATATAAATTATTTTTCGTAATGATGTTTACATACTAATTATATTGTCTTTTATTAAATTGCAGTGTTTTAGTTATGAATATATCACACCTATACATCGAAATGATTTACAAGTCACTGACGTTGCATAATAAATGATATAAGAAAAACAAGGAATGACAAATTTCCTTTAATAGAGACTTACCTGTCATTCGATTATAGTCCTACTTATGTGGAAAGTAGATGGCAATGGGAAGCCAAGTACTAGCTGATTAAAACGTTGTTGATCAATATAATCGAAATTACATATTATTTCTCGGTTTTATCTCTCAACATTGATAATTATCTGTTTCAAATTAACAGATTAATCGTATTGTGTTGATTTACACAAATAATTTATTGAGGCTGCATAATGTATGTATACTTCAGCTCCATCTAATTTACATTTAATTATAGTACTTCCATTTAAATTTTCATAAATTGCATCAGCGAATATAAGTTTTGATTTTAACTGATTATCTATTTAGTAATTTAATATTTTCAAAATTACATTAATGAATCAGTTCTTCAGGCAGGATATTACTTTTCCATAGTGTATTGGTCTTAATATGTGACAATATATTCTGCTTGTAAAACCAAAATAATATTTATTGTAATTTTCAATTAAGTTTATAAAATATATCGTTATTATCGTGTACACTGATTTGTTAATTGAGTTGTTACAAATAATTTTTAAAAATTATATATCTAAAGTTTATTTAAAAGTTTTATGGATTTGTAAGTGGATAGGAATTCTTCATTACCATTAGTCTCCATCATCCAGTTTTTCAGTAAGTAGAGTAAATAAGATAAGCAAAATTGAGTAGTCCTATTATACGCAGAGTATATATGATAAGTGGAGGGTTGACGGTTGAACAGAAATCTTGTGGCCTGACGAAAGGAATTAGAGTCTGGTTATTCATGCCTCAGTGCGCAGATGCCAGCCACTTCGTCAGGAATCTCTGTCTGAAGGTCCTTGGTATCTCTGCGAAGCGAACACAGTTACTTTGTTTTTAGGAATGCTACTTTGAACTTTTCCCGACGTATAATTGGAACTGAAAACATTATGAACTAGATTAAATACAGCAACAAATATATACGTATATATCACACCTTGAAAGCCTAACAGCATACAGAGTTAACAACATTTATATATATATTAATACAATGTAAGGTTCCTTAGAACCAATTATCTCATTGCATGCCTAAAATAGCAAGTAAAAGTGGCGTAAAAGCTTAAGATTGTTAGAAAACAATTGACAAAGTTTCTCATTACTTAGTTCAAAAACACAAAATGATTTTATTTTAACTGGAAACAGCTTCAGGTCGTTTACAATTGATGATTATAAGGATTATCTTATAAATATAAAACACATGACTTTATATTACATTAATGTATATTTTTTATAATGAAAACAAATTGAAATACAAAATATAATTGTTTAAATATATAAAGTAGAATATTGTTATGGTATTTACCAATTGTTTGATAGGAATATTTATGTTAACGATTTACCTTGCACTCAATTTATCAATAAATGTTTTATATGAAATTTTACGGTAAAATCAGTCACTTATTGAGCACGATAAATATAATTTATTAACCAAAAAAAATTCTATTCACCAAAATGTTAAGTTTATTTTTGGAAAAATAATTTGTAAACACCGTACAGATTAATTAATTGGTACATAAACATTAACTAAATCACCATTTTATATTATTTTATTAAACGACGTTCCCGTACATTTCTGTATTTTGTAAACAAAACATATTTACTAAACGAATATCGTTTATGTTAATAATAAAACTTCGTAATTTTCAATTGTACAATTAAATTGTAAAAAAATGTATTCGTTTAATTTAGCTCGATGATGTCCTCGAAAATTGAGGAGGAAACGTTGTCAAGATGGTAAGGTAAAAGGTAATTATTGCGGAACTCCGGCCATCACTTAACAGAAAAATTAACGATATTAGTTACGAAAGTAAATTTTCAAGTCTTAATTCTGTAGTGTACATACAGATGCGTAACTTAACCGACAGCTCCATGTTGAGATCATCACAGGTATTGGGGTTCTTTTTCGGGTCTGTAATAGAATACAGAAATAGAACGGGGGAACAATGGTAAAGCATAAATAAAAAAAATGACAAGGATTTTTTTTGTAAAAGGCGAAAGAGGCACGGTTGGTGACGGTTAACCGTAGTGATGGAAGTCAATTAAGCTGACTTACGTATTTGTCAAAACTACTGATAACTATAGGACGACGAACAGATTTAGTAGAGACTTGCCTCTGCATGCATCAGTATTTTCTTGGAAAAAGAAAACTGTCAGTATTAAGTAATGGAATGATATTGCCGGTCTTAATAAATTTTAGTGATTTCATCTACAATTTGTCAAAATTAACTTGGCTTTGTGCACAAAGCGTAATTTTTGACTGTGAGTATCCGTGATTGTTGCCCCCGATTACACCTATATTTTTTTCTTTTTATAAAATAATTATACCGAATTCATTATTACTGGCTCTGTAAATAATTGTATTTTTAAAAAGAATCCGTATTGTTACGATTTTTATTTGCCAAATTTTTGATGGTACAATATTCTTCAAACGATATAAGGAATAAATTATCTTTGCATTGCAAGGTATTTTCGTGTCAGTTTCCGCGTCGTGTCAGTGTGTGGCTGTGGAATACCTAATAAATTAGAGCACTGAGCATTTCATATGCAGTAGGGCGGCAGGAAACTGCGTACTGGTGGCCTCTTTCCATGGAGGAGAGAAACAAGGTTGTGAACTGAGATTTCCCAGGAGCAGGAGCAGGACCATGAGCAGGAGCAGGAGCAGTACTCGACGCGTGCGTGGCACACTTATTAATTCACTTCAAAGGGTAACACTCAAATTCACAACCTTTAACAGCCTGCGACGTCTATCTGCCTGCCCTTTTAATACAACAAAACACTGCTTTCTCGTCCGTCAGCCTGCACATACAATCTCTACATTCAAAACCCACCACTCACCGCGGCTCTAGAAAATTTGACAAACCTGATATCCGCTTTAGAACTGACAAAATACAGGACTAAAAATATAGAATCTTAAATATTACATCATAAGACTTAATATACTCATCATCGGACCGGACATTCAAATCCAGGAACCGGATGAGTATAAGGACCAAAATATAGACATCATAACATAAAATAGAATATAAATTATAGTAATAGTAAGATTATTCAAGTAATTATCTTAAACAAATTACATAACTCTGCTAATACAAATACAGTCATAAATAATTAGAGTATAAAATTAGTAAAAAAGTTTGAACCTACAACTACTCGACCAACGCGTCATGGAGATCCGGAAACGTGGGTCGTAACCGGAAAACCGGAGTTGTTTCACAAACAAAATGTATAAATGTGGAAAGGATGAGGAGACAAAGAAATTAAGAATTCTCTCCTTCAGTCTCTCCACGAAAATAATATAATAATAAAACTAGTGTAACAGATGATAATCTTACATGCTAAAACAAATTTAAATATACGCATATACTTTATTATTGTATTCATACATATTTATATCTATGTAAAAAAATGTACCAACAAAAGAAAAATATTGTTAAACAGACCTGTTATTGAATCTAGAAAACAGGTCAAGTAAATTATTATCAATAAAAAAAAAGTCTCTGGTTGTACCTGACGATTACTTTCAATCTGGAGGTTCCCCTGCAAATAGCATTCTTCTGTCCACTTCTCCCCTAATTCCTCGTATGATGATCTAAGTACGGACATCCCAACTCACCCCCAACTTTAAGCTTTCTTTCCGAGTAGCGGTTATTTATTTCGCTAAAATTATTCCAAAACCGATATTTAACTTTTACAAAAATAAAAATGAATTTATTTTCATTTATTTCCAAAACATTGGTTTCATTTAAAACTCATTTTCCTATACTATTTAATTTCAATAACTGCAAGCCGACGCCGCTCCGTTAATTCACCACATTTGAAGGTTTCCATGAGCTATATATAAACTATGTACGGAAACATAACCAAGCTTGACGATTATTCATTGTCAGTGAAGAATTATTACAAATCTATTTACTATTTGATTGGTATTGTTTCATTTCATATATGTACAATATGATTCAGTGGCCATCTATAACGCTCAGAAAAATTTGGTTAAATTTATTTATATTTTTAATTAATTTATTCGTCTGATAAGACTGTAAATCAATTAATTTGTTGTAGGGGACACATGGGCCTTTCTAATAAAAATAAATTTCGTTAACGCACAGCTTGTATTATTCAATTTCTACATTTCAACATCGACCCGCCCTAATTGGAAAACCATATATATATATATATATATATATATATATATATATATATAACATCTTATTGGAAGGACAACATACTTGGTATAGACTACTCAATGATTGTAATGAGTTTGGAAAACGATCGCATTTCAGTCCTAAACGATAAAATATCACTTAAATAAATTGAAATAGCTTCAGCAGTAGTTCAAAAATTAATTCTTTGGAATTAAGAAACCTTGTAAGATTATAAACATGTGTACTTCATCTTCTTCTTTATTGGCTCTACAGTCCATTTGCCGGATCAACTGCGGACTGTCATCTTGCATGACACATCCCGAATATGGAGACATACATCATCAGCATATCGATCCTCCAGCAGTATAAATATATAAAACATCCAGCAAATCACGTATAATACACTAATGAGGTATATTTGTATAAGGTAACTTAAGACAACTGCTGTTGTCGAAGAAGGCACAGCCCACAAAGTGCCTTAATGGTAGTTTTGGACGTATTGACCTCCATAATTCAGTGGCAATGTTGTGCTTCCTGCATCCTGCCGAGTCAGAGGCTGTATTGTGACCGAAAATCTGCAGAGGAAGCGTCGACCGTAAGCAATGGTCCAGATGGCCGGAAGCTGGCCGTTTCATTAGCATTCCTGCTCCAGAGCACTGGCGCATTATTAATGTGGACAGAATGGTTGCACTTTCCGGAGGGCTTCCTCCGGATCTGCATATACTATTAATGAGCAGCCATCAATTCCAGGGCTCCTCAGTTACCGCTTCCTTCATTACAAATCCCCGAGCACAACGGGATGTCAACTGCACATGCCCAACAATATATCCATTCTGTTACGCTATTAAAATCTCTTAATACTGCGGATATATGTTCCTTTAAAATTCCTAGTTCAACGGCATTAATATTTACAACCTACTTTATACTTAACCCAATTTCTATTTTCATAGCGACCGTTTTCAATTCATTACTATTTATCTGGCCAAATGAATATTTGTCCCACTTAACTCGTCATGCATATAATAAGATACAACTTTAAATCGTTAATAGTACGTATATATAATTTTAAGATCATTCAAGAGTAATTCTTTTTCATATAAAGTATATAAGCGAACATAATTATGAATTCTTCTCCTTGCAGTATGATTCCTTTTCCAGTCCCTTCTTATCAAGAGAAAATAATGATTCCGTTAAAATTGCTTGTAATGATTGTGAAGCCGTTTACACCAGTCTGACTAAACGAGCCGTCAAAACCTAAATCAAATGATAAAACAGTCAGTGACAACTAAAGATTTAACGGCATCACTTAGATTTAAAAAATACAGAGATTTTTGACCACGATTTTTGACCTCACTGATTCCTGAAAATATTCTAATTCATTTGTGTAAACACAATTAGCGTACAAAGCGTTGCATACTATTATGTTAACTCTTTAATTACTGTACTGTCTTTGTTGGCTAATCAAAGAAGGAGACAAAGTAATTAATGACTCTTAAATGTGAAGACCTGTAGCATGTTCAGAGTTGAGTAGTTTTAAAGTTCTTGGTAAATTCTGCTCATTTCCTTGTACATTTACAAATGAGCTGTACAAGAACCGCTTATGTAGTGTAGCAACTAAAGCTTCGGTTTAGTTGTAATTACTAAATTTTTGAAGTTAAGTAGAGATCAGGGGATTAAATAACATCATATTTCCACTTGATGTTTCCTTTATGTCCGTTTGTGTTTTTAGAGGGCGGTGTGCGATGCTTTTCAAAACTACTTTCCTTATTGAGAAAATGGCGGTAAGGAATACGGCTGGAATAAACGAATCTATTCATTTAAGGAAAGTTAAATATTTTTCAAAGTTTTTCCATGTTGCATGCGTTGGTCTGCAATCTATTATCTACGCCGTGATAAATAAACCTTCTGTCCATTGAAGTGACGGGAGGTTTATTTATCACGGCGTAAATAATAGTCTTGATTGAGGAGCGTGGCTAAGGCACTTAATTCATTAAAGGGAATAAGTATCATTGTGCTGTTGCGGGGGCAAAAAAGGTCAATGGCTAAAATGAAGCGCGTACGCACAGTCACACACGCACGCGTCCCACAAATGAAATTGTTTCCACAAAAACAATTGTCTGCGTGCAGACTCACAAATGACTTGAAAATACCGTCTAAACAGTGTAAGCGAGTAGGATTCCAGCATTTCATAAACATTTTTGGAAATAAGTGACAGTAGCGTCAACAAAACAATGATATTACCAGGAATGAAGTAGGAGAATCGAAAAAGAATAAGTCATAACAAGATTGAAACAAATATGTAGATTAGTAAAATTATGTATTGTTATCGGCGCTCTTATCAGAAACTAAACACAAAATTGTTGCAGAGTTAACCGAATGATAGATTTTATATTATGAGCACGGGATTCATAGTAGGCCAAATTTTCCGCCCCCTTATATAGTCACTTAAAACCAAAAGGCTCCAAAATTTAAACAAATTCTAAACAACTTTCCGTCTAAAAATAAATTTGCTGTGCATTGTACAGGGTCCAAATTAGAAGTTATTATTATTTTCTGTGATATGCCGTCCCCAAAAAGTGAATCCCTCCCCCCTTTCACCTCTCAATTTACGAACGTATTTATCACTCCACTAACATTTCGTTTCAATAAATATATTTTCTGTAAATATATTATATACTGTAGCCATGTTTGTATAAAAACTTTAACGAAAATTATAAATGGACGGTACTCAAAATTAATGAGAAGAGTATTTTGGGAACAAAGACAAAATGCAAAATCTTTAAATTTGTACGTAACGACTGATTTACAATTTAAATAAATATTACAGTAACTTCAACAATAAGGTACAATTATTTATTAAGGAGACTTGTACTAACTAGACTTGCAGAAGAGTAGTAAACTACCACACAAGCAATTTTTTATTACTATACAAACAATTTTAATTACTCTTCCGTGGATTTAGTTGCTGGTGTAGCAGGGAAACCTTCTCTAGCAACTGCGGGAAAGCGTCTACCTGGAGTTTCCTAAAGAATGCAGTTTGATAAACTCTGACCTAGAGAATGCTGGCATATGCATACATGGAACTTGGCAAAAAATATAAGGTGGATGGCCAAAGGTAACTCACAGTCGCCGTAATGAATGACGAATAAATTAGATACAAAATAAAAGTGTTGTATGAAAGCCGTAAATATCGGACGGAAATGTCAACACACCGCATTCGGAATTAGAATTTACAAAGTGAAAATAATACAATCCATTATAAAGCAGTCTGAGAAAATATTTCACCTGAAGCACTCGAATAGTTCAATTGTCTGATAGTTGAGTTTTCTTAAATAAATATTTATTCACAGATTGAAATGCATTTAGGAAGCGACAGAATAATTGATGTTTTGAGGGGTGAATAGAAGGATTATTCTCCCGCTTTATAACGGATCCATCATGACTTCAAAATGTGCATTATTTTCAAAAGTTAATGATTTTAATGGCTGTTGCCTGCTAACTTAAAAATAACTCTTTTCTCTATATACACCTATTATTTTTTAATAAATCCTGAAAGCTGCTTCATAATGTTTTCAGGTACCCTGTATGCATAATTTTCCATTAAAATATATCTTATAAGGTGATAATAATTCGATATTATTGAACTATTGTGAAGAATAGAATTTTAAAATAATGATATACAATCTAACCCCAAGTATTTACAAGACACAATGGTAAGAAACTATTATATGTTTAATAGACTAAGAAACTGACCTGAAAATGGTCAACTATTATTTATTATATAAAAATTATTACTATAGAAAATGTGCATTTTAAAATCGTAAATAATGAAATGCTAACTTTCGTTGTGATTTCATTATAATACCATTAAGAAATTATAAAAAATAGAGTGAACAAAAGTATGATTTGTAGATTACTTAAGTTTCTAGATATATTTACACAAATAATGCTTGTCTGAAATAAGTAATTGGCTCTTCCATAAATAACCGTGAAATTATTAATTTCGAATAGTAAAAAGAATGGTGCACAAACTGCATTAAATATTTAAGTGAACACGTTGCTTTATTATAGCCGCTTATTATTAAAATCGCTTATAGTTATTAATTAATAATTCATTATTCTCAATAAAACAGAAATTTTGGCCAAGTAGGCAATATACTAGATCATTTTGTCTCACAACAGTAACTTTTATTGATCAGAAAAGAAGTTGAAGAGAAAACTGTGAATTAGATGGAATTTTAAAAACCGATACTACATGCCTTACAATTTATCACACGAAACGGCTTTGAACTTTACAGGCATTAAAATATTTAAATACATTTAATTGACACAACTTGATACGTTTCTAATTTAAACGACTTTAAGTATTTACTTTTGAAAATTACAAAAATAGGTTCTGAAGAATATAAAATATACAAATTATTCGTCGATAAATATGTTTAACTAAATCATTGTTTCCATTAATTATGACTTTTATGCTCAACTAATCTTTGTGTGATTTCTCATTTTTTATATGTAACATTTATTGATTGGTCTTATTAGCTCACAGCCGAGATTTTATGCTTAGTTATATTATAGCGTAAAAAACAAAATAAATGTGATTCTATCTATAATTAACAGCATAAATAAATTTTATGTTGGCAAGGAAATCATGTCAGGAGAAAAAATGTTTATTATACAAAGCGATCACTTTCAGGTCTTACGTATTCCAGAATATTAATACCACGATACGAATTTCAAGCAAAAACTAATAACTTTAAAGATGTTAATCTTTGACTGAGGTTGGAGATTTGCTAATTTATTAAACCCAGTACTTGGAACTACTCGTGCTTCAACAAAAAACGGTAGCTGTTCTTGTTGGCTTATCTGGTATTTTCTTAAAGCCCAGCTGCCTGAAAAATTAACTAACAAACGTTTGAGCCATAATATTCCCGTGTGTGTTATCAACCCACTCAACAACTGATAAATTATCGTCCCGTACGACAAAGCTACAACACGAACCGCATTCAATTAGTTCCGGACTCATCGTTTTATCTACCCCACCAAACACTTTGCACTCATTAACCTGACGGCTGTTAATAGTTATACATTTAAAAAATTACATTTCATAAGTCGTATGTATGAATGATCTACCCAAAATTCATAAACCTATTATATCTTTTAGAGTTATAGTAGCTTCAACAAAATTTCAACTTTTTTGAATAACTTGTTAAAAAGTGGCTTCAATTGTGACGTGTTAAAATTCATTACAATTACTAGAGTACTTAAAAAATTTAAATTTACCTAATGCGCATATCACGAGTTCCCCTGCTGTAGTTAAATAAAGAGATGTTACCAATATTTTGTTACTATATTCATACCCAATCAATTTCATCAACAAACATGCCAAAATTAGATTGAATAAAATCGGGTATTCCGACTATAATTTATCTGTTAAAAAATTAATAATATAAACTTTAATTTCATAATTTTAACTTATAGCTAACATACAATATAATACGGTGTAGATGTTGTAATTAAATCAATAAATATTTTAAATTTCGTTCAAAATATTAAAGGGAAAATTAACATTTCTGGAAAGGCATAATGTAAACATTTAGACTGTAATCCATTGTATATCGGACAAACTAAAAGATCTTTAAAAACTCGCATTAAAGAACATCAAATTCGACATACAGTTGTGTCCAAACACATACATATTAATAATCACAATTTCGACTGGCAAAATTTAAGACGAAGAAAATAATTACTTGTCGAGAATTATGAGTGAAATGTTGTATATCAGCCAGGGTCTGCAACACTCATGCAAGCCATGTTAAAAATTACACCAATAATTTGAACAAAATTTACGATACTCTGTTGTTGTAGTAGTTTAACTTTTTAATATTCTTCTCCACTGCCAAAATCACTCATTGTTATTACGTCATTTCGGGGAGTCAGTGAGAAAATATAATAAATTGCTAAATTTCTAAGTTTTGAACCATGTTTTTTTTATATATAAATTAAAGGATTATAACATAGAAAACATATTTAATTTTTCGTAATATTATTTTTGCAGTACGCCTGAGGAGGGTCACAAAACGGAGACGAAACGTCGCTATTGAATAAATAGTGATAAATGTATATGCTGACTTATTGGCTGTATTTTTATTTATTGTAAAATACAAGATATGTTGATTGAAATGAAAACATTATGCAGTTCTCGCCGTGGGAGTAAATAGTTTGAAGAGTAGATCTGGGACGAGTTTAGTTGCGGCGAACAGGTATGAGGAGTATGAGTATCATGACGAAGCCGTTAACAGGATGCGCATCCTTCGCCGCGGGAGATCAACACACACATACACACACACACACACAAACGCGCGCGTACTCGCTGAATCGCACACGGCATGCCATGCCATACACTATCTCAAACATATTCTAAGCATCATTAGAAACAGTTAAAATAACACTAAATTAACGTGAGTGAGCGTGGTATTCATACCCAAATTAGATTCTATATTGCATGCAAGTTTCGCCGACAAACGGCTTCCAGGTTATTTCACTTACAACCACTATTTTATACGCAGAAACGTCTTTAATTCTCAAATCATCACAAACTTACCTACTAAAAAAGAGATGGATGAAAATGAAAGCAGAAATATATTCATTGCAGTTTCAGTAGTTAGGGGGAAAATACAGCTAGATATTAAAAAAACGGGTGTCCGGATCTTCTAATAATGCATATCAGAGTATTTAAAAGTAGTGAATTTGCTGCGGCTAGTAAATAATAGGATATGGATTAAATGTTATGAGGATTATATGAAGTTGAACTTAGATAATAAATAAAGAAAATAAAGATGATGTAGAAAATGAGTCGAATGAGTGAAAACAATGTCACTTACCCATAACATAGGATTGTATAAGTACTTGAAGCGTGTCGGAAATTGTATTGTAGAAGAAGATACGTTTTAAAATGTTATGACAAAAATCTAGTTTTAATAAGGAACTGGATTATAGAGGTATCACATATATTAAAGATTTTGCTGAGGGAATAAAAACGATAATTGTAAATAAGGGATAAATGAGAATACACTAGTTGAAAAACCCTGATTAGATGAAAGAGAAGATAAAATAGAAGTAGCTTATTCATAAGGTAAATTATAAATGATGCAATTTTTATGCTGGGCAGACGAGTATCAATTAGCACAGTAGATTTTCTTCCACACTAAAAGCAAAGCAAAATTGCCGTCATTCTATAAAGAAAACAGTAGACTGGGAGAATGTCGATATATTACACAAGTTGAAACAATTTTTTAAACAGGGTATAATAGACGGAATGTTCATACAATATTGCTGACACGATGAATAAAATGAAAGTTGCGATTGCAGTGAGGTATATTCAAATATTCTGAACATTTTTAACGAGTAAAGTACGTTTGTTGCCAGTATTCCTTTTACAGAAGGACGACTCGTCTGTGAATGTTTTCCTAAACGCTAAAATATACTAAAAACCTGCAATAGTGCATGCGTGTAGGCAGTTATGAATTAAACTCTTTTATAGACGTTCTGCAAATGGCGGGTTGTACCTGTTCCATAGCGTGAAGGACGAGATGTTAATAATTATGAAGTGTAGCCTTCAGTTAAATGGCCGAGCTGAGAGCCCATCCGGAGGTCATCTGGTCCAGCCATCTCCCTGTCTTCTGCAAATAATTCCCGTCTATGTATTTTTCACGTACCTACTGCCACTGCATACGTAACGTAAAATATCAACTCAGAATCTTTCGGTAATCAGCATCAATCATGAAAATTCCCCTGAATTTGCATTTGTTATAGTTGAAAAATTAATATAAGATTTTAGCTTCTAGTTTCATGCTTTCAAGGCATACGCTGATTAACATATTAATTATTTTATACTGAGGAAATTCACGTATTTGATAGAAAGTAGGTAAAGTGTATTAAGGTTAGAATTTGACCTGTAGTGATGTAAAGATCTTCATGTTAATATGATTGAAGTGACTAATATAATGTGATTAATTGGATAGAATTGAAGACCTTGGGTAGGCTTATTGTGATAGCTATAGATATAAATAATGCAATTACTCCCCCTAGTTAATTGGGGGTACATCGTAAGATAGCATATGCGAATAGAAAGTATTGGGGTTGGCCGGGATAAAATTATCAGGATATCCTAAAAACCCAAGGGGATTGTAGGGAGATGAGTGCTAATGATATTATTAATATTAATATGGTAATTGAGTCTTTAAAGGGAAAAAAATGGACGAAATGGGATTTTTTTTCTTGATTTCTTTTGAGCCCTAGGGGGTTATTTGATCCTGTTTGATGAAGGAAGATTAGGTGAGTTAATGGTATTATTAGGATAATGAAATGTATGGAAAAGAATCGTGATAGGTAGGGTAGGGTTATCGATTGCAAATCTTCCTCACATTCATCGTACGATTTAGTTGCCAACATAAGGAATTGCTGAAAGTAGGTTAGTAATTACTATAGCTCCTCAAAATGATATTTGACCGATGAATGCTGTAGCTATAGTTAGAAATAAATTGACGGAGCCAATTAGTCATGTTTGTTTTAGGTAAAAAGATTCATAATATGGCCCTCGTCCTACATGTAGGTAAATGCAAATAAATATTATGGATGAAGTGTACGTATGAGTTAAGTTCCTGCAGATATGAATAGTTCTTTTGAATGCTATTTAAATATCTGCGGCATAATGTCTGGCTAAGAATAATCCTGTTATAATTTGGATTATTAAGCAGATTGCCAGAAGTGAACGCGTATTTCATCACACGGAGATATTTTTTTTGGTGAAGGTCAATTAGTGAATGATTAATTATTTTAAGTAATGGAAGGGTTTTTCGTAGAGGTCCTTGTTCTAAATTTGAGATATTATTGATTACAATTAGGGCAATAGATAGGTGTAGTATTATCAAGACAGTGGGTAATTGAATATTATGTTTTTATTAAATTAACAGGGATTAAATTAAAATAATTTAATGTGGTTTCTGATGCATGAAGATTTCCTTGGTTTTGGTTAGTACATAATATGGTTGTAATACATAAAATTATTGGGATTAATTTATATAATTATAATATTTTCATTTGGGGTGATTCTCGTAATGTAGATAAATAGTCGTATTATTCCTCCAATAAAAATAATTATTAAAATGTAATTAAATCATGATGATTTATTATTTATACTTATCATGAACGTGGATAATATTTTTTTGAGTAAGGATAATAATAATAATCAAGTTTATAGGTTGTTTAAATATGTTAATAAAAATAATATTTAGAATGCTTAATAATATGATTAGTTTCCACCAGGGGGGAGTTTATATTAAAATATTAAATTTGGGTTTTAAAGACGGTTTTTTCGTTTCCCTGAAGTTTTAATAAATCATTCAATTTTGATTTACAAGATCAATATTTTATTTAAACTATTAAAAATGATTTTTTACGTTATTACGAAGCACATTGTAGATACTTACAATACTTTTGACTGGTCTAATTTGGAATTTATAGATAAGGAATGTAATTATGATTTCACGAATTTTATTATATAAAATTAAGGAAATCAGAAATGAGTTAGAAATTCTTTGAGTGCTATAGACAAATGTTATAGTGTCTTGAAAACTGTTGTGGAGTTAAGGCTAAGGTGAAGTAATTGTTAGGCACATGTGAAAGAATTTGTGCAGCCCTGGTTTAGCAGCATCCTTTCACTGAAGATGACCTCCAGCATCCGCAACCGCGATCGGTTCGGTTCGGTTCCGTACACACTGCGAACAACGTCTTCGTCTTCGTCCTCGTCCTCGTCCTCGTCAGGCCTTTCACTTAAATAAATTATCCTCACTGCTTCATTACTATTACGGTTACCTCTGTACTCTTGTCATTGCAAATCAATTCAATTCAACAAAATTTGTTTGATGTAGCGGACATCGAATACCGGTTAAGGATGTGCGTGTGTCATTCCAACAAAGCTCCTATAGTGCCAAACAAAAAAACAAACTTGTAAGGATAGAAAATGTGCTACTGTATTGCATTACTATGTTTATTGGCTAATTTTGTATTTAATTTATTTGAAGTAATAACACACCTAAATATCTATGAAATATTTTTAAAAACAATAAACTGATTAAAAACAGAAAATAAACTACATGAAAATATATGGTATCAAGTGTTAGCGTTTATTGTGAACATTAAATGTATTTAATCTTACTTGCACGATCAATTTTTATCACACCACGAAACGGGGTTTTAAGTCATGTTTTCATTAGTAAAACCTTTGCTGAGTCGTGCTTTCTAATCACCTATATTTATAAATAGTTGCTTACAGTCTAAATTTTTGGATTTTTAGGAAAATGGTTGTAATGTTTTTAGAAATACAATATCAGTTTGGTGATTATAGAGGGTTTATACTGGAGTTCAAAACACTTGAAGTGGCCACAGACTTTTCTTAAATATGTCATTATGATTAAAGTAAAGTACAGCTTCAAAGCGCTTCATTGGACACTCACAATACTTAATAAGGAGAAGTAGAAAACTATTGATCTAGCTGTTGAAAAGGAGCATAAGGACTATGAAACGAGACTAAAATCTGAAAATTATACAAAAATCGGTAGATATTTTGAATACAAGATATATCAGCTAAGAAAAAAATTGTTTTGAAAATATTAACACTGTAAATTAAACCTGTAAGTTCCTCATTTTATTTCTCCCCATCTTCATAAGTCTTCACATACACAAATATTTCACAGTTTATAACGCTCAGATATATTTATTACATGTAATTGTTTCACATAAAAATTAAATATATTAACATATTCTTACTTTGTAGAAACTTTAATTAAGAGAATAGTTGCGTGGGTAGTATTATCTATATTTAAGTGTGAAAGTACGTTCAGATGTAAATATGCGCGATAAAAGGCCAACACAAGTCGGATCATAATAAAGCAGAAGTCCGCAGAAGAGACTCGGACGATCGCGTGCAGAACACCATAAAGTCTTCTCAACCAATTTTATAGCTAGTATAAACATTCGATTTTGCTGCAAAGCTGACTTCTCCAGTGGCGCAGTGAAAGTGAAGTGCACCTCATCAGATCAACCGCCAACAGAATTATACTGAAATTCAACGCGAAACCACATTTTTACGACTTCAAAGATAGAATTTCCGTGACAATTCCAACAGTCGTGGTGCTGGTGAAGTGACAACAAGTTCAACAACAGTTTATTTTCAATGTAATCACATCTTACCAACCTCCATCGTCTTTTATGATGATTGCATCCCTCGACCTGTGTCTCTAATCCAATATTGCTTTTATCAGTTTTCAATACAACATGTCCATCGTGTGGTTCTCGTCATTATCACCGAAAATATAAATAATAAACATGCTTGAAACATTATAGTACGTTGCTGCCTATCAGCGCCAACTCTGTTTCAGACCAGCAACTTTCCGAAGGATGATTGTCTGCCTTCTAATACTTACACATTTTTTATAACATCCCTTTTTAAAATGGAGAGGTGAATGGTAAACAAATCAATTCTTTCTTAGCTGAAGGACACACAAAACGTATCCACTGAGATTGAATCTTCATAAGATCTGAATAATCAGTTTCATATTCCACATCAATGTGTTTTGTTTTTTCAAATCTGATATTATTGATTGTTATGGGTGCATTTAGAGGCATTTAATTCGTTGGCATTGCTGAGTAATTGAATACTGCCAAAGTTGTTCTGGCCCGAGAAGCTACAATAAAGACGATTTGATTCACGATTCCTGTAACGCAGCCGACAATGAAGGTTTTACACCTTTTAAAATCCCTGCCGAGTTCTTGCACGTTAGGTTTGTCCATTTCCGAGAAACGACGATAGTACAGTGTTTTGTGGGAGATAATCGGACCGCTCTAGCGACGAATCAGTCCCCAGCTTGTGAAAAATAAATGGGCTTTGAATAGTAGAATTGCATTGTCTAAGAACTGTACAGGGGATTCATTCAAGTAAGGTGTATTTAGAGCCTTTGTGTAAGTCCAGCTTTGTACGGCACGGTAAGAAAACTCATTCAAGGTATTTAACTGAAACCTTCCAGCAATCCACAAGTAATGTTTTCTACATTCATGACGATTCCATCTTCATTAATAAAAGCAGAGATAGTGAGACATTTAAAATTAAGCAAATAACACGTACAAGCTAGCATAAAATTAAAATTAATTATTCTTCGCTTTTAGCATGAGCTATGTGAAAGGGAAGTAATTCTAACAAATGGGAATAATGAAGCGAGATTGCAAAGTTGTGTGTGCTGATTACGTAAGTTATAAGCATGCGCACGAAAGAATCTTCAAACTACATTTTCCTTATTAGGAAAAGTGAATGTCCGTCGAGTATCCAGCCGATTGTGGCTCACACACTCTTCATGTCTCGCACGTTTTCTAATTAAAATGCTTCGTAATTAGTCGGCGTTAGATTCTTCGCTGGATCGTCTCTCCTCTCTATTTTTTTTATTTACTTACACTGTGACCCGTTTTCCGGTTGAAGCCGACTTCCTGATAATTCAATTTTTTCCATTCTGGACGCGTTAGTTTGTAATCTGTTGAGAGAGTCATGTTTCAGTTGTGAGCGAGTGAGGATCTGTGGGTCAGGGGTCGCCGCCCACTCCCTTTCCCTCTGTTTATTTGTGGACTTGGGCGGTCCGCAGGCTAAATTTATGAATAATTACGTTTCTTGCTGGAATTTTTCATTGTTCATTCAGGAATTTGTGTGTCTGATCAGTTAGATGAAGCCCGTACACCGTTCTTCTTCTAAATTAATTCTTCCCCCCAGGTTCCTTAAACTCAAATGCCTATCCCAATCGCAATTAACCGATTACAGAATAAAATTCACAGAATCCTATACATTACATTGCCCAATCCAATTTTCCAGCGGTTCCTCGGTTTCTGTCAATTTACAGTTTACATTAATTTTCCGGAGGAATGCAGAAGTTTCTCTCAGAGCCGAAGAATTCCTTCTAGTACTCTCATGAGAAATATGTTTACACAATGTCCTATGGAATAAATTAACGCCATGAATGTGCAGCAAACTTTTTAATAAAACATCAGTTTTTTTGGGTTGAACTACCTTGTATTTGTATTTATTGTTAGTCTATAATTGGTCGCAAGCCCGGGGGCAGAAACAAAATAAAATTACTTAAACACACATCTAAAATATAATCATAGTCCTTTGAAATTTCTGTACCCCTGAAAGAAAAAGGAGAAACACTACAAGTATTATATTAACTTAACACTTCACTTTAACATTTACATTCGAATATGCATTTATTTTATTCAAAATAACCACTTCACCCGTTTTTTTGAGATTTGTCCAGGATTTATTTTCCTGAAGAGGATTTCCTCCAAAACACTCCAGCCACAGGTAAATTATTCCAGTCGTCGATGCTTCTTTTCAGGAATGAGAATTTGCCAACGTCTGTTTATGGATTTATACATTTTACTTTGAATTGGTGATCCCATCTACCTATATAACTGGAGCTAATTCCAACCCATGGTTTAAGCCTTGCTTTCTCCCTCCTTTGTGACAATATCTCACAATAATATCCCAGAATAATGCACACCTTTCTGTGCAATTGACAATGTTTTACAATCTGTACAAAAAATGTAAAACATTGTCAATTGCACAGAAAGGTGTGCATTATTCTGGGATATCCATCTTTAACAGACTGCCGCACAGAATTAAACAGTTGTCCGATAACCAAGGTAAATTTTAGTCTGAATTATCCTCATTTTTGCTTAGCCACTCCTTCTATCCAGGAAAGGAATTTATAGAAGAATCGGGGACGAGTAATTAGTTTATAATGTTGGAATCGCTTTTCTATTTGGTTACAAAAATTTGTTATAAGTATATTTATCTTTTATATAATAAAATAATGTAATAAATGTACACCCTGACTCGTTCCGCATCCTTGAAGCTTAGCTTCTTTACAGGATCTACGGAATATGATTATTATTCTATACTATTCTATTTGTTCTACTTTTTCGTTCCTATGACCCTGTGGCTCTACTCACAGCCCTTTTCTCAACTTTGTCTAATGATCCTGTTTGATTTTTTCTATAGGGATCCCAATAATCCCTTCTTCTCAGTCTGAATTTCCAGAAGAAATAATGTATTTAACCTGTGAGATTTCACAAAAATTTCAGAGACAAATAACTGCTTAATTTGAGAACATTCAAGGAAATTATTTACAGGTTCGAAAACGCTGACGTCATTCTCAGCTTCATTGCAATGAAAATGCATATGATCCAGAAACTGGGTACTCCCTTTTACGTTTGAAAGGGAGGGGATGAGGAACGGAGAAGACCTGCAATGACTGCATTTAATATCAATAATTCGTATAATGACTGTTAATAATATCATTCAGTGTAATGAAAATGTTTGACGATGAGTCGCTAATTCTCTAAATCCAATAAATCAATAATCTGACAATTTTTCATCAAAAAGTTTAATTTCGTGGACTTAAATTTTGATAATGTTCTTTGTCTGTCGCCGTTGGTCTATTTGATGGGTCATCAACGAGCAAGTCATTCCCTGCTTTTCTTCCCAGAATAAGTTCGTTTCAGTGTTGGGTTGTGCATATCCTGAAAAGGCGGTTTCTTACAGCACCTTTTGAGCGCAGAAGAAGCAGTAACAGCCTTTTCGCAGCATTAGTTATATCTCATTAAGTGCATTCGGCGCGTATAGTTAGCCGCTACGCACTCCGACTGTTCTCAGCTTTATGAAGTGTGCACACAATGGCCAGGCCAATAAAGTCGCTCACCGGAACTGATGAGATCGCAATGTAAGCTCTAGTGTTATGGCTTGGCTCCGTGATCCTGTTGCACATATGTGATTTACCTCGCAACTCTCTCTCTCTCTCACACACACACACTTGAATACCTCCCCACGAGGCTATTTTATTTCTCCTAAAACACCGAAAATTATAAAGCGTACGCACGTAGAGGACTTTCAGAACGGACATACGAGACTTAATCATTTATAATACATTGGAAAACAATGAATCAATACAGCCGTTTATATTTCAGTCAATGTGGTTAAGTGCGAAACGACTTATTCATCTCATATATTATTTCTTCCTACGTCAGGCAGCCAACTCAACAGAACCCTATGTTTCAGTGCTAACGATTAAGTCGGGCTAACACCTACAAATTATAAGACCACGGAAAATATCTTCAGCAAATTCCGTCAAACAAGTCTGGGTAAGCACATAAAATAATATAAAATGATATTCTATGAACAACACGTGATCACGGTCTTCTTTTTCGTTTAATTCCATCCACACATTTCTAACCCCTCATCGGTTTCCAATTGGGGAAAATAAAGTAATCATAGGTTCATTCTAAACACGACCAAAGACAGTCATCGACAGATTCAAGTGGAAACTAAAAGAAAATTGTCCCATGAGGTTATATTATTTAAAACATAAATCGGTTCAAATGAAATGTAAATTATATAGGAGAATAATTGAAAATAATGAGGTTTAGAAACAATTACACCTGAGGCAGTTTTTAATGACAAACTCAACACATTGTGATGCTTTAATGTCTCCAATATTTTAATGATTTTTACCCTCTTTATTTAAAATAAACCTAATACTACTCGGAATTTTTTGATTATAAAGTATATGAAAGTATTCTAACAAGAAGTAAACTTCAACCCAACCGAATACAATTACACCTGAGGCAGTTTTTAATGACAAACTCAACACATACTTTAATGTCTCCAATATTTTAAGGATTTTTTCCCTCTTTATTTAAAATAAACCTAATATTACTCGGAATTTTTTGGTTATAAAGTATATGAAAGTATTCTAACAAGAAGTAAGCTTCAACTCAACCGATACAACAATGCCGTTTATTCCATTACAAAAAATATACCTACAAAGTGGAAATAGAATACCAGAAAAAACGTTAATTGACAACTTTATTAAAACATACGATATTATTCTTGAATTGTAATAATTGACTTAATTAGGGCTAGAAAAGCAGGATATAATTGATGCAATTGCGGTAGGAAGTCGCGGATGGTGATGGTATTAAAGTTGGAAAGCTAAGCTCAAATCGTCAGCGTGAAGAGCGTGAATGAGAATTCCGACATAACAGACTCCAGGGATTCCTCCGTGGCTATTCTTCGCGGAGTGAATAGCGTTCGTGTGGCAATTTCTCTGGCACTGTGACGAATATTGGCTTTAAGACGCTGCAGCCTGAAATAATGTCAGCTGCTAAACAATTTGCCAAGTCAGCCTAGCCTCTCGCTGGTTGTCAGATGTCACCAGATGCCACCATGCGGCGCTCTCGGCGCTACAGAATATTACATTCTCACCTGATGAAACACTGCAATTATTGATGGAGAGACGATTAGCTTCTTACACTACAGCATGGTGAATTGTCAAAAGAAGCCACAAAGAAAGGAACAAATCAACCGTGGAAGAATGAACACAGAAAGAAGAGACATTGACGTTCCGTACGTGTTAAACGTCAATCGGACTTGAGGATTGAGCAATCAGAACATACAATGGCACGATATACGCAGCTACGATATGAACAATACTAACATATTTATTTGCTTGAGGTTTATAGTCGCTATATTCATACTGTTACCATTTATATTTTAGCTTATCAGTAACTGGTATATGATATCGTGCTTTATGTGACTTTAAAAGGCAGTGCAGTCTTCGATAATTATTATCTAATGTTTTATATTTTTTCTCATCTATGAATTTATATTTAATTAATTTAATCGATGTATTGGTTTATTTTCAAGTTTTGACAGGGTTATATCTAATGGCATTGTGTGTATTTTTGTCGGCAAGCAGTACCTATGTACACATCCTCAAATAATTAAAATCCTAGTTGTTTTATGTTACTTTCATTTAAAAAATCACTCCCTAAAGTCATTATTAATCGGTTCAACTAATGTGTTCCTTTCGCGGTTAAATTTTTTAAAAATATGTTAATATAACCAGGTATGAATTTTGCAATTTTATTTCTAATAACACTTTGAGATTGTCCACATTTAAATTTATTTAAAATAAATTTTCTTCCTCGGTGATGATGTTGATAATTTGTATTTTCTTATTAAATATACAAAAATTATGTTTGTTACCCAATCTCAAAAAATTAAATAAATTATTAGGAATAATAGTGTTTGTTAAAATTTATAATGTACTTCGTTATATTTATCTATTATCTTAATTAGCTAAACATAATAATTACTTGAATCATAGATTTAATAGTCGTAGTATGTTTTATCATTACTTGGTTAGAACGGATTCTTAAAAATTATATTAATTATTTTTTAATCCATTAATGTATACTCTGGTTTACAATTAAAATAAATTCAAAGTTACAGAAATAAGTGATTTTTTTTCTGAATTGTACGATTCAAAATTATAAGGGATCTATAAAAATAAATAAATACTTTAATTTTTATTGTAAAAATAAATAGTTTCAAGATTCTGCCTTGGCTCGTATTTTTTGTTCATTTTCATTCCACAAAATGGAATTGCATAAATTAAAGTCGTTGCAATCATTCCATTTGAATTGTTATGTACGATAAACGACACGTGAATGGCGTTTCACTTACTTTGAATGTATATTAAAGTGGTGAGGAGATGAGAGGAGAAGAGGAGAGGATAAGAGGAGAGGAGAAGAGGAGAGAGAAGAGGCTACTTGCATATCTCCATCGCTCCTCACGGCCTTGTTCAAGATTTCTATGGCTCACGATTTTGCAACTCTAGAGATGACTGTAGGAAACTTTCACGGCCTTGTATCAGTATTTCTTTTTGGAGTATCCGCAGGTGCCATTCATAGGACTCACAATTTCGCTATTGATCAAACTATAGTCAATGCCAAGTCACAAGGCGCATCGTAAAATAATGAAGGTGGTATTATGGCATTTTACTATTAAGTTAGTGGGGCGCTAAGAAGTTTTTACTTTTCTCGTTATGAATTGGTAAAAAAAATCATACTTCATCTATTATCACCTTAAGCGTGCTTTTCGGAAAGGAAGACTAGGGAAATGTTTGCAAGAGTAAACATTAGGACTTTTCTTTTTTCTTGGAAAATCCATTGGAAACCTGAAGTTAGGTGTCACTAAGAGTCCAGAAGTCTACTACGTCGCCTTTACGTTGGAAAAGTAGAATCCACGACTTAAACCGAACCATTGCAAGAGAAATGTGCTGTCAGGAGCTTGAAATCACTATCTGAATGCGCTAAAAATAATAATATGTACCTTTAAATGAGCACAGATGCCAGGGAAAGTAATGAGAAAAGAAGTTAAATGAAATATCTGGGTTCAACAACAGGTTAATACCAAAAAAAGATTCGTTTTTATTTTTCAAAACCTCCCCATATTTTAAAAGCAGTCCAAAAGGCAAGGTTCATGAAAGTCTACAAAATATCCTTTCTTTCCTTAGTTTTATCCTGGTGGACTTGAGTAGTAAGACTTGATTATTCCAAAGATGTTCGAACAATTTTTCCTTGGAGAATGGACAGATCCACGTAAGAGTGTTTTGGTCCCTGCCTGAGGAAGCCTCCACGTAGGCTTTCGGAGTGCTGAGGAGAACATGTGACTGGTGGACAAGTTGTTGGAACTCCTCGTGGTGAGTCAGTGTCAGTGGACCAACTGTGAGACTAAACCACAGACTTTGAGGGTTGAAGATGAAGGAGAGACCCTGGAATGCCTATTTAGAGAATACAAGGTCGCACAGAAAAAAAACTACGAGACATTCTATTTCCGTGTTATGTTGCGCATTAACTGTGCTCGACCTTGAACTGTGTTCTTACGTCAGTATTTAGAACTCGATTGACCACCTCAGTCGTAGTGAGTGAGCAGTTCAATGTAATCATGCTTAATTGTTACGCCAAAAATGTTGGATACGAAAATTGATCAGAGCGTTGACATCAGGTTACTCCTGATAGTTTAAGAATGTTTCGATAGCTAGAGAAAAATAAGATATAGAACTGAAGCTGTAATGCCTGCTTTGGAAAACAAATCAAGAAGAAATTAGTTGTACGTACTTAGAGGTTAACCAAAAAACTTATGTGAGCGTGTCAGGCGGAGTGGTGAAATGAGCGAATCTTGCACCAGCTGTAAACAACGCCAGTTAATCAACTTTGGCCAATAAAGTCTGTCACGGATCTTGGTCATCGTCCCTGTTTCTTTGATTTAGCACCGTGAGATTTCTTCCTATTCTCCAAAATAAAGTCAGCACCAAAGCGTGGACCTGATTTTCATCAGAAATGTTTTGATCAGTGTGCAAAAGTGTGATGACTGTGCGTGACCACCAAGATTAAGCCAATAAAAAAATTAGCTTTTACAGTCTCGTTTTTTGATCGAACTTATGTTTTTTTGGAGAAGCAAAAGCAGCCATGGTCGAGTTGTTACGCCAGTTGATGATAAACCGTCTTCATGTTTCCGGGTCGAATTCTGTTCTTCCCACGATTTGGAACTAAATCATCAACATTCTTAGGCGACACTTAAAATAATTCTTTCGTACGTTGTAAATCCTTCGAAAGTCAGAACTTCAGTATTATGATTTCTTCATCTTGACTGACTTAAAAATTCAGACGTCAAAAGTATCTGAAAATAATTTAAAGTGTGTGCAACATTTGAATGTATATTTATTATTGTTTTTGTGTTTGTTTTTAATAAATCACCGCGATCGATATTTCAAATGTGGGACAACAGAGATGGGAAATTAAATATTTCATAAATTAGATAAGAAGTAACGACACATATAAGAGACAAATACAAAAATTTTGAAAAAAAAATTAAAATTTAATACTGCATAGAACTTTCGATCAACATTGGTGGTCTCAATTGACTGAGTCTGTTACAAATATTGATGAAACGTCTTTTAATTCTTAAATAATTGATGTTTTTTAAAGGTAAAGAATACAACGTTCGTTGTACTGTATATTGTTATAAGATTTAGACAAAATAGTGGAGGATGTAGTAAGCAGAGGAAAGGAAATGAAGGCACGGCATGTAGCGACCGATCGACTTTAATGTTCCTCAAATGAAGCTCACGAGGTCATAAACGACTGAGAGGGACGGTCAATTGAAAGCAGAGGCAGGGACAGAAACTAATTCCACGAAAATATCCGCGTCGATAGAAAAATCAAGTAAAATGTTTTTGCTTTATATCAATTCAGTATAAGAATAAATAGTCACGACTAAACCGTAAAAATGTTCATAACGTTAAAAGAACTGTATCTAAGTACGATTTCGTTGAAGTTGGCCAATGATTTCGTATATGCCACGAAGTCGACAGCCATCCGGTGGCGATAATACAATTTCCGTTGTACAATAATTGACCTCAAAATAGTGTTAACGGTTTTAATGGTCCATAGCAGTTCAGTAATGAATATTTACTGATAAAGGAATTTGCTGAATTCTGCGCGAGTGTGAGAAATAAGAGGTGTAACCGAATTAGTGCAAGTGAAGATAATTCAATTACGTGATTTTATTGTCCGCCGTCGCAGAACATTCCGTTTATATGAGAAACATCCGCCAATTGTTCTCATCTTGAAGCAAGTCAAGTACTGACGACTCTTATCACCCTCATCGCAAATCCTTCAACTCGGCTTCTATTCGTATCAAATCTTACGTCCATGTCGCTTCCTTTTTATATTTTGCCTGTTTCCCATTCACATTAGCTGCCTCGATCTTCATCTACTCTCTCCGACACAGACAATGGAGAGAATGATAATATCTCCTCCGACAGATGGAGAAACTTTAAACTTGGGTTCTCTATCGCCATTCATTAAAAGGCTGACAGCGCTACGGAAACAAGACTATTATCCTAAAAGTAATGACCGTGTAACTGAGTGCATTGCAGTATAATAAGACGTGAGCGCGAGAGGATCGAGGATCGAGGATCGAGAATCGAGACCCTGAGACGATCCTTGGCCGAGTTATCGCATCTGCTCTACTCACTTCACAGGATTTCCTCTTACCAGGCGACTTACGACTTACATTAGCAGCCATCAAAACTTCCGCAACGCTATATTCACACAAATTCCGATATGTTCACATTTATTTGCAATTATGTTTATATATAAAATTACATGGCAATGGAACGTATGTGTTACCTGATGCAATTTGGTGGACACTGTTCCTGTCGACATGGATCCCACAACTGCGTATGATTATAATGCTAATTTATACAGGGTGTTTAAAGAAGAATTATTCGATTTGAAAACACTAGGAAAATTAAATTAATGATAATATTTAATACAGGAAAATATATAATTTTATACATAATTTATTAGTCTACGCCCAATGGCGATTTACTTTTGACAAATATATCTCAAGTACTTTTTCATGAATATCTACTTCGCCTATTTAGACACGGTCATTTTTTTCTCACGACTCTGTCGTCACCGTAGTTCTATTTATTCATTGTGATCTTGTTTGTAGTTTGTTTCCGGCCTTCAATGTCTTCATAGGAGCAACGGATTACCTACGTAAGCTATTGTCTGTTTTCCAAGAAACTCCATGCCTTGTATCTAGCTACATCGCCTTTGGTCTACCACTGCTTCCACGTGATCGTCAAACACTTGAATAGCATTGTAACAGTTTCTGTATTGTACGAGAGTCCTCCAAATCTCACACGAACATTAAATTCATTTGTCTTTGCAAGTTTTGTTAATCTGCCATACATTTCTGTTTCGACACTTCCTGCTTGTTGATCGGTTCGAGTTTAATATGCTGTGTAGAAAAACCCAGCTCAAAATTTCAATAGGACTGGCGTGTTTCCTGATTCGCGACTTATCTTCAGTATGATTTGTAGATTTATTTCTCAACTCCTTAGTTATATACATGGGAAATTAGAAAAGTCAAAAATATATAACAAATACATAAATACGTCACCAACTATAAAATTACAAACAATTACCTGAATAAAAACTACATTTAAATAAAATGACGTTTATGACCAATAACCAACTTTACTCGAACAATAATAACTAACAACTTTATGGTACCTATTTGTTTATTCTTGAGGTTGTCACCTGAGTGAGCCTGGTATTTGGCAACTTGTAGCATTTTCACAATTACAGGACATCAAACGTATTGATATGCAAGCCACTGCTTGAAGAAAATACACATGTGTACCGAAATGTTATTTTTAACTCGGTTCTTGGAATAAAATGTCTGTTATTGGTCATAAACTACACTTTATTTTATACATTTAAGGACAGACATCAGTAAAAAACATTAATTTAAAATTATTTAGTATAATAGTTTGTATAAATAATAATTCTAAATTGAAAAATAAACAGTATTTAATAGATATATTATAAAACCAATTAGAGTAAATTTTTTAATTGAATGTGAAGATGGAAAAATCTTGACCGAACCTGGAATGGAGCACAAGACCTCCGCTTCCCAGACAGTTAAGTAATTACGGTGGTAACGTATTTTGCAAATCTCAGAAATAATAAATAATTTCAAGAGGTGTTTCTGTCTTGAAAATGTTAGTTAGAACATATATTCAATTCTAAACACGGTGCAGAAATGCAAGAGCAAGAAGAAGCTACAAAGGCCTAGTCAGTTGAGCACTGCTTCTCGTGAGACTTTTGAAATTGTGTCAAGTACAGAAATGAAGAATTCGGCAGAGTCTTTGTTCGAGGCACAAAGCCGACAATCCGGTGAGTGGCTGAACTTTATTTATTTAATTGGATTTGAGCTAATAAATCAAGGCATTGAACCTTTCCCGCCCCCGATCTTCCCTGCGGTGCAATTAACTCCTAATCAGAACCTAGCGCCGTCTCCCCATAATTACCTACCTGCTACCTCTCTCCTGCTAGAAATTACATACTTTTTACCATGAAAATATTATTACTATTATTACAAATTATTATCATATAACGTGCACTACGAGAAACTTAAAACCGGCGTGCGTATAGGATCTCGGAAGGAAGAAAGGAAGACAGCAACAAAATAAATTACTGGCAGGGGGAATCATTATCACCGTCAATCTTCAATGACAAAATAATTTTAATGATTATATGCTTAGTTTCATTCTTTACAGCATTTATCTTTATGAATTAAGACAAATTTTTTATTTTTGTGCCAAACAATTCGCAATTTCTTAAATCGTTTTATTGTTTCTCTACGTTTATCTAAATTTGATCTCAATAATATTCCCCATTAAGTTAAATTAAGAAATGCGTCTCATTTATTAAGTGATGAAGCATTAACATTCTAACAGGGACAGACTACAGTCATTTATTTTATGTAAGACAATTAAAATTTAATGAACTGCAATAAAAACTGAGAGGACAATTAATTTCACTCAATGAAATTCTTGCAAAACTATTTACAGTTTCTTAAATTCATTTTCGCTTGTAATTCACAAAAATATACCATAGTGAAGAAGGAAGTGTGGAAACACGTATACTTAACCAAGGGTGGTAGATAAATATTGTTCATATAAACTGTAGAGTAAACTACAATAGAGACGTGATTAGGAAGGATTATATACGGCTCTTAATTGAAATATTCCACTTCAGCGTAATCCTAAAATCGAGCTCATCTCGGATTACTTTCAAGTTACCGTAGAATTATTTTAAAAACGTCTCCACTTCAAATATCCATGTTTTATATTGAAGTCGCCAGAGCACGTTGAGTGTGCAAGGTGACGCAGAAACAACGCACTGGGAAAATTATATTATAAGATAAAATTGTGGCGAGGTTAACACGTGAAGCGTAATTTCCTTGGTTATGTAAGAGGAGTACACAGATTTCTCAATCGTTTCGATCTGCCATCTGCAAACAGCAGGCACGCCACCATTTCAATTACCATCTCAAACACTAATTAAATTTTGCGTGATTTATTTGGCAAGAGTCGCTGACGAATATTTCTTTTCAATAGAAATCTCCATAAAGAAGTGATCAAACTGGCAGCATGTCAAGAGGTGGAAAATTATTCACTTAAATACTATAAAATGCGGTCTTTCTAAATATTGCGCTGATGTATTATATAACTGAACAGTTGGACCGATGCTCATTGATAGGATAAACCGAGAAACGACGTTCAGGCACATTTTTGTTCTCTCATCAAGTAGTTTGTGTCATGTAACGGAATATATTACACATATTATTATTATTATACACAACTTCATTATTTAGCTTAATTAATAATAAATAATAATAGTAGATCAAGCAGCCAAATATCATCTAAAAATTCCAAAAGCGAAGGGAACAATACAATAACTCAAATTACTAATTTATGTATTAATTTAAAAATAAAATGTATTAAAAAGGAAAAACATGGTCATAAGTCGTGTAAAGAACAAGTAATAAATTATTTCAAATCACAAGTTAAAATATCCTTTTCTTTTATTTAAAAAATATCTAATAGAAAAAAACAATCATATTATTCTACCATAAATGTTGTGAGGAACAATTAAGTGTAAGAAATATAATATTAAAAATAAACTAGTAAATTTTCAACATTCTTTCTAATTAATGAAAAATGTTACGAATCATAAAGTAATTGACCTTAATCTTTTTCAAACTAAAATTAAAAATCACAATTTTGCACCAAAAAAATTGAAAACTTAAAATATATATTTCAAACATTAAAAATTAATAAATTATAAATGTTACTATATATTAAGGTATCATTATGTGACTATAGTGTCTTTAATATGTAACGTTTCTAATAATTTACGTTATAATAAATTTTGTTCAACGCCTAGAACTTGAATGTTATTCCAATCAAATTCATGGTTTTTATTTGTTTATGTGACGGTATTATCACTTACAGCTTTGTGATTGTTTCTTGTGTTTTTTAAGTTTGCAGGTTCAAAAGTATTTTCCAGAATTACGTTGACTAAAATTAATGTCATGGTTGATAATTTTGTTTTTACGCCTTTTTATAATCTTAAGTATGTTATTAATTTTAGAAAGAAACTTAGAGTTAAAATTTGTCAATCTATTTTTTTTTAAATGTCCAAAATTTTACCGTAATACTTAATTGAGGAAATATTCAATTTAGGTCCCCGCTTTATTTCCGATAATATATTTGGCACAAGTTGGTGAACGGTTTAAGCTGCTCTTACTTGATGACGTCAATGTAATAACATTGTCGGATAGTTCCAAACTCAAGAGCTACCAGTCTTGAAAATAATTTTATATACCACTGTATTAGAATTTAAATGGTAAAGTTAATATTTGAAAGTGAATAATAATTCCGTAACTGCTACGTTGAGCACTTTTTACGACATTTATTCTTCATAACACTGAAATAATGTATTTAACTGGTGCTCGGTCAAATGATAAATGGCTGTGCATTAAATTAATATTTGCCATATTCCTGGAAAGCGTTATATTATAGTATGGCATATTCATATTAGGTTGATGATAAAGTAAAAGAATCAATTTCGTGAAGTGGGGAAGTTATAAATTTTGCAGGAACATGTGTTCGCTACACGGCCGGCTAAAACTTATGAAACATTAATTTGAATGTCTTCCAAAGCGAGCTAAGCCACTTTCTAAACTGCAACATGTACCGATAAAGCGAAGAAGCCAAGCCGTTGACCTAAATAGCAACTCATCTGCTTTGTGCCGCTCTTCTCAGACTCGTCACACTGTCCCAAGATAATTTACCTTTGGCGCCTTGGTTCAATACAACACCGAAAATTTACGAGTCGCAGGAAACTTCATGCCTCAAAGCGAAACGCTGCTTCGGTCACGGACGTCGATGAATCGCTAAATATTCCACACTACCACTCGGAAATTATGTGCCATATAAACTTGTTATATTTATGATGCTCGCACTTCATATGAACTTATTCTTATATTGCATAATAAGCTCTGCTGACGTTTCACGTGTCTTGTAAACGTAACAACCTTAAAAAAATGCAAGAGAGTTGGTAACACCTGCATCCCACCATGGAATATAACTACCAACAGATCAAAACACAATTATTTTCTCACTTAAATCGAAAGAAATATTCGTAATTTTAACATTTCCATTCCAATAACATTCCTCACATGAGTAATTTTCCATTCATAAATTTAAATTAAAAATTTCATACCCATAGAAACTATATATATATATCTCCGAATATCTTTACAAATAAACAAAACACTCCATATTTTACCCTTTTTAAGACTATTTATTTAAGTTATCTGCTTGGTTGCGTCCAAATTTCCAACTCACGTTAAATAAAGACATTTTTTAAAAAGGAAAGCAATTTGAATAGACAATTTTAAAAAAAACATAGGATGAAAAGAATTTGAATTAATTATAATAATTAATAATTATAAGAAGAAAAGAGAATTTTGTCCAGAGACGTCCTAAATGTTATTGAGCAATGTGTTGATATTGCAGTCCGTTAAATCTAAACAATGAAAAGTGAAATAAGTAATGAAATTAAAAAAGAAAAATCATTGTAACAAGAAGGTATCGTAAATTTTGTTGAAGGTTTAGTATCATTTTTGAAATTCAATGACCGGTAGGATCCTAGTGTATGCTATTATAAGGGAGTTTCCATCACGTGGATGTAGCCTGGCACTCAAAGAAAATATAGTTTTGTAGGGTTACAGTTTATTTCGTTCTGTTGCAGGAAGATTAATGCAGCAATTTTTCCATTTTCTTAGTTCTTCGTATTTTTTTGTAGCCGTGTTTAAGAGCTGTCACTAAATTTTAAGTTATATATTATACACATGTTATGTTTACAATCACAATTGGATCTCAATAAAAGTGGAACTTTTATACATGAAGAAAAGAGGTCTGCATATAAACAATTGAATTAAGTAGAGGGAAAAAGATAAATTAAAATAAATAGTATATACCATATTCTTTACTAGTACTCAAATAAATTATACATTTATGCAAATTTACGTAAAAGGTATGCAAAATTTATTAGTTACATCAACTTAATAGAGCTTTCGGCTCTACGGCTTATGTATAAATAATTTATTTACAGGTCGTAGAAGGAGAAAAATTGCAAATTGATGTTTAGTTTAAAAATTTCCAGTAATCGGATTAATAAATACAGTAATGCATAAGAACGAATGGTTTCCCGTGTGGTGTGTTGAATGAAAAGCCCGAGACAGTCATTCGATTATCGCTCACCGTAATGACTATGGTGGAAATAGATGCCATGAATTGGCAAACATGTTCTCGGCACACTGATTTTCGTTTCCTTCGATATCCATGGCATCTGTATTCCCAGTGCTCAAACAGTTAACCAACGATACTATGAGCACATTTCAGGAAAATTGGACCATCTCGTTAAAAATTAACATGAAGAACGGGCGGAACTCTCATCAGGACAATGCAATGTCATTCAAGAAAATTTGTACTGTAACAACATTGAACTTTCAACTAATAACCGTGAATTATCAGATTAAAAATGATATAGAATGTCAGATTTTCAGGATTTATTGTATAGGGGAGCGAACAACATTTTGGGTCAAAGTACAGGGTATACTGGTGGACACCGAATAAAATATTATTCAATAGACGTGATATGTTTCCGGCAATGGTTTGGTCTGAGCTACTGCACAAAGTGAAAGTACTATTTGGTGCAAGTTGGCGGTAATGTGTGATGTAGCAGGGCGAAGAAGCTGAGTTATCGGTCTGTGAAATTGCAGACGTCGGAGGCGTCCCCGCTGATTGTGGGGTCAGGAATGTCGCCGAGATGGCTGATGGCCGATAGGGTCCAGCTCATTAGCTGTGCATGTGGCATATACGAGTATTCGGGCTGGTGTTGCAGAGGCGCTGCCGAGGCTGTACTTCCAACCGGTCGAGATGAGCTGGCCAGATTGTGTAAGGACATATCCCCTGCCAATTAAATCCAAAGGAGGAACGCCGGTTGCCACAGGACCATGCAAATCATCACAAACACCATTCAATTGTGAACTCTTCTTTCTGTCATTCTAATATTAAGGTCCGCGGGTAACGCGATGCCTGAAGGGAACCAAGAGAATACTTCGGCTCTTGTCTGTTTTAACTATATAAATTTAAAAAATATTAACAGAGAAAAAAATTTACAAAATTATCTGCAGGGCAAAACATAGAAGTTCTGAATCAAGTAGATCGGGCTCTCGGTTCCCGTTCCACGCTCTTCCCTTGATTGGTGATGTGGGAACTCCACGTCACGACTACTGAAATATTCATTCTGGAAACCGTCAGCGATCAATTTCTTTCAGTTGCCTATTTACTAAATTACGATCACAACATTATCAAGCAGCATACTTGAGTTTTGTTGCATAATTTTCAAATGATTGTAATTTACTTATTCTACCTACTTGAAGACCTGTAGAGATTTACTCACCAAAACACCAAAGGTGTTCAGTCTACCGCAGTTTAACATTACTCTGACAATAAAAGTCGACTGAGTCTTAATTCCTTCCAGATGAATTCACCATGTAAGCCACTTCTATGAAGTTGGGAATGGTCCGTTCCTCTTTCCTACCAAACTCAGTATGCTCCAAATTAAAGTTCAAACTGACGACAAGAGTTTTGATGATATGAATGAGTTAGCACTGAGTCAGGTTCGTCATCTTGTAGTTGCATCCTGGTTTTAAGATTTCCTTCCATCTGCTGAACACCGGTGCAAGGTTATAGCGTAATGAAATGTCTCCTTATTAATCTCCATTATTTTGGAGACCAGGGGATTGATTTAGGCGGTGCTTCCACATTGGTGTTAACTGTCGTCACTAGATTTAACAATCCATTAGCAAGTGCTAACTTTCTAATGCAAATAGAAATGTTTCGGAATAGTTTTATGGGAGTGTTTGGCATGCGTGAGGTGAAAGTAAATCTCCGTCTGCAGCGCGAAACGCTTGGAGGATCGGCCTGGCGCATCCTTCACACCTCAAAGCAGTTGCATCAGATCCACCGTACTACATGCACAACGGATCTTGCAAAATATCCAACAATTAATTAAATTCTTTGAAATAAATAATGGTGTTCCGTTAAGAAGTTGTTGATCACTTATCAGAAAAAAGCGACAAGTCCTGTTGTTGTGGTATTCAGTTCTCAGACTGGTCTGATGCAACCTTCCATGCTCACCTATCTTGCGCAAGACTTTTCATTTCCTTAGAACTAGCACAACCCACATCCTCCATAATCTCATTACCGTATTCCATCCCTCTTCTGTTCTTACCCCACAGACCAATTTTTCAAGACCCTCATGTCTTAAAACGCGGCCTATTTAATCTATCCCTACAAAGTCCTCCATATTGTTCGCTCTTCCCCTATTCAGTTTAGAACTTCCTCGTTAGTGATTCTATCCACCCATCTCATTCTCCTATAGCACCACATTTCAAAGGTTTCTATTCTTTTCCTTTCCACAGTTCCTATCGACCACGTTTCGTACCCATATAACTCCACGTCATGCTCCTAATATTCACACTTATATTACCTGTAAGTAAATTCCTCTCCCTTGCCTTTGCTATCCTACTCTAGTTATTACGCTTCCCAAGTAGCAGAATTCCTTACTTCCGTCAAAATATCCATTCTCATGCTTACACACCTTGATATTCCACTGTTTCCCATACTACACTCCATTACCTTGGTTTTCCCTCTATTAATCCTCATATTGAACTCTTTCTCCAGGACAATATCATCTGCAAAGCGTAGGGTTTTTATTTCTCCTCCTTGCAGTACGATTCCTTTTCCATATTCAGTTTTAACTTTCTTCATCGCCTGTTCTACATATAAGTCTGGGCGGCAGACTGCATCCGTGTCTTACTCCTTTCTTGATTTCTGCTTTCTTTTCTTGATCTTCTATTCTAATTATAACTGGCTGCCATCTGTAGAGGTTATGTACAAGCCTCCTTTCTCGATGTTTTATTCCAGTGCTCTTCAAAATCCTTAATAGTGTGTTCCGGTTCACATTCTCAGACACTTTTTCTAAATCTACAAATGCCTTCTACTATTAAAATTAGTCGCAAAGTCAATAAATATTGCATCTCTTGTCCCTACATTTTTCCTAAAACCAAATAGATCTCCTAACTCGCGTTCTATAGGACGACAAGTTCTATGTTACTTGTTCCGCGACGCATTCCTGACTCTAGGTTTAGTTCCTTGGGAGTGTTTCCGGCTGCCTCAAGACGGACGTCAAAATAGCTATCAATTACAAAAATTTATTTCGTCATAAGCTATCATTTCCTGAAAATAATGGGAGATTAATTTTTGGAGGACTCCGGTAAATACTAAAATGAAATTTCAAGTTTAGTAAATCAATTTTTGGTCGAGTGGACTGCTGATAAATTCTAAATTATTGTTTAATCGTGAGTGCTAATAAGGGATTGTAGTGAGCGATCTCGCCCTTGAAACTCAGGCAGCTCGATTCGCCCGCATGGAGTTTCCTTTGTCTCCGCAACACCCGTCTACCTCTGCCAGGAACAACTTTACCTGCCTAACTGCCTGCATGCGTACATGCGTTCATGCGTACATGCGTTACCTGGAATCAACCAAGTATTTCATTCGCAGCTGTACGGAGTCATACTCACATTTCCCCTCATGTCGGACATAAAATACCAAAAGAATTCCTTCGGCTTCAATTTAAACATGGGGCAATATCAACAATGATAATTGTCAACTGTTTATATCATTAAACCAATAATCATCAGTAGTATTTCGTAGTACAGCCTAAAATTTATACCTTCAAGATTGAAATTATTCCTTCTAATTTTGAACATTTTATTAAAATTATTTAAAAAATATCTAATAGAAAAGAACAATCATATTATTCTAACATAAATGTTGTGAGGAACAATTAAGTGTAAAAAATATAATATTAAAAATAAACTAGTAAATTTTCAACATTCTTTCCAATTAATGAAAAATTTTACGAATCATAAAGTAATAGCCCATAATCTTTTTCAAACTAAAATTAAAATTCACAATTTTGCACCAAAAAAATTGAAAACTTAAAATATATATTTCAAATGTTAAAAATAATAAATTATAAATGTTGCTATATATTAAGGTATCATTATGTGACTATAGTGTCTTTAATATGTAACGTTTCTAATAATTTACGTTATAATAAATCATGTCGGACATAAAATACCAAAAGAATTCCTTCAGCTTCAATTTAAACATGCGGCAATATAAACAATGATAATTGTCAATTGTTTATATCATTAAACCAATAATCATCAGTAGTATTTCGTAGTACAGCCTAAAATTTATACCTTCAAGATTGAAATTATTCCTTCTAATTTTGAACCTTTTATTAAAATTATCATTTTTATTAAAATTATTTCTGATTTATATTTCTCGTGTTTGCGATATAATTTTGATTATTTTCTGCATTCCATTATTATTAATTTTTCTCTTTAAGTAACAGAGAGTAATCTGCAATATTACCAAAATTTCTGGTCCTGAAAAGATTACAAACATTCTGAATACAAGCCGGCCTCAGTTATTAAAAGGTAAGTGTCAAATTCAATTAGCGCAGTAGGTCTCGAATTAAAATTATTTAATAATTTGAATAAAATTTTATGAATAAGAATAAATAAATTCAATATTGTATATTTGAACTTATGGTTCTACCAACAAATTATAACAATATTACACGAGTATGGTAAATTAAACGAAACCGAATGCTGTAAAACACTAATAAATTAGTATTATTTTACAAATAAATAGGGGCCGTGTCAAATAAACGAAACTATATCAGTCATGTACTAAATTTTAAGAGAAAATTGGCAGTCTACTGAACTACATTATTGTAAAAAGTCTCATTTTACGCAGAATTTAATGTCATTGCATGATATGTAAATAAAAAAATCTAAAAGCTTTTTATAATTGCTTTTTGGCGAAAAAATTGAAAAAAGTCAGCTTTTTGTCTTTCTTTCATATAGCTCGACTATGACAACTCATAGATTTCAAACTATTGCTGTTAATGGTCTGAAAAATTAGCAAATGACAGTGCAAATCCATCCGCAAAATTTGAATCATCTGTGTGTCTTACCTAGTTTTAAAATAATAAATTAATGGACCTCTACTAACCCTTGGACAGCGCATCGCAGAAGAGTGGGACAAAGTTTTTTCTTGTAGCGGTTGAAAGTCATAAATATAAAATTTAAGCTTCATTGATGTAGCAACGCTACAAAATTTTGTACGATTTTTTTTAAAAAGTGCTGGGAGAAAGGAAAGATTTATTGGAGCAGTTTTTAAAAAATCATTGAACGAACTCTATTAACAAATATTTGTGCAGTGATCGTCCTGTTATTTGCTTTTCGTATCGTCCATAATAAGGTCCATTTTTCTGTTTTTTGATCCTTTGAGCCGCACTGCACACATCGCTGGTGTCATCTCATATTTTGTTTGGGTTGTCAGCAGACAATTGCCCCGATTCTGTATTACATCCATCCTTTCTATTGTAAGCGTAAATGGCTTAGAAACAAGTAAATGACAGCTTAACTTCATTAATAACTGTTTGTCGAGGTCGTACACACCGTAAGTATATTTCGTTTATGAGCAAACAAGGAACCGAGATCAGGAAGATATATAGGCGACCATAAAAGCTGGTCGCAAGCTTATCCCGCCGACAAATATTTGTGTCTCTCAGCCTAAATATTATCTAAGTTGCCGCAATCTAGTTCTGTAGCTCGGAACAAACCTGCTGTAATTGTGCCTGTGCATTTCTCTGTTTTGCAACACTTCTGCATAAAACATCTTTACTCAAGTAGTAACACAAACATCCCGCGACAAAATTCTACATCCTACTGATTTTTCCGTGGAACATTCATTAAAATGTAAAATAATAAAGTGAATATTAGCATCACCAAAGTGCGTGACATTCAAGTAAATAAATTTCATTTAAACAGTCTTCATGAACGCTAAATGTAACGTTAACTTGAATACGCGAAACTGTTCTTGGGGAAACTCCTTTCAACATCATCAATGTCTTAGTGGAGGGCAAAATCATGCAAAACGTGACCACTCCTGAATTTCCGTGGACAATCATATATTTATATGCACAAGTATAAACTATGTAATGTATAGTCTAAATGTGGAGTGAAATAAGAAGTGACAGCGCTACATTCACAATGCTGAAACACTCAACTAAATAAATCTATTTTCAGTATTTTTATTTTCAGGTGAGGACCATTTAAGTCTTATAAACTCCTCTTTCAAAATTAATATTTACTTTTATAATACACACGTTGTAATTGAAAACTGTCCACAAGTCCAGGAGATATAATTATTTCTAATAATTATTCTTATTTACTATAATTTCACTATTTTAACTTCATTGTATGTTGATGCATCTACTACCGGGAAAACTAGATTAAATAAATACATACATATATACAAATCGAAGAAGGGATTAAATAGAGATTCCCTTCAGATCTGGACATCCGAAAACAAAGTTTCAATATTCACTTTTATTCATGACAGGGATAATTTTCCAAGGCGAAGTATTGTTATCTTTGGTTCAAGTGTTGAGCTGATCCCAAGCAGGAAGTGGAGACTATGTAGTTAACTATATAGCCTACAGTATTTTGTTTGGATGCAGTTTGAAGTTGTCCGAGTTGTTGCCTAACTTTCAAGGGGATTACGTTCTCAACTTTTACGTTTTGTGAAGTAACGTTTGTGTAAAAAAAAAAGTACGTGTTATCTTTTTCTTTCGTCTACAGTGAAAATAATATTTATTTGTCACCGAAAGCCTCAAAATACCACTCTGGGATACTATGTGTGTTTATTTTAAGCTTTATAAAAATAAATCTTTTATTCTTTGTCTCCTTAAATACTTCCATTTTTAAAATGAACTATACTAGAGTAGTTATAATTTGAATATTCAGAGAAACTCGGTTCTAAAGAGAAAATTTTACTTTTTCAATTGTTTTAAATTACGAAACACTAATTTGTACGGTATATTGAAACTGGTCAGGTGTGGCCAAACATCGTATTTTCTTAAAGTGTAATTATTCGTCGAGTGACGTTTAGTGTTTGATCACACTAAGGAGGTCTTGAGCTCCTACGACATCTGCGGTGTACGTTTGTGTCGGGACGTCGATGAGGACGGTCTTCATGCTTCCCGGCAGCTCTTTTCATTTCCTATTTAATAAAAGGGAACTTTCTCAATCGAGGAAAATCTTTGTGTGTGTAAATTGATGCGACCGAAAATCTGGTTATAACGAACTGTGGCCAATTTACACTGTGCCTTAATTGCGAAAACAACGTAAATTAGGCCGAGCTATTGATGGTTTTGTCTTCGAAGTGCAACCAGGCTAAGTTTTTCAAGTTAATTATTATAAGATTATTTTATATTTTAGTTTAGTTCTTTAAGCAGGTAACTTAGATTGTTTATAATAATAGTGATGAGGGTATTTGTTTGTAAATCTCTTGACTCCCAGCATTACCAGGAAAATCGGTCGATCCCGTCCAGCTTCTATAAATCTACGTTTTAGTCTCCTCTTGAAATCAATTCTTCATTTCTAAGGTATCTGGTCACAGTAAAAAAAGTCAATTCGACAATAATATACCATCATTAAACGTTTAATCTATTAAAAACAATTTAATGTCAGAGAAAACCTCTTTAATTTAGTTAATTGAGCTGTGTGCTATAGTGCGCGAGACCAAAAATGTAAAGAAGTCAGTCAGTATTAGTCTGGACACCGAAGGAAGATACATCCTCTTCTATGTTTCTAGTCTTATGACTGGTTTTCTGCGCTCCTCCGACTCCGGGCTTGCGTGATTCGCTATTTTACGTTTAATTGAATGACTCCTCGTTGGTGGCGAACCATTTCAGGCTTTCGTTCAAGTAGGTCGTAAAAATTACTTAATTCAATATTCTACGCAAGTATTAAGTATATATTTATCGTAGCCCTTAAGAACTATGTATATAATAAATAAGGACCCGGCCTGACGTATAGATAACGAATTGTTGTTTGAGAAACAATGGTGGACTAAAGTACCAACCTTATAAGGGTTAGGTTTGAAAGTTGAAGACGCTACATTGATTACTGTTTTGTTTCACAGTGAACGCTCTCAATTAATTTGTAAACATGGATAAATTCACTGTATATATATATATATATATATATATATATATATATATTTAAATGACATTAAAGACGAAAAACAGTTTTCAAGTTTATTAAGAAATTTGTTTTGTAGCTTTCGACTATACAGTCACATTCATCCTCTTGTATATTTACGACATTAAAACTTGACTATAAAAACATTTTTGTGCATTCTTCTCACTTAATATAAAGACGTTACTGTGAACGATACACTGTGTGTGAATAAAGTGGAAAAACTTGTCCATCGTCGTGTGTTTGAATTGTTTGATTGAAAGGCCTCGTCGGACTATTGTAATTGCGTACGTGAGGCAGGAGAAAGCACGTTTGTCCTGCGTTACGCACCTGAAATTTGCAAAATGCTTGCAGTTGTTTAGTGATGAAGTTGTAGTTGCACGTGTAGAGATGATAGAGAAGGATGTCGCTGGTATCGCAGGCAGCAGGCGCGGCCGGTCCGGTCCGGTCCAGAGATAACTTCGCAGGAAGACAGGCGCCGATACACCACGCTGCCTCGATAATCTTTACAACCTACTTGCACTCTTACATTCTCTTATTACAATCACTATCCTTATTAGCGACGTTACATGCGGACAATTACTAGCTTGTCAATACCGTCATTTCATTTCCCGCGACATTTAGTTCGCTTCATTGCTACTCCACGCACAACTATAATCATCGATAGTTTCTCTTTGTTGCTTTAGTTGCGTTATTAATAATTCAGTAAAATTAATCACTCCACAATCATTACTTAACCGCCTCTTGATCAGACGATTATGTAGAACCTCTGCTAGTCTTGTCATCTGTAGTGGTCGTGACTGCTCTAGTAAGTTATTTCATGATATTCCCTAGAGAAGCTGGGCTTTCAGGATGTGGAATCGCACAGAATTATGCATAATTGCAATAGTACCTTTTAATTATAAATACACATAGGATATATTTGAATATTATACCATTTGCTCAGTTCATTAATCGAACAGAAGGAGTGACGAAGTATAAACTTGCTTAAATGTTTTTTTAATTCGATTTTATTAACCTTTAACGTATGTATACAACAGGCATTGAAGGAACTTAAAAAGGAATCATACTGCAAGTAGAAGAAATAAAAACCGAAGATTTGCTGATTTTACTGCGGTATTAGGGGAATGTGTGAAGGACATTTAGAAACAACAATAAATGGTATGAAAGTGGTCCTGGAGAAAGAGTACAACATGAGGATTAATAGTGGGAAAGCCAAGGTGATGAGAATCAGTGGAATAACAAAGGCTGTTAGATTAATATTTTGAAGGAAGTTACTTGGGAAAAATAATAACTAGGGTAGGATAGTACAGCCAAGAAAGGAATTTACTTACGGCTAATACAAGTATTAATATTAGAAAATGTTGGTATGGAGTGTGGACGATAGGAGTTGCTAAGGGAAAAAATAGAAGCTTTTGAAATGTGGGGCTACAGGATAATGAAATAGGTGGATAAAGTAACTAACCAGCAAGTTCTAAGCAGAATAAGAGACGATTAATAGGCCAAGTTTTGAGATGTGAAGGTCTGGTAAAATTAGCCGTAAAGGTAAGTAAACGGAAGAGGGAGACGAAGGATGGAATACGCTGAGTAGTTTTGAATGACTTCTTATGGGATGTGCTTATGGCATGTGTGTGGAAGCCGAATAAATGATTTGAATGACTATTTATGGATCAATAACTAATAAAATGTTCCATAAAACAGATCCTGATAAATAAATTTATAATTACAATCCTATGTAGAATAAACCCATTTATTATGCGTCCACCAAATTCTATAACGCAAAAAAAAAGGTTGTGAAAATTTCAGTAGCGCATGTATAACGGATTCCGAGTAAAAATCACAATTTTAACGTCGGCAAGATAGGACATTAAGTATTTCATGTTGTGTGGAAGCTTGTTAGATATAATAACAGCAGGACTCCTTTCTGTGTAATTGACAGTGACTTGCCGTGTTCCGAAAGTTGTTCTTGTATGGAAAGTAAAGTGGCACAATTCTAACTTCATATGCGGCCGAGTTTAATTTCGTTACTAGTTCATTAATGTGAATCTTCCCATTTAATTTAGTATCAAAAGATAATCCTATGAATTTTGAACTATCAACTTCATAAATTTGATCATTTTGTAGAATTATTTGGTTTGTTAAAGTACAAGGTCTTTCCCGGTGAATGGCATGTGTAAAGTCCTCTCGGGTTTCCAACCGGGACAAAGATTTTAACAGTGATGTTTCGATGGCTTGCTAAGCCATCATCTTCAGACTGAAGTGTCAAATTCGGTGAGTGTAAGCATTTATAGTCTGATGCAAGTCTACGCTAGCACAGACCGCCTGTGATTGGCTAGATGTGGACGCGGGAGCGAGGGCGTCTCCCATTGGTCCACTTGCTTAGTCATGCTCTAGTCTTCCGTGGCTGCGGTTACGCGGCCCGTCTCCACACCCGCGTTCAGAGCTGAAGATGATGGTTGAGCAAGCCATCGAAACGTCACTGTTAAAATCTTTGACCCGGTTGGAAACCCGAGAGGACTTTATACATTTGGTTCGTAATTTCACGAAGTGTGTGCTGAATGTCATCTGTGGATTTCAGGTCCAGAGGAATACGGATCGCCGTTCGTCAGTGGCACACAACGAACTGAAATGATAATGCTGTAACCTGCAGGCAATTGGACAAAAGTACACGTGCTTTTTTTTCTCATTTGTAAATAATATTCCTTTTGTGAGGCAATGGATATCGGAGGATGTATGCGGAAGTCTTGTACGATGTTTTGTGTTAGAATGAGGTGGCAGAGTGTAGATAAGAGAATATGATGCCTATGCGCCATAGAGCGTCCGCATTCCCTTGGCATCGACCCAGGCTGGGGATGGGAAGTCGGCCCTGCAACACTCTTATTCCCCTTCCGAGGAATTTTATGAAACGAAGCCAACCTAACGTTCAACTTTGTGGTCAGCAGCAAATCCAAAGAGTGAAAACGGAGAACGTAAGCAGTTCAATTGGCAAAGGTATGTCGCTGACCCGCCATTATCAGACTTACTCCTTTGTAGGAGCAGTGAACTCATAAGCAGTACAAACATGTCAACTGCTCGTCTCTCGCCTTTTCTATAACTCCTGCTCTGGCTACTTTCATGCAGTTCTTCCTGTTTTCCATTGCTCCTTCCGCCAATCCACGATTTATTATAGTGGTCCTTCCTTCGATTGACGTAGATTTCATTGCAACAAAAAATACAATTACTCAATTTTACGTCCGTTACTAACTTCAACTACGTACAGACGTCAATAAATACAAACAAATTTGTTTCTCTTTGAAATTCCAATTAGCAAGACAGAAACGTCCAGTCTGAAAATTTCATTGTTGAAACGATTTGCCAACAAAATTATTCTACACTAATCAACGTTGTGGTGTTGTATATGAAGATTATTTTACATAACAAACAATTTCATTTCAGCTTATCTTTTAATTTAATTTCCTTAGCTGTGTACTTTATATAATCTCTTTTCTTATATGCCAACGGTGAATAACCCACTAGGAGAGAATTTTATACACGCGTATATTTTTAGCAATTTCTAATATGTGTATACACACCACTAATTCTCCAAGTGACGCTCCACACAAACACTTTTAGAACAATTTCCTAGTCTTCAAACTGGAATTCGATGTACTGTCGTAACTGGCAAAATAGTACAGCCCTGAGTTTGAAGCCTCACTGTGACCTACGTTATTGTCAAAGGTCTCATTGTACGCAGAATTTAATGTCATTATACGATATGTAAATAAAAGATTTTTAAAATCATTTTATGCATGCGTTTTGGCGAAAAAACTGAAAAAAGGTACGGTTTTTTGTCATTTTCATATAGGTGGATTTTGATAGCTCATAGATTTCAAATTATTGCTTCAAACGGTCTGAAAATTTAATAAATCACAGTAAAAACACTTCCAAATCAATCCGCAAAGTTTAAATTATCTGTTTGTTACTTTTTAAAATTAATTTATTATTGGACCGCTACTAACTCTTGGACAGCGCATCGCAGAAGTGGGAAAAGCTTTTTTTTATAGTGGTTGTAAGTCGTAAATATAAAATATAAGCTTCATTGATGTAGCAACGCTTCAAAAGTTTGTACGAATTTTTTAAAAGGTATAGGGAGAAAGGAAAGTTTTTTTGGAGCGTGAGGCTAAAGTAGGGTTGCACCCCTGCCCGCTTGCCTCCGCCGTTCTTCCTGGTTGTTTTCCTATCTATATATTTATGAAATATTAAAGTTTGTAAAGCGGAACACCAATTTGTTTCAAACAAATGGCGAGTTTCATGAATACGCGACCAGAAATCGTTCAGCTCTAAGGTCGGACAAGCATCGCCTTGCTCTACACCAGAAAAGTATTCACAATACCGGGATAATTTTATACAGCAGCCTTCCGCCAGAGGTTAAATATAGTACCTACAAAAGCTTCGTGAAGCAGAGTAAAACTATTCTTTTAAATGGCGCGTTTTACTCGGTACAGGATTTTCTTAATCGTCCTTCTAGTATTTAAATCAAGGTTCCTGCAAAAAGTGTTGAATGAGCTGCCTTGTAAAATAGCACATCACATAACTTTAAAATTTCTATTCAGTTTGTTTGTTTCATGTATTGCCTGGAGCTACGACAGAGGGAAGGACAGTTTCCTGGTCCAAGTAGTTAAAACTCCATCGCGTGTTCCTCAGTGTGTGCTTGTTTGTGTTTCCCAGTGTGTGTGTGACATCGTGTGTCCGTGTTGTGTTTATATTGACTTTTGTCTATATACATTTCCTTTTATTAATTTATTTTAAGATTATTTGTCTTTAATTATGTACTTTATTTTGTTCATTTTTAATTTTTAATGTATGACGTATCCTATTTCCTCAATCGAGGATTAATGGAAACAACAATAAATCTAAAAATCTAAATCTAACCTTATCAGAACATTGAATATAATAATTGTAGATTGCCTGGATATGAAGGTAATTTTTGTATTGGCTACTGTTCCTGAAGCATTTTCTTGTAATTGCAACGTTAAAGGAATTTAGCATGCATTGTAATATGAAACAGATGGTGATTGTGTGTGTCAGTATTTAAGTTGTGAGAAACTGAGGCAATCGGCGGGGTTCGGCAGCCAGTTGAATAGTTATGTTTAGTTGTTGTATCACATGGACGAAGGTTAGGCCCCGCACACGCAGTTCCCACGTCTCCTAATACGTCACACGTCAGCTTCGGCGAACTTTGATCAAAATAAAATATTCTCTACAAATCACCAATCGCCCTCAATATTTCTCCACAAAGCAAACCATAATTATTTCTCACAGCGGCCGCCAAAGAGTCATACACAAATTATTTGCACGAGTGTTATTATTTCTGGTAAGATAACTTTAGACACTAATAATGGCAAAGCAAACTCAATATTAACCTACATCATTTTCCGTAAATCTCAATGATGATGCAGTATTGTTTTCTTTTCTAAATAATTCAGAATTCACTTTATATTAAAACTAGTGAAGCGTACGTTGTTTCAACACAATCTTCTTTAAAAAAACAATAATCTGATAATTAAGTATAACAATACAGCTAATCTTTTTACTTAATATATTCCCGATGTTTCGTCAATATTTGTGAACTTCTGTACGTAAATTGTTAATGGATGATTTTACGTCTTGGACTGCGTCATACATGTTATCCATTAAAAATTCACCTGAAAAGTCCACAAATAATGATGAAACGTCGTAAAAAATGATCATTACTTACAGCGGCAGGAATAGTTTCCAAGTTTTAAAACAAACAACAGCTTATTATTTGCAACATAGTTTTCCGACATTAATTTTACAATAAATAAAAAGACAGCAAATAGTCAGTTTATAAATTTATCACTATTTACTGGAAAGCGACGTTTCGTCTCCTTTTTGAGACTTCCTCAGGCGTACTACTATGTAATTCATGTAATTCTTTACAACCGAGGGAGTCAAGGAATAAATATGATGAATTGCTAAATTTGTAAGTTTTGAACCATGTTTATATATATAAATTTAAAAATTGTAACATAGAACCAATATTTAAAATCTTGTAATATTATTTTTGTAGTAGGCCTGTGGAAGTTTAAAATATGAGACGAAACGTCGCTTTTGAATAAATAATGATAAATTTATATGCTGACTATTGGCTGTCTTTTTATTTATTGTAGCTTATTATTTGGCTAATTGTTACTTGTCAATGAGTGATTTGCGTTCATCAGAAACTCCCGTTCGAGAAAACGGTCCCAACAATGGGGACTGAAACACAGCTCCTCTATTACGTGTCGCTGACCACTGCACCACAATAATTATCTAAAACAGTTCTGCATCAAATCTCCCATAAAGATATTAACAAATTTTAATCCTTTCACTTCATTTAATTTAATACATTTATGAGTATCATAGCCCAAATCGAGCAAACACTATACCTATTTAAATTCTTGAATTATTATTATTACAGCGCCAAAAAATTATTTTCTGTAACTGTGAAATAAATAAATTTAAGTTAATGGTGAAATCACTAAATCGCCGTTATGAATTGCGTCGACCATAATTTAGCAAACTATTCACTACTCGACGTTCATATTTTGGTGAGAGTTCATCAACGTGATGTTCCTTAAAAGAATAGCAACGAGTAAAATTGTTTTTCATTTTAGACAGAAATGAGTATCCTGCACGTAATGAGAATTCCTCGATTGTTGCACTTACCTGCGATTATTTTTAAATATTTAATTCCATTACAATAATTTTTACTTTCGTGTTTTCCACATTTCCATCATTCGTCTTCGATGATCAAATCATTTGAGTTAAAGACAAATATCAATAAATGTCGAACTTCAGTCTTAGAAATGAAACTTTCATCTGACTTATGTATAACTAATAAGTAATGCTTCCCATGAAATATTTCTTTACCTCGCACTTCTCATGCAGGTATAAATCAACATTAGTTGCGGTTTTGGTATCTCGTTATACATGGAAACAACAGGAAAGGATCGTATTTCTGTACCTCTCTGGTAAATATTGCATAAACTATTGCATGTGGTAGACGTATTTCGGAATCAAGTATAATTTCACCGAATATAACTGGTTTTATTATCATTCAGTACTTGAGCCTCGTCTACACATCCGCTGAGCCACATTTTCAGAATAAATTTCGATCTATTTACATAGAATGATATCATAGAATATAAGGAGTTCAGCCTCCACACTAATGTTTGGGCGGTGAACAAGTTCCAGGCCGCTCAAATGACTGGATCTGATCGAAACAGTCAATACAGTACTTAATTATACACGATTGTCTTACTAATTGATTTGTGTAATGTACGAAGCTTTGAGAAACTAAAGGGATTGGAATATTATACTCCTGCTATCTTTATTTAAAATATTACTATGTTTATAATGATAAACAATACGGATGACCAAATATGATACATTATTCGTGGATAAATTAGCTGACGGGGTCTAATAAATACCTGTTTGCAGGGCACGCAAAAAACATTATTTGACTGTGGGAGTCGTTTGAGTATTTTATTTGGATGCATGGTCCATTACTTTCAAAAGTAAGTCATTGAAATGCCTGTGTTTTGTCTGGCAACTTTAGAAATTTGGAGCTACGATGTCTACAAGCTCATAATTGACGGTCGCGATGACGATCATTCTGACAGACTCCAGCACCAGAGATTGATGGACAAATTTCTTGACACTTAACCAAGTGGAAATTAACAATTTCAATTAAATGTTGTGCCACATCTGACTCTACTCCCCAAGTCCTACATCGCTCTGACATTCTTTACGGGGATGTAAACGTCGTAAATGTTCGTAATCATCATAAAACAAACGAGGCAGAAACTTTAACTTGTTTTATGATCCATAAGAATTCTCCACATAGTCGGTATCCAGGGTCAAACATTTCTCCCAGGGGATCGTGACCTTACTCAGAACATGGCTTTATCCATCTGTTATATCATCCCATCAATGGCGCCGAGAGAGTAGCTCTAGAGGTTGTCACAACGTTTCATAGCAAAGGTCTTGCAGATTTTTCATGTTGTGGTCTCGAGTTTTTGGCTTCAAATCATCATTCATCTCTTTCACCGCTGAACAAGCCACTGCTACAATACGTTCGATGAAACTCTGCTCACAAAGTATTAATTCTGATTCCACTGCTCATGCCGTCATTGTCAGCAATATTAAACTCAACAATATGTTCTTAGTGACAGTTGTGCAATTCCTGGTTAGTCTCTGTTGTCAATTACAAAACTTTCCAACTTTCTAGAAAGCCAGACTTTCCTCAAAATGGAATGTCCTAATTTTATATTGGACTCGTTTTCTTTAAAAAAAAATAGTGGAATTCAAACTTCTTGGATGTAAACCCGTCAAATGTTTTCGACGATCTTATCAACCAGAATCCTGAGTAGATTTCAACCAGCACTCAAAATTCTTCGCTTTGCACGCTACTTGCGTCCACAAAACTACTGCCCCTATCAAACTCCAACCTCATAAACATCTCCTTTTAACAACACAAATACCTCATCACCACCTTTATTGGCATCAAAAAAGCTTTTGATAAAATCCACAACCCTTACCTCTATTCAAAATTAAAGACTTCTGACACCCACTGCAGAATACTCCTAAACTATCTTTCTAACAGAACCTTCTCTGTCAAAATAAATAACCACACTCATCCCCCAAGGAAGTGTCATTGCCCCCTTCCTATACATCAACATCTCCTATGAAACCTCCTCTCTCATCTCCAATCAGCGCTCAACAACCTAGAGCAATGGTCCAAACAATGACGAATCAGCATCAACTCCATCAAATCAATAACGGTCCCATTCACAGTAACAAAAAACCCTCCTCCCCTAAACCACATCTATATAAATAATTATTAATCCGTGCAAAAACAGAAACCACCAATTTAGGAATCATGTTTGATTCAAAACTCTCATGGAAACCTCATATTAATCAGCACAAAACGCCACCTATATCTCTCCATTATACAACCCACCTTGTCCGATGCCTCGTCCATATGGGGAATAATACCCAAAATCCATTCAGCCAAAATTCAAACAAAACTTCCCAAAGTAAACTCTGTAATCTCCAAATCCATAACCTCCCTAATTAAAAGCGCCCTCAACCACCCAAACCCCACGATCCAACAATTCCTTGACAATCCTCCTCCATCTCCACGCTTCCCTAGGCTCAAAAGAAAACTCCCAATTCAATTCACCTCATCATTCCCCTTTACCATCGTGCCACATCCTCATATATCCTCCAATAATCAGTTCACTGCCTGTAAACCCTCACCCACCCACGTCTCTCAGATGCACACAAAAAAAACCTAATCCATCTGCTAAAGTAGATTAACCAATGGATTAACCTACCCCAATGTCTACATGTTAATTATATACACTATTTTAATTTTGTATTCATTATTTAACTTTTGTATATACTGGGTCAATTATTGTAAAAAACTGACAATTATGGTAAAAGTTTCTTTTATATGGTAAATAATGGTGATAGATTCACAGTTAACGTATTATTATGAGAGTTTGACTAGCAGGTAAAGTGCCGACCTACTTGGCGTGTGTGTGTGTGTAGTTGCCCATCAAGCTCTCCTTTTACTTTCCTAGGCAGAATTAGTGACGTTGAATGCTGAAGGTTCCCAGCTGCCGGCTTTTATTGAATGCTAATGTACGCGCTGCTTAACGGCGCCTTTAATACTCTCCAGCACTATTAAAACTGGGAGAACGGTCCTCCATTGAAAAATTACTTTCCTGCACAAAAGGACAACATTTGAATAGCGTGCCCATTTAATATTGACACAGAGAACAAAGGCTAGTTGTTTTTTGTGTTTGCTTGTGACTCACCATTGAAAACAAATTTCTCATCTATGTGAGTCTATATGCATTACGCCCATGCGGCTCTTGTTTAAAGGCAAGCAAATAAAGAGACGTACAATACAGTAATATAGACAGACGCGACGAGGCGAGGCGAGTCCGACGCTAAATTGAACATGTAATGAGTGTCAAACTCGAATGTAATTAGCACGTCCATTCACAGTTTAAAAAAAATATATGCTGGATACATAAGTCCATTTAAATTACGTTTCTCGGCTATTTTATTTTAATCAGTTCAAAAATTATGTTCAAATAATGATCAATATTTTATCGGCATGCTCGTCGATGATGATAACGTAATGAAGTCAACGACCGTTCGTAGTTTGCAAAGGCCGTCGAGGTCCAGAGCAACCACTACAAAACATCGATACTTCAGTGATGTCGCTACTTTTACTACTAGACACTTTTGAGTATATAACCTTTTGCTTCGTATGTTGCTTGTTTGAGTTTAGAGTCTTTCGTTGTTGCGAGGAGCGTGTTGTTTCCTTTTATCGTCATTCAGGCGTCTCGCATACGTGTAACGCGAGCTTCTGCTAAAATTACTTACTTTAATTGGAGTGAGTTCCTTAGCCAACTGACAAAATATCTATTATTTCCCGCAAAATATATTTTGTAAAGCTGAGACTGATCAAACCCCTCACACCTTACACTATCATCCACAACCTAAAATTAAATAAAACAAACATTCCAACAAACCTCCACCAATCAACAACAACCTCTACAAACTCCAATACCAAAAAAATCTAACCAATAACAAACACTAACAAAAACTCTCCTCCCACCTAACACAAATAAAACCAATCCCCCATTATAAAATACCAAAAAACACCCACCCACCCAACCCCACCCCCTACCAACCCCCTTACCCTCCACCGACAACACAACTTACCCTCCCACAACAAAACATATACCACCCCACAAAGCCACCATATCCATACTCAAACCAAAACCACCACACCCAAAACCAATCCACCCACCAACAACAATCCCCATAAAAAATACCCACCTAAATACAATCTTCAACACATATCAACCAAAACATCCCAAACCTAAACCCCCCTCCACACAACCAACCAACCTTTACACTATCATTTATCTTTAAACCATATAAACTACACTACACTTAACAAAACAAACCCATACCCAACCTACAACCTTTCCCTACTAAAACTACCCAACTAACAACATACTCATCCAAACTTCCCCAAACAAACCACCCCATCTACATTAACACCTCCACAAAATAAAAACCATAAACCAACCCCAACCACCCCCCAAAATACTCCACATAAACTTTAAAAACTCCTCCCCCAACCCTCAAAAACAAATCCTTCACACCCCCTATCACTTAACCCCAACATCTACCACACCACTCCCCCATAATATTACCCTAAAACATCCTAAAAAAACACACCAATCCGCTCCTATACGCCTAGAAAGAAAGACCTGTGTGTACTCTAGACTACACACGCTTCTATTCCACTAACCCTAATAAAAGTGTCCCATCCCATCAATATACCAACCCCCACCTCTCTGTGTCTCAGACACTCCACCTGTACACTATGTCATAATAGCTCTCCGACCCTAACTGCTCACACACATGTATCAGACCAAGATACGTGCTCTACTTGTGTCCACGTCCTAGATACATGCTTCGTGAGTGCGCTCTCTCCTCCTCATCCTACACACAGTCCATCATCTGCCATCTGAGTCCCTATCTCGATCATCATAGAAAGTGTCCTGCATCGTGCGTCTCCAGACACATTCTTGACCATCTTCTACAAACCTACACACGTTACCTAGAGACCCTCTCTATACTCCCGAATCCCCAAATTGTTCCCTTGACTAATTAGACTCCTAGACATAGTCCAGAACATAATGAGAGACTCAACTAGATCGTGACTTGCTACAATGTCACGTCTCCTGCATACTATATCTCTGTCACCCTCCACCCCTTGACACCTTACCACCTGATGACCATCACATCCGTGACCACTACTAATCTCCCACATCAACGACCCTGATCTATATCTATGACTTAGATCCTATGTCACTCGTATACAATACATCTTTGAATAGATCTGCGCACTCCAGACACCCGCATGCATGATAGATATCAAAGTCTCTGACGTAGATCACGCTGTCACTCCCCTCCTACCTCACATAAATATCAGACTATCTCCATACTATAATGAACAGTGATGTGTATCTCTTCACCATACCACTCTGTACTCAAACCACAATGTGTGTGTCTACACTATCATCTCTAACTCAAGAATACTCCATCTCCAATAGTGTCCTCTCTCCTCTTTGTGTACGTCCTCCCCACACTCACCCATATACAGTGCACACTGACTCAGTCACCCACTACATACATAACTATACTCTCTCTCAAGTGTTGTAAATGACTAGCCATGCTAGAGATGTGACATGTGTCCTCGCGACAGTTCACATACTACGCACCTGCACACTGTCGTGAGAGTCTAATCATACCGCTTGCCAGTACGACCATATGTGCCTTGAACATAATTGTATACTAACATATCTCTGCTATCAGTATCTCTACCTCTCAGCAACCTCCACCTCTCTGATGCTATCCATATAGAGAGAGTCGTAGAGAGATAGAGATATACATCACCCTCACCAGATCTTCCACACCCAGTTCTAATTCCACAAACTCCACGTACCAATTCATATCATCTACTGTCCACCTCCCACCACACTAGCCCTCACTCTCCCTACACATCTACCTGAACTCTACCCTCTACACCACATCTCAACCCAACTCACCTATAAAAACTCAATCACTGCTCACATGTGTCCAATATAACACGCCACAATTACCCGCCTCCTGTACCCACTGCGAGATCTCAAACAGTACACACTCACCTTTCTTCTTTTTCAAAAATCCCAACCCCCCCCTATACTCACCCACCTCCCCCCAATAAAACAAACATAACCCCATCCCTTCAAAAAAAACTTTCACCAACATAATAACACACTCTCCCATGTGTGCCGCACAACTCCGCCTGTCGCGTACTCACTCACCTATCCCTAACCCATCCTGATCGTCTCTACTCAACGAGTCGACTGTGTTCTCGCGCACATCTAAGATCCCACGAAAATCACCACGTCCATGCATCACGCACTCATCACACCCACTGCACCTCACGTGTAACCCTCAATACACTACCTACTAGCACAATCTGACCCACGACTTGCTACTAGTACTTCCTCACACCTATATTCTGAATCCACTCACCGTACGCAGCTCTCCATAGCCTGAGTTACTCTCATATCCACCTATAGAGAGAGAGAACAAGCAGAGTATCCCCACCAGCACCCCAATCACGTCTACCCTGTCACTACACACACAGCAGAAGAGAGATCTAGTCCCACACTCATCAGTCTATACTCGTGTCAAATATAATCTTCTCACCACATGACTGTGTATACTATCTCTCTCTACGTAGTCCAACCTCAGTGAGTGTGAGCTTCACAAACACAACCTCTATCCGTAACTAGCTATCACCACACTCCTAACTCCCTCACCTCGTCACACTGTCTACATGTACTCACTGCAAGTACACTATATCGAGATATCCAGATGTCGTCACATCTCAAGTCTGTCCTTAAACATTGTAGTCACTCCACACCCTGTTACCCGGCACGTCCTAACGCATCACTATCACCCAACATCCATTGTGTGTGTCAGTTCAATACAACACTAATGTGAGCTCTCCATGTCCATACGCATACTATAGACATCAACCATGTGCACCCTATACAAGAGACCCAGTGCTAAACGCCCTACCTCACACTAGTGTGTGTGTCAAATATCATATGCTCGTGTGCACCTGACTATAAGACAACATACGCTCCATACTAACTCTCTATCTCACCACATACACGTACCTGCACACACGCACCTCACCCACCAACAGACTCACAATCACTGTCTCAGATAAACTCCATTGCCATAAAAAATAACTCACCACCCACTCCTCTCAAAATAAAAGTCCCTCCTACTCACGGTCAACCCTACCCACATACTCATCTCTAAGTGTGTCCAACAAAAATATCAACATCACCAGTTACTTTAGTAGTGAGAGAACTGTAGAATAGATTGTAATGCATCCCGATAATATCCTCTCCTCTCAGAGTCAGACTCTAACATGACACCGCTACGAGCATGATAGTCGACTATACGTGTATCACACCTAGCGCAACCACCCTGTCATAGTCATACACCCCAACAACTTATATCATATAATCTTCATGCTGCACTACTGTGCTCTATGTCGCTGAGAGACGACCATTACTGTACCAGCAAAATCAATATCTATCATCTACTCACTATCTCCATTATAAATATTCCTACGCTCCCTATACGTCAGCAAGACAGATAAGCAATGTCATGAAATGTGCATGCAACCGTATAAGATACAATATGTGTGCCTAGCTCCGCTTAGACGTACCTACTATATTAAAAGTGTGACTCCCATAAACGTATCGCCCGACCCCTCCAGTGACTCCGCAGCATAGATGACGAGCTATAACACCGCTCCACTCTATCATGACCACACAGGTCCACTATTCATGTACTAGATAGATCTCAAGACATATTGTGATGAGATATCATATCTCTCTCTCTCTCTCTGGTAAAGAGTCGAGGTGTACTCTTGAAGAGTTGTATTTGCGATCGTGAGAGGTCAAAGACGTAAACTACTACGTGTCTAAGACTGCAGAGCAGTATCGCGCGGCTAGACCGCAGCCCATGTCTGCACAACATCGACTCTCATGTCATGAATTCTGAGTTGATTGTGATAGATAAGGGTTGTGACATGCTCAAATTGCATTATAGCTTTGTACGTTTATGTATAAAGAGAGAGAAGAAGCTATTATATCGATGTGCAGGTTCGCGAGACATTACTACACTATAGAAACAGAGTCTGATTAGCTTTGATGTAGAATTGTAGATTGATAGGTGTGCTCTATAATGTAGATAGAGAAGTGTCCAATCACCAATACTCATAATAAACTTTGAGTTGTATAATTTGAACTAGTTTCCCGTAGAGCGAAGCGACATGACTCGCCTATCCTAGAGACTATTAGGATGCTCTCTGAGCGTGAGAAGCAGGTAGAGAGTGTAATCAAACGGCGTATAAGGCTGTGTGTTCTCCACTCGTAGGCTACATCCGCAGTATATGTCCACGATATCATCTAGATGACTTTCGGTAGTGAACTAGGTGCTCTAAGAATACATTTTCTACGGTGAATCTCGCGCGTTGCCCCAGAAGAGGGTGTGCAGATAGTCAGCACAGATCTCTTCGTCATAGATACGAGAACCTACCTGTACTATCCTGAAGTTGTCTAGAGAAGTATCAATTGTATAGCGACTCTGTAAGATAGAAGATAACCATATCTACAGCTCTCGTTAAAGCCGCATGCACTCATGATGCACTAGCACCATTCACACACACACATCTTCTGTGTCCCTACTGCGACCTCGCTAAATCGAAATGAGCTATGTGTCCGTCATCATACTTCAGTGTGTGCGTCAGCAACAAGAGATCCCTCTACCCTTTCCGCACTTGCTAGTTTCAGTTTCGCGCTCGCCTTCTTCATATTCGCGCGCGTTCTCACACACAACTCTACATCTCCCCACCTCGAGCTCCGAGAAACCTAGCTGGCACGTCATACATTAAAGATTAAAAATGAACAAAATAAAGTACATAATTAAAGACAAATAAACTTAAAATAAATTAATAAAAGGAAATGTATATAGACAAAAGTCAATATAAACACAACACGGACACACGATGTCACACACACACTGGGAAACACAAACAAGCACACACTGAGGAACACGCAATGGAGTTTTAACTACTTGGACCAGGAAACTGTCCTTCCCTCTGGAGTAGTTCCAGGCAATACATGAAACAAACAAACAAAAGAGCAGAAAAAACTGAATAGGAATTTTAAAGATATGTGATGTGCTATTTTGCAAGGCAGCTCATTCAACACTTTTTGCGGGAACCTTGATTTTAAATACTAGAAGGACGATTAAGAAAATCCTGTACCGAGTAAAACGCGCCATTTAAGAGAATAGTTTTACTCTGTTTCACGAAGCTTTTGTAGGTACTATTTTTAACCTCTGGCGGAAGGCTGTTGTATAAAATTATCCCGGTATTGTGAATACTTTTCTGGTGTAGAGCAAGGCGATGCTTGTCCGACCTTAGAGCTGAACGATTTCTGGTCGCGTATTCATGAAACTCGCCATTCACGTTGCACGGTTCTACTTGCAAAATATTCATGACGTAGTTAATAATCCATGACATTTCTTTATTCTACAAGTACAAAATTATTTCTTATCGTGAAACGCACCATGAATATTAATTTCCCTCCTCGGCACAAAAATTCGGTCTTCTTCAGACAAGATTGCTTTGTTATTCTTGTAAGTTTGAAAGCGACGCGGAATTCATTTCCCATCGATACGTCTTGTGAAGGTAATTTAGCAAGATCCTTCTCATTTAATTAAAATAAATTTATTCTGTAACTCACGGCCTCTGGCCATTTTCAACAAAGATTCGAGAAGAAATTTCTTTTCATTTAATGACAAGAATCATGGTAAATTCATCTTCTTAACGTACATTTTTAAATCAACTCTCTTTAGGCACTACAGCCCTTTGTGAGCCTCGGCCTCCTCTACAATCAGCCTCCAATCTCTTCCATCCTCTTATTCCCATATTTCTCAAGACTGAAATGACATCATCCATCCACCTTTATCGTGGTATTCCCTTTGCCCTTGCATCATGATGCATTCTTTCACTATTCTTTTTGTTATCCGTTCTTCTGCCATTCTCTCCACATGACCCATCAAGTCGACCCTCACAAATCTAACCACATCCTTTCTTCGAAACAGCTCATCTAAATCCCCGTCATACTTTGTTCTCCATCCTTCCTCAGTCCGAATATCTTCCTTCAAACACTCTGAGGGTATTTACATCTGAATTATTTAGGGTCCAAGTTTCTGATTCGTAAGTCATTGTCGAGTTAGCCTTCGAAACGTTGTATTTTACAAATGAAATAACCCGGGTGAAATCCCGAGAACTTCTTATCGAGTCCTGAGGACTTGTTTTGCTCTCTGTCCTAGACATTCTGATATACTCGGTCTTTTTCTCATTTACTGCAAATCTCTCCATTTCTTTAAGGAAGCTTACTGTCCTGCTTATAATTGCCACATCATCTGTGTAAGCACAGATTTGGCTTCACTTTTATAAATATAGTCCCTTTTTGGTCAATTAAGTTTATCACCTTATGTAGCGCTAGATCAAATAACATTGCTCAAAGTCCATCTCCTTGTTTTACTCCTGTCACTAAGCTTGTTACCCACTTTCACTCTTGCATTAGTTTAACTCATAATCATTTTTAACAGCTTTAGTAATTTTGGGAGAATATTCTACGCTTTGAGTATCTCTCCAAGTGCCATTCGGTTAACACTGTCAAATACCTGCTTCAAGTCAATGAAAATAAAATGCAAGTCTATGTCATGTTCATAAAATAGAATGAGAACAGGATTTGTACCCAAAATGGAAGGATGTAGAAGTAAGAAGAGGGAAAGAATTACTGAAGAAGGCCAATGGGTTGATCATTTTCAGCAAATATAGAGTATAGAAAGGGAAGAAGAATAGTGTAAATTAAATGTAGAAGTTAGAGAAGATGATGGAGCAGTACAGGAACCAACATTAGATGAAGTCCAGGAGTGGACGATATAACTGTCGAATTTATTAAGGAGGGAGGAAAGGCTATCATGATAGCAATATATAGACTGATATTAAGGATATAGATATCTGAAACCATGCCTCGAAATTGGAAGTCTGGAATAAATTGCCCAATTTACAAGTAAGGGGATAAGTTTAAATGTGAAAACTATAGGGGCATTACGCTACTTATTGTGGCATATAAAATCTTATCTGGGCTAATTAGTAAGAGATACTTGGAGAGTATCAGAAGCACTACTCATTAGATATTTAATATTAGACAGATCATGGAAAAAAAATTACGAACGTGATTTTTTTAAATATACTATTAATAAAATTAATGTGTCGATTATAATGTAATTGGTTTATTTAATCCATCTATAAGATTATATTGTGATGTAAAGAGCATGCAAGAACTAGCAGACAGATACCAAGATAACATTATCACATTTGAAGAACATGAATGATTGAAAGTGATAAATTAGAGGAGGAGCTGTTGTTTTGCAGACATCTGCAGTAGATGTGTAGTAGATGGACAATGCTGGCTGGTCCAGGTGTTGACCACATGGCCAGCTTGCCTGGGCGCTGGGAAAACCTGGCCATTGTCCCTCACCGCCAACCAATCAACCAATGCATGAAATACAAGCATAATCACCTTACCCACCCTGCTACGGCCTGGTCAAAATGTCGTCCAACTCTCCTTACAATTGTAATCTGAGGAAAAGTCACAGAAAGATAGCGGACCACGGGAGCAAGTAAACAAACACTTCAAACTGAAACTAAATGTAAGACCAAAGTGCAGGCAATTATAAAAGCCTTACCCTATTTCTAACTGAATGTTATTCCTGTAACTTTATACTCGGAACTGAGAAGTAATTTTTAAAACATCGTTGAACGCGTGACACAATCAACGAAAATAATGTCAATTATCAAAGGTTGAAGCAACAAGTTCTGCATCTGTCCATAGCCGACGCTTTCTGATGTCATTTCTATTCTGTAGAAACCATTTGAAGTAGCTGCTCACCCGAGGATGAAACATTTTACAGGCTTCTCATACTTATTTTTTATCAGAAAGAAGTCTACATGTGTATTATCGATACTGGAACAATTTCACCTTCACAATGTTGAAGGAAAGTATTTCTGCAACATGAAGGTATATCAAATTTGTGAAGTGGAATTTTTTCTCATCTAAAAAAGAATAATCAGACGCATGAACGACTTTTCTCCTTTCTTGTGATGTATTCAGATATTTGAATTCATCTGTGGACATTTTAAAGGATGTTTAAGACTTTTATTTAAAAAATGGAGCTTGGATGATCCTTACATGAACAACGTCCATTTATTTGTTAAAAAAATTGTTTCGTATTTCTTTGGCAAACTGAAACCAGGATTGATCCAATTCCCAGCCAATTATACATACATGTTAGTTTTGAAAGCATTTCTTCTGTTCTTCACTTAACTCATTATTAACACAGAAGGAAATGGAAACCAATGCAAACAGTTTTTTTTAATTTTTATACTTTTCTCATTTTTACCTGCATTCCGGTACAAATAAGACTGCAACACACAATTAATTTAAAATCTGAATCTAAAATCTGGAATATTATATTTGTTAATAAAAAATCACTCGACTCTTATAGGATTATAATTTCACAGAACTATTGTCAGTGTTTTTTCGTCCGTGTTCCGTGTTCTGTTACCAACAGAAGGGAAGTCAGCCATAAAAGGAAATAAATAGACTTGGGTAGAATAGACTAGGAGAAGAGGAAAGAAGTTTCGAAGCCGAGGCCGTGTTCCTTTATTCCCGGCTTCTGTTCCCACCGGATGTGCTTCACTTCAAATAACGGTGCAGCCTCACCACAGTAATTAGTGAACTCCACTTTACCAACCAAATAAGACCACAACTTACTTATTTTATAGTATAGGCGATCCTTCCACTTTTAAACTGCAGTTTTCTCTGCCATTTTTACCCTCGCCTCTTCCTGTTACTACTGTCTACTTTAGTAATATCACCGTTTAATTCCGCGCCACGTAACCACAATTTAAATCTGATTTTTTAAATTCCTTGTCAATTCCGTGAAAACAAGTGTAACTATTCACAAAAGTAAGTAATTAATTGTAAAAGAATGTATCGGGGAATCAAGTTCTAATCACTAAAGAATTATTTTCGTTATTTAAGCTACAGACTTACTCAATTCGGTCGCTGCAGTAAAAGCGAAACAGACTTCTTTGCGAATATATAGTATTAATTTCTTCAGTTACAAGCAAAGAAATTTCAAAAGATATATACATCCACTGCTTGGGTTAAATTTATTTACCGTAAGAATTACTTTGATACAGAGACTAACAATCTTCTAGTTTTCGCATCCTAGATTTTAAAAGTTCTGTAATCAGGTGACATTATTATCCGTACCTGTATTAATAATAAGAAAACATTGTCAAACAGCCAATCATATAATAATATTCAATAAATTTAATTCATAATACATTTAAATGATATTTCTTTCATCGACTGTCTTTAATATTTGTAAATTAAACAACCATTATAATAGACATCTTAAATGTGTATTTTCAACGACGACTCCGTATATTTGTGTTGTTTCTTTTATATTTCTCATCCAGAACATAATCTTCATTTACACGAGTTGTTTTACTTACTATATATAACACAATTATTAGAATAGCTGAGTTGGGACAACGTATGAAAAACTGACACAGATGATTATGGCTATGAATGGGGAATACTCCTGGCATTTTTATGTCATGACTCAATTAAAATTTTGAACATTCAGCCATATTGTTTCCTATTAGATAAGTTTTTTAGAAAAAGGAAAACAGTTATATAAATTTTAAATTTCTAATATTGCTTAGTTATTTACATCACTTACGACAAAAATTATTACAAAAATTATTGGATACATTGTAATTTAAAATGTTTTTAAATCAAGACTTCTAGGTTTACTATTGTATTAATATACTAGTATAGTCCTATTGTAAAAAATGTTTATATCCTATAATTTCATCATATAAAGGTACAGAAGCTTTGGAACAGTTGGGCCGTACTCATATTTCTACAAAAATCCTTCTGTACATTGAACGTTACTCATTTAAGTATTTAATATGTTCACAATTTAAAAAATTATATTTAAACGACTTTAAAAAGATTTTTTTACATTTTGTGATGTTTGTCAATATAAACATAGACATACATTTTTATATTGAGACGAGTACCAAATTAAAAGTGTTATGATCTCGGAAACTTTGTTTCCTGTAGGACCGGAACTAAGTTGTACATTTTCCTCGGTCGAAGCATGAATTTATATTGAGATGTGAATAATTTTTATTTTATCTTCACTTCCCGCTCTTTACGGAACTTGGTCTATATATTTTTTATTATCGATTTATTTTCATTTCGCAATCTGTTTACAACAACAATAATCAAATATTAGATGTGATACAATGCAACAAGAAAGAAAACTGTAGTGCAGTGCTCCTCGGGAATATACATGGAGATGGATGGGAAACTGTTGACAATAATAGTATTGTGGAACGGGCCACGTGCAGATAAGACGCTTGGGAAGCGGCTCCTGCACTCGGCGAGGATAAATTTGCTGACAGGAAGAATGACCGTTCGGGATTTGAGATTTCCCTAATCTCAGGTCAGATGGAAATACCTGGAAATGGGGTCGACGAACACGAACGAGCATCTGGTGTTCCCTTCAGCGACCTTGGCAATCTGGAACTCCAGGTAAGTAATAACTCAGACAATCCCCACGTACAACACTCAAATTCTAACACACAAATAATCTTTCATACGCTGAGCGGACAACTAAGACGAATTTTGCATATACAATGAATAGATCACAGCTGAAAGGAAATGCGTCCTTGAGAAATGCTAATTTTTAAATTCCCATTCACTTGTTACCTCTAAATAACAGTTACGTCGATTGAATTAATTTCATGAGCTCTAATGAAATACTAATGAAAAGCCTAATAAGTATTATTTATTGACAATACCGCTGACATTGTTAATTTAGCTTCATTCGGGTTTTATATTCTTTAGGTGACAAATTATGCGATTACGTGGAAAGCACAACATATCCAGAGTCAATACGGATGTGACAAAATAAGAAACTTCAAATGAGTCTGTAAAGTTTTGCTGCAATAGGAAGAAGATCGAAAAAGAACAAATTTTAGTTCAGGAAAAACAATCCTCCGAATCGAAAATCAGTTTAAAAACACAATTGTTGACATCAATATATTGAAACTGAACCTGTTATGTTGGAGCGAAACGAATTTTTTCACCATGGTCGAAATTGCATTGCCGATAAGGCGTAAAACTGATGATTATGCAAATCATTGGCCCCGCTCACATATAGGCTGTTGTGCTATTATTTACTTCTTAACACTCACATATTGTAATTACTTTTGTAAATTTATTATAAATGTTTAGTCGAATTATTTTAGCACAATTCTGACAGTTCAGTTCCTAATTAATTACATCGCTTCATGTGTTAATGCACTCGCCTTCCACAGAATGTCACACTGCATCAAACCATACAGAAAAAAATCTTGTTGAACATGGAGGAATCACCTCTCTCCATCTACTTAAATATCTTACAGCTTTAACAATTAAAAATTAATACAATCATTGTATTAAAAATGGGAAAAGGATGGACGAATGAAATTCACTAGACAGAGCACACGACGAGTCCAAATTTGGTTTCCTTTAGAGAAATTGCTGCTCTCTCTTGCAGGTAAATTTTTCCTATCGTATATTGTCGTATTTAGGAATGAGAATTTGCTAAAACGAAGATTTTTCTGCCTAGGTTTTTTTTTCAAACAGCCTTTCAATCTATCCCAAGGTTTGTGACCTGCAAACGCTCTAAATGACACGTGTAACTTAGCTATTTTCCTGATTCCATCAAATAGAGATAATATTCTGAGTTTCCTTACATCTAAATATATGATATTACATAATATTTTGAACTAATTAAAAAATTTAATAATAATCAGAGAACGTAGTTTTCAATTTGTGTCGGGGCAAGAAAACAAGAAGGTCTTATTTAAATAACGAAATGAAGTATAGATGTCTTATTTCTGAATCGTTGATGTTAATGACCCGCGTTCATCCCAAAACAACTGTGGCCGATTCTGTTTTGGTTCTAGCCAGTTCGCCAGCAGAAACTAACTGTACCAAACGTTTTATTTCTAGAGTGTAGATATGTATACCCATAGAACTGGTCAGGGTTGCTATAAAAGAGCACCAAACCAACCAGAGAATTGACCACAGTCATGCAAACAAAAAATTTTTTTGAGACACAATTTTGTGGAGAAATAAAAAGGACTCCAAATATGTTACTCCTAAGAATCAAGATTGGAGTCCTCTAGACTTTATAAATAGTTATTAAATTGCTTTAATTTATCAACTACGCTTTCTCATTAAAAAATCCCAACGCTCCGCAATCCAGGAACATTCCCGTGGTTCGGTTGTAAAGTTTTTCTTGAATAGACTGATCACGAAGTGCCGCAGTTTAAATTTTCATTGCTACTTACCCTTAACTATTAGCAAGTTAATGTTAAGTGGATACTTCCCTTCCCCAGTCGAATTCAAAGCATTTAAATAAGTTTAAAAATCAGATATGAATTACAGTTACTTGTAACATGCCTAAATTAATTCTGTCCTACAAATTAATTCCGTATTAAAATGTTTTTTAAAAGGTTTCTATAGACAATATTATATTGTGCGCCAAATGAGCCTGTTGTTTTGGTTCGCAATTTACTCTATTAAGTGCAAAATTTCCCCAAAACTGTGAGCAATTTCCAGGTAAATCGTGACCGAGGCCGAGGACTCGGACTGAATCACGTCAACTTTTTTCTGGGCTTGTGATAATACATCAAAAGCTTCCAACAGGAAACAATTACTCACAAAGACATAATGCCACCCACGCACGAGGAATACGTGGCTGGCTGCTTTGCATTCTACCTGAGTTTTGCTGTAATTCGAAATAAATTCCTGGAGGTTTGAGTTGTTCGTCCTTGAGGAAGCTCGTGACGTCACCAAGATCAGGGGTGGCCACTACACAACGGTCACGATGCACACATCAACAAATCAAATAATAAATTAACTAAGAGTACGGTGTGAAAATTAATTGCCCCACTGAAAATATGGGGACTTTTCCTGTCGACTCAAGGGCATTTAGAAATAAACCTTGGGTCAATGCCACCCCAATTCCCTCCAAAGCGAAAACTACAATTAAGCTGTTGGTGGCAACGAAACGTCGGAGGCAAGCATTTATTACACAGTACTGTTACATATACCAATTGTATTTAGCTCTGATATTATTTCAAGCACTGCTGCAGAATTTGTTGAATTTGCAAAACCTTCCTTGAGCCGTATGATGCGGCTAAGCAGATCTTAATTTCGTGACATTTATTTTAGATTTATTAAATGATAAATAATTCAAATATATTTTTGTTTCATAAATTTAGACTGCATGTAATTTGAAAAGAATTTTATTGGAAAGGGGGGGAGTAACAGACTTCACGGGGATGATCGTGAAACAACAAGTCCCCTTTAATAGCATAGGAAGGGAATTGAATTTGGGTTAACAGGCTACATGAGGGTGATCCTGAAAGAGGCAATTCCCCTTTAATAGCGTAGGAAGGGAAGTGAAAAGGGGGGATGCGGAAGGTACAGCAAGGTAGCCAAGGGTTGACTAGGGACCCCGGGCTGTGGTTTAAGGATCCTACCCGGTGTTTCACCTAAAGAGATGCAGGGAAAATCTACATCAGGTAGGTCGGACATTCTCACGCCCTTTGAAATTTTTTTTGATTGGGGGGGGGATAAATTTGATATATTCCCGGTTTCGTAAAAACAACAACGAGATTCAAGCATATTGCGATGTATTGTTACATCAAGACAAATTTATCGGTCTTCGAAAAATCATGTAAATAATTCAATGCAGCTAATTAAAATCTGTGCGTGTGTCGTATTATAAATTGTTGTGATTACTTAAATTTTCTTACTTAGGAGAAAATAGGTTTCCTATTATATAAATAATAATGAATAGTGAATTAAATTTCATTAAATTCGTGACGGCATTTCAATTTAATTAATCTTTCAGGTTTTCTTGTTGTTCTCAACAATAATTCTTTAGTTCGTGAGTAATTTATAAATTAATAACAATGTGCCTCCATAAACATTTATGCGACAGTCTTCGGATGTGATAACAAAGAAAATTCCTTGCAAAATGTAGCAGATCAGAAAAGAACCTCAAATATTTGCTTGCCAATAAACAGACTCTGCCACGACACTGAATTATTTTTAGTAAGAATATTAGAAAACTACATGTTAATGCGAAATTTACATTCATTATAAATTATTTCATAATTTTAGGGAGGTTCCGGGTTATAATCCCGGCCAGGTCGAGATATTTAGGAATGTTTAAGCATAGTTTTAGGTGAAATGAGAATTTTCCTTGAGTAAAGCTGTATAAGCGGTATTTAATAGTATAGCGATGCGTTCTGAGAACGGTGCACCTGTGTGGGAACGTGGAAAGTCCGTCGCTTTTCGTAGTGGGAAAACGTGCCACTTGCTGACTCATGGACGAGTCTGGACCCGCGGCATAAAGTGCATTCCAGCTTCCAGCGTCCAGCGTCCAGCGTCACTGCTCATTCACACCAATGCTTCTTCACTCATCTACGTGTAGTAGAATTACTCTACTAATATCGACTATGTGCAACGTTGCAACATTCATAAATTCCTATAAATAGCGGTAAAGAAATTGAAGTCCACAGTTGGAACTATATTATTTCTGATGATGCATGTCCATAAACTGAACAGAAATACAACGGTTGCTATTACTTAGCAGTGATCCACAAGCTGAGAGCTAATAATAACTTTGAAGTGGCAGTAACGAGATTCAGAAGAACTTCTAAATTGACAGATTCTATTTAAGACACATAATTCGCTATTTCAATGAGAAAATATTAGAGTAGTAAATCAGACGAGGAAAGATAAATAGGAATGCGCGAAAGTCCGCAGTATTTGTCGTTAGTGCGTTAATAAACGTTTGGAGTCACAATACGGGAATCTTCATACCCAATTTAATTCCGGATAGAAAGTAACAATAAATATCAAGTTCCTGAACTACGGCTTGAAGAACTGAAAGCGTGCCTTTCCTTGAAGGATTAGACAGCTAGTGTTTCAATTAGAAAAACTTGCACTTCCAAAAAAATGGGGGGGGGAAGTGGTTTCGTCTTCATCATCCAATTTGAATATCTAATATCTCCGTGATTCGTTGAATGTGAATAACGGGAGAGCCGACCGTACCCGGTTCGATTCTCGGATGGACATCCCTGGTCCTACGAAAAGCGGAACTCTTTCTGACATCATCGATCAGACATGCGGCGGACAAGTTCAATAAAATTCATGTTCCAACTTGAAAAAGGAAAATCCGTCAGGTTTCATTTCACAATTGAATTAAATCAATGTTTCCCAAACTTTTTCTGCAATGGAACACTTCCAAAAATCGGACATTTTAACAGAAATCTTAGCTTGTTTTTAGGTTGGGTAATTCGTACTTTAAAAAAAATTATTATTTAGTAATTATTTTTAAATATAAAACTGTAATATACACATAAAAATATTAATAAATAAAGCACTTAATGACTTTGATGATTTCCCCCTCGAATTGCATATCATGTCGATATCAGGCAAAATATTTGTTACGTTGAATTCCATCATCTGCCTGATTCTGCAGTTTTACTTCATTGCAGCATAATAAGAAAATCCCACTATCTTATAGAAACGATAATAGCTTCTTTTCAAATATCGGGTTACTCTACTCTTCTGACAAACTCTCCCAGAAATATTTGTATATTTGTTTCAAATCAGAATCACTGATTGAGTCAATTAGATTTTCACAGTCACTTGCATTCAATTAACAGGTTTATCCGTCTCGGAAAATGGATTCTCAACCCAGGAATCGTCCTCACTATTTATCAGAAACTATTATGTAGCTGTTCTACAAACATTCTGGAGACTTCTCACAACTACTTTAAAATTTAATTTATCCAAACATTCATGTAAGGTTGGAAAACAAAATGATTAGAGATAACTGATGAAATCCGAAATTGTATTTTTTAACAACACGCAGGAAAAGTTCTGAAAAACAAATCTTTGCTGTTGCAATAATATTCTTATTCCTAAAATTTAATTTCGTTAATTTGTTCAGATTCAGGTTATAGTAATAAGTTTGTTGCGGTATATCCTGTCTTAACGTAACCATCAATTATGTATTGATTTACGTGTTCATCAAGATATGGCTAAAAATTTATATAAGGTGTCTGATATAAATTAGTAAAACAATTTATGACGTACTACAGACTTTATTATTATTTAATTTAATTAGTAACAACGTTTCAGAATATTTTCCTTGCCTTCTTCAGGTTTTCGTCTTATAGAGGAAAGATTTATAACAAATTAAAATCACCAAGAAATATAAATTTAAAAAAGGCTTAAAATGTAGACAAACATTCGGACCCGGATGTTGCAGCAGCAACATGAAATTTTGTAGTATTTTGGTTAAAGAAATGAGGAGGTCAACTGCCTCCTAAAACGTGTAAAGAAACGTAGAAGAGGGAATGCTGCGACCCTACAGCAAACTCTTCTCCCGTAATTCGGAAGGGCGCGTCAACAGCATGACCAATCTGATGCAGGTTTCCATCCCGGGGGCCATAGTCACTAACCCCCCTTTTCGATTCCCTTCCTATGCTATTAAAGGCGAGTTTCATGTTTCAGGATCACCCTCATGTAGCCTGTTACTAAAAAAAAATCCCGAAAATTGATGGACTATACGTTTTCAGATGTTCCATTTCTGAGTTTGGCTATTGTTTGTGTTTTATTGATTAGGTTCTTTTTAAAAGCTGGCCTAATTACCGACGATCCGCTTGAAAGAGCTGGCTTCTTCCGTCTTATTTTTAGCAACGAATTCGGAGAATCTGAAACACTTATCAGAGCACAGCATCAGTAGATGAGAGCCATGGGCGGCCTCTTTGTACCTCGACCCCGAGCAGCGCACGTGCCTCTTTCCTATCCTTCCTTCATTTCCTTCCTTCTTTCCTTCCTTCCTTCACTTCTTCCTTCCTTCACATGTACATCATCTCATAGCTGTTTCCATGATTTTGCTTCTAAACATTCTGCAGGATAAAATTCTTCTACAGCCGGAATAGAATATTTCTTGGAAACGTCTTTGTTTACTTCTTCTATTAAATTTTTAGACCGTTTGAAGCAATAGTTTGACATATGTGAGTTGCCAAAGTCGAGATATGTAAAAGAAAGATAAAAATATCCCGCCGTTTTCAAGTTTTTCATCAAAACGTACGTATAAAATGCTTAGAAAATTTTTTCGTTTACATATAAAATGGAATTATACTATGCGTAAAACGAGAGCTTTCACAACATCGTAGATCATTCCGAATGGGCAGAGTGATGACAGTAAGGTCAGGTCTCGGCAATGAAAGAAGAAAGAAATTTCCACGAATTTTCAAGTCTGAAGTTTAATTTTTTTAGTTTTACATTTATATTAGGTCCGTTTTTATAATTTTATTACGGTAAGTGAAGACGCTGTAGTTAAGTGTTTTCCTCGATGTTCCACAGACGATTCTTGAATCTAGGTCCTGTGCGGATGAAGCATTCTGGAGCTGGAGCTGAAGGAATCCTCACAGCAGAGTTGTACTGAGTACAGTAGCCATTCACATTCAATTAAGGTACACGGGGACTCAAATTTGAAAATTCCTGTAAATGAATTTCTACTGGGCTGAAAATTTAACTGTGTATTAAAAACACACGTGTGTAGCAATGTACAAAATTTGTACTTGTTTTTCGTTAATATAATTTCAAAACAATTTTAAAATTGTTAGCAGTTTTTAAAAAGTCCCTTGTGCTACGTACTTGAATACATTTTCTTTTTTTACTTTAATTTGTAGGGCTGACCAATGTTATCGATTGTCAGTATTATTTTTGAAATTGTGGGGAGAAATTAATTTTTTAGTGAAAGCTTCATACGGTTACTTTAAAATTGGCACTTTTCAGCACTTTGACATTTTCTTTACTTAGACTACTTGAACAATTAGGAAAATAATACTGATATTTCAAGGTATTAGAATGTATATTATCAACAAAAAATAAGACATTATCTTAATAATTGAAACAAATAAAAGGTTTTTGGTACCAGAAATCATGAAGCACATATGAAAAAAGTAATACTTTATTAATTTAGAATTAAAAATATTAATTAAAATTTTCCCACTACATATGTTACATTTTACTTATTTTTTGGGAGCTTCTTTTTTAAGTTTACTGAATTTATTTGCATATTAATATGAAAAAATTAGAAAATCAATTTTTTTTATTTTTACTGAAATTTCAGTCCCCGTGTACTTGAAGGTACGGAGAGTTAAACATTATTTAGTTCCTTTGGTATTTGAGGAAATTGAAAGCTGCTTATATTGTAATTAGTCTGTGTTGAAACATAACACGATAACTTGGTCGTATTTTATTTTAATTAAAGGGGTGTAGAGAAGAAGCCTAAGTTTGTGCGTGTGACATCCGTCTCCGCGCAGAATACTCTTATTAAACATTTTCCAGGAACAAGTTGCTGCCGACAAACCTGCACAGCGGACAGTTAAATTAGAATCAGACGTTCTCTCCCGACGGAGGAGCGTGACGCAGCATCCAACATTCCAAAGCTGCGAACACAACTCTCAACTTTTCTGCGCTTTTCTCCGCTTTACGGTTAGAACAATGCTCCATTACTTCTGTGACAGTCTAACGCCAGCCAATATCATGTAATATGTACCGATTCATTGCAATATTACGCGTAATTTAAACACTTACTTGATATTTCACTTTGAAAAACTTCAATTTCACTAATTCTGCCAAAGCAGTGACAGGAAAGCGGCGGAGAATAGTCGGGTCCCGGCTAGCGGGCAGGGGTGCCACCCTACTTTACCCTCCCGCTCCAGGTAACCATTCTCCCTCCCCACACTCTTTAAAAAATCGTACAAAAGTTTGTACCATTGCTACATCAATGAAGCTTATATTTTATATTTATTACTTTCAACCACTACAAGAAAAACTTTGCCCAACTCTTCTGCGATGCGCTGTCCAACAGTTTGTACAGGACCACTAATTAATTTATTTAAAAAAACATAAGACACACAGATGATTAAAACCTTGCGGATAGCTAAATTTTCAGACCATTTAAAGCAACAGTTTTAAATCTGTGAGTTGTCATAGTCGAGCTATATGAAAGAAATAGGAAAAAAACTGACTTCTTTTCAGTATTTTCGCCAAATGCAAGTATAAAATGATTTTAAAATTTTTATTTACATTTCATAAAATGGCATTAAATGAGACCTTTTACAATACCACAGGTCAATCCGAACGCGCACAGTGAAGCTTCAAACCCAGGACTCTACTATTTTGACAGTGACGACAGTAGACCGCATCTAGACAATGATTACCATTTCCGTCCACTTCCAAATTAAAGCTTTCGGTGAATAGGAGAACTAAGAGAATCTTACAAACTCTTTGAGAAATAACAAACAGAAATTGAATCATACAGAAGGAAGTCGCTTTTCAAAAGGCGTCGTTTTTTAATAATATTTTGTGGGAAATCTGAAGTTTGTAAAACTTGGAAGCATATTTTTCAGGGGTTACATTGGAATCTATACAAATTATTTCCAAAGTATGTTCGGGAAAATATCTTCATTACAAAGCTTATTACCTGGGTACAGTTATCACACGTTTGAAATAAAATCCCGAAATCAAAAAACCGTATCTGTGAAAGTTTTATTTTACTGTAAGCCGAACAATGACCTGCAGCAGTTAGAGTTGTGTTAATTACTTGGTTGATAGTGGTCGACTGAAATGAATAAAGCTGACCTTACGGAAGGTTCATCAGAAGAGTGAAGCGTGGGCTCGCGGAGACAGTGCACGCAGGTTAATGATAATCCAAAAGACATATTTGCAGTTGGCTCTTTCGTCATTCGCACGGTTATGTGAAGGTGAGAAACAGAACAAGGGAGGTTCACTTCAATTTTCTTCTTCTTGCAGAATAAGGTCACTTACAACTCACGAAATGTTTCGAATTCACTATTATGTCACACGATTCACAGTTCGGTTGAGCCTAGGCGCGACTGTTCTACTACAAGCATCAACCTCACAGACAAATCGCAGACAACCTCCATTCTGTCACAAACAGACTTGCGATTCGCTGCAATTCACTTACAACCTCCACGTGTTCATTAGTAAACCGAGATTGAAGATTTCCTCGGCTTCTGACCGAGTGGAACTGACGTAGAGCGACGTTTCGATGACTGGCTCTGCATCATCTTCTCGAGAAGTAAACTGTTTTCAACGGAAGAAAAGTAATAAGAATTTGATCAATTAAACGACCATCCTAACAGACATTTAAAATTAAAAAAACCTTGATGGCAGTACAAAAATGTACGGAAACGTTGTTGATAAGACATTATTAATATAAACCTTTTTTTGAAGTTTAATGCTCATTATAATCGTCATTAAATTATCTTAATAATAAAAAGAAATTAAGCTTCACAACCAATAACGATTCAATTGAATAATAAATAGTTTCTCGTTCCAATTAAATCGTGCTGGCGTTTGGATCTGTTCATTGTAATTTTCAGGACTGACTAGTTGAGTAAAATGTCTCTAAACCATTACTGATTATAATTCGTTTACTTTAGTTGAGTGTAATATAATTACAGTAAAATTATGGTAAGTATAAATTTGTTCTCATGCTTGTAAATGAAGATTTTACTAAATGATCTGGAACAACTCCAGTTATCTTCGTTGCTTTTGAACCATCCCGAGTCCCGTTTACGAACACTGTCATGCTTTTTTTTTTAGTTTTTTTCCGTGTTACGAAGATCCAGCTTTTGAGAGAAAGTTTTTATTCTCGCATTCCGATCAAATTTATGTATTCTTTAAGCTCTTTAACAACCGTGTTAAGCGTATTTTTAAGTACGGAAGATGTGGAATACCAAGAGTAGAATTTCGAGAATTTTCTTTTCTTTTGCAATGAATGCTTAAGGTGTTCCCCTAACGTCCACTTCACGTAAAATTTCAACTTCAATTTTTATGTAGATAATAGTTCAAAATTATGAATGCAACGAGTAAATTATCTAGTTTTTCATTAATAATAATTTTCTTATAAATATGGGAACAAGAAATATTACTTCTCTGGCGACGGAAAACTCGACGATTTTCCTAATCGATACATTGCTATTACAAGTAAAAAAGCATTTTAATATCCACGTGTAATTATAAAAATTATACTCGTTTTGCAGTCTAGACCATTAAAAAAAATTATATTCTCAAGGTTATTTCGACGACACATTTTCTGTTGATATGAAAATATGTGTGTTTCTGTCCTACAATTACGTTGCTGCAAGCACATAAATGTGACTTTTTATAATTTGTTGCTTTAATATCATTTACCGGTTAATCTAGCGATAATTTAATAATCTACTACCTAATTGCAACTTGACCGTTCGTTTGCTTATTCTTATAACGATATTGTAATAGACTTAGTTTAATGTTGGAAATCCGAACACTGTAATCGCAACTCATGGGATTAATTTTGTATTTATATATAAGCACGAGACTCGTTTAGTGATAATGGACTTTGCTGTCAATCAGTATCAATTAAAAAGCGACTGATATACGTGTTAAATTTGAACATTTTCCACGTGCGGGCCATCAACACCAATCAATTAATATACTGTATATTGTTTTACGATGGCAGTAGCTTTTCACAGAGGTCGGGTGTATTAACTTGACAAATGAGAATTAACGAGCAGAGTTTTACTGATGCTACAAACAGAGGGCCATGGTGGAAATTTCATGTGCGCCATTGTATTCCGAAGTAATGAAATTTTATTTCCTTTGCTCGGCTGCTGTACGCTGTTGTACTTCATGAAAACATTGCCGTGGGATTTGGAATGGAATAAATGAAATGAAATATTTACTACGTCTGTCTCGTTCCCCGTAGAATCTGAAACTACTTTTATAATGTGCACAATATTATTCCATTTTCATCCCTTTAACAATGTTATTAGCTGTAATAACAACTCTCCAAATGTGTCAAGCTGAACAGAGTTGCCCAGTGATCGAAATTTTTTCGTTTACTTCGTAAATATCTGAATTCACACTCGTAACTAATTTAACGTTGACAAACAAACGCTACATACATCTATTCTATTGTTATTACATCCTTTACATTACAATTCAATTGTTAAATACTTTACACTTTGCGATCGTAGCTCAGATCTGTGAATCATCAAATGTACTTAGTTTGCGTCAAGTTCCAAATTTTGTTAGAATTTCGTTTGATATGTGTGGTTTTTCGGAGGTTCTGGCGACGATTTTGCAGAAAATGAAGCAGCAGAAGTGAAACGATGCGAATTTATCGAGAGTGACCTTTGTGGGCGTCTCCGGAACACTCCCTCCTTGTGGACGCGCCTCCTCCATAATTAGAACCCTGGGTCGTAGGTCGTGCTAGAAAGTTACCAATACCCAAAAATACGCCTAATACTTCCAACGGTATGCTACACATTTCATTAGAAACCATAAAAATCCATGCAAGATTAACCGGTAACCTTCCGCGCCATCCGTTATCCGGCGACATCTTTCTTACTAAACTAATCCGTATTTATATAATTATTTCGAAACATAATAGTATTTGTACAGAACTATTTCTGATATTCCCTTTGAATCATCGCAACAAACTGCCAACAACTTCAACGAGCGTTCAGTAGTGTTGGATGAGATGAAAAATACCGGAAAATTCAAAATTAACACACAAAATACTAAAGCCAAGTGGTAAAATAAAAATGTGTACGACATCCTGTCAGTTAAAACTTGTTCTCTATTGCAAATTGATTAATATTTTATTTTCACAATTCACACTTACTTTGAGTTGGCATTTAAATCACCTGCAGCAAATAATAGATTATATGAGTTGTGAAAAAAAAATTAATCAATTTGCAATGAGAGAACATGTTTTAACTGACAGGATGTTGTACACATTTTTATTTTACCACTTGTCTTTAGTATTTTGTGTGTTAATTTTGAATTTTCTGGTATTTTTCATTTCATCCAACACTAGTGAACGCTCGTTGAAGTTGTTAGCCGTTTGTTGCGATGAATCAAAGGGAATATCAAAAATAGTTCTGTACCAATACTATTATGTTTCGAAATAATTATATAAATACGGATTAGTTTAGTAAGAAAGATGTCGCCGGAGCTAATATGAACGATAACGTATGGCGTGGAAGGTTACCGTTTAATCTTGCATAGATTTTTATGGTTTCTAATGAAATGTGTAGCATGCCGTTGGAAGTATTAGGCGTATTTTTGGGTATTGGTAACTTTCTAGCACGACCTACGACCCAGGGTGGCTTATATTTTTTACTGTCTTCTGCCAGTATATTGTAAAAAATTTAAATACAATTAAGAAACTAATTTTGAGTCAGTACTTCGTTACGTTTGTCATGATTTTTGCTGGCTGACGTCGGTAATGTAATTAAAATAGGTGAATAAGCAGGTAACACAGTTTCATAATATTTTCGACGTGATTGATTCGCAAGTGGCACGGCGTATGTTGTAGCTGCAGGATGTAATTGATGTTTCTTTGTAATGAGTTACGAGTATTTGTGGAGGAGAAAGGCAAAGGCAAAGCTCTGTGTGAACGCTGCGGCTGCATTCCTCGGATCTGCACTAATCAGCCAAGGCCAACACAAGCACACTCACAATCACCTCATTTTCACCAATTCTGTCATCACTGCCAACAATGTGTGTATCTAGCTGCGTCGGTCTCTCTCACGCCCCACAACCAATTCAGCACTTGTTTCTTATTATGACGAATGTATACGAAGACGAAATAAATTTGTTTCGAACCGTTATGAACAGCTCAATCAATGAAATTGTTTCTACAAACATATTTGCTGTGGCAGCTGTTCGCAAAAGAGTGACGTTCAATCGCCACAAGAAAAACTTTGACCCAACCTTCTACGATGCGCTGTCCAAGAGTTACTAGAGGTCCACTAATTAATTTATTTAAAATAAACGTAAGGTGCATAGATTATTCAAACTTTTCAGATCGGTTTGAAAGAGTTTGCACTGTCTTTTGATAAATTTTCAGACCATTTAAAACAACAGTTTGAAATATATGAGTTATCAACGTCGCGCTATATGAAAGAAAGACAAAAAAACCTGACTTTTTAAGTTTTTTCGCCAAACCGCATGTATAAAATATACATATCATAAAATGGAATTAAATTCTGCGTTAAGTGAGACTTTTTACAGTAACGTAGGTCATTATGTATGGGCAGTGTGAGGCTTCAAAATCAGGGCTGTACTATTTTGAGGACAGTAGTGACAGCGGACGGCGCAGCATCGAAATGGATGTCTACCTTAAAGGAGTAAAGGCCTAAGAATGGGTTTGAAATTCAATTGCAATTTCGTGGTTTTAATACTTATTAGGATGTTTCAATGTAGGATTTGGAGGTATATGATACCAACTATGATGAGATAACTTCGGCAGAAGTAAAGGTGAGAAGGTAATTTCCCAAAATTGAGGGATACACACTCTTCACCACTGTTATTTTTTTTTCAAATAAAGAAAATGATAACTCCAGTAACAATATCCCAGAATTAAAGTAGATTTCGTTCAATAAAAAACAATTTCAGTTGATGGCTATCAACGGATTTTGTCTTATGTAAGAGACTTGCCAAGTTCGTACAAAGCCATTCTTGAACGAATATATTGTTTATAGAGACAAAACTCCCCCTGAGATATCCATGTCATTTAGATGGCTCTACAATAAATAAATTACAGATGGTTACTGGAAAAATGAAAATAAATTCGCTAAAAGGAAGGCAGTCAAGTCGAAATACAATTATGAAACATTGCGAATAACTAATATCTGCATGATTTTGGGGTAAAGTGGAAGTCATTCAAGATGTCGGTTCTAATCACTAACATCAAAAACAACAAATAATCTTTGATCACTTAAAATTCCGGGTATCGGGTAGCAAATTCCAGCTCTTTGCGAAAGTGTTATTCACATTTATGGAAACTGAAAATTGTGGATGAATAATCCTTGACTTTAATCAAGAAAAATAAAAGAATACGGAGCATATGTAGATGAAGTGACCAGGCTTCATCTCTGGTCAGAGGGAATAAGTTTTATCGCAGCACATTTTTCTTTACATAGAGTGCTTGAAAATATAAATATTCCTAAATATCAATGAAATTTTACAAATTCCGTATTTTGACTACTTGACTGATACGCTTTCACTGTGTTCCTTTAACTACCCGGATGCTTGATAAAAACAGTAGGAAATAGACTTTGCTGGTTGGTATAAAATGAAAAGAATTGATTTAAATAATAACGTGCTATGTTTTACAATATTCCAAGAAAGCCACATTTGTGTAGCTCAACATGAATTAGAATCCTCAGTTAGCAACTTCTTCGTGGAACGCAGAGGGCTTGGGAGATGATCACTGTACATTTTAAGTTTGTACTTTACAAGTTAATATCAGCAACCAAATAAATATAGATCGTTGGTTGCTATCTGGTCAGATATGTCCAATACTAGACAATTATGAAAAGACATGAGTGGACAGTTGACAATGGTCTAATTGTCGTACGACAGTCTCTAGCAGTTTACGACTACAGGTTTGTAACGTCTTCCATCGCGTAAGGATTCTGGCGGCTTATTATCAGGAGACTTGACGAACGCCACGACCAGACACTATCAGCGGCTGATACACGTGGACGTCATCTCGTGGGTGTAGTGAACCACCATCTCGCAACACTCGATACATTTGCGGCTGTCTTATCATGACTTTCGGATGATGTAGTGCTTGCAAGGTTGCTTTCTCTCAAGTACATCCCCCAAATCCGTCATGATCAACACGCTTTCAGGGCTGAGAGAAGCGGAGCCTACTCTAGGACTTGATCTTAATTCTTTCTCAGTGGTATTATTAGCCTCACGACTGCGATATGCATATTTGTTTGTGTTTATGTGAGTGAATATGATAGGACTCTTCTTAGCTTCTCAGATCAGTAGATTTTATATGGCGTAAAACCGAGCACACTTGTACGAAGAAATCCCATTATGAATGTCTATTCACTGTAATGGAAATATAAATGGTTTAAAGGCTCTTCGGTTGCCAAAGTTCAGACCAGACTGGACACCAAATGCAGTCAAAGTTTAATGCTGCACCCAAGCTCATCTTTCCTATCATCAAAGATTGCGTCGGAAATTTGGCCAGAATGATTTTGAATAAAAAATATTGTCATGTCCTGGGGTGTTCCCAAGAGGGCGATTGGTCTGCAAGCACTCGAGAAACGTGGTCTACTACTGGGGAGAGTGATCCCTGGTCCCTGCCGGAAGACATTAAAAGGGTCTTTGACGTAGAGGTCTACCTCTCTTGAGGACTAGGCTATGCAGCCCAGGAGCATGAGAATTTCCTTCGTCAAGTCACTTCTCATCTCGAATGGCCCCATTCATCTGTCGATAAAAGTAGTCTCGCCAAGTATTGCTCTACTTTGCGTGCCGCCTTGATGACGTCATGTGTCAGTCGGCGCTTTTCTGGAGTTTTTCCGTCTACCACAACAGTAGTACCATCGCTGCACTTCTCGAGTCCTACCATGTTCATGTTACTGATTTGTTTCGCAGATGATGACCATGTGATTTTCGAGTGTGGCTGTTTCCTCTCCTTTCACAAAATACATCAGCGCTGCGCCTGGTAGTCACACAATCTTTCTTGTTGAAGCATTCCGGCATGTGGTATCTGAGTTGTGATGTTCAGGTTGCTCTACCTTGAAGTGTATGTAGAAAATCTGTGAAAATGAATTGAAAATTTTGAAAGGTCGTAAAGTTATAAGACACAACTTGGTAACAAGGTCGAAAATTGGATCGACGGACCTGAATTTTACATGTATGTTTAAAGCGAAAAAACACTAGAGAATTGCAACGCATGTTAATGGCACATAAATGTGGGTCAGTCAGGGTAAAATCTAAATTTGAAAGGAAAAATTTTCCTAGAATACATAAAAACCAGATGATTGAAGATCATTTCCTGCTATATTAATTATGTGTATTTCACAGAAATAAATATGGTTGGCTTAAAAAAATAGTCATATGATCAATTGCTATAATTTTTCGGGCTGTCCAATAAACTCACGAATTCTTTTTTCAGCCATGTGATTGCACAACAGTACTCCTCGGGAAATTCTATACTGTTCCTTGTCGACTTTATCTTCCCTTTAAGAGTATTTAAGTAAATATGAATTTAAGCGAAAAATAGCAAGCGAGCTTTCAAGATTTGCATCGGACTTAATTGAAAATATGTGAAGTGACAGACAGCTAAGTGCAGTACCTTTAAATACTTATCTACAACGAATTTAAGTAACTTTAAATGCCACTTGGATCATCATAAAATTATGCTGCAGTAATATATTAAAAGGGTAATAATCATAATTCTTCCGTTAGTATGCAATTAATAGCATTTTTCCCCTTTCGCTTCCTCGCTTCTGATTTTTCCTTCAGAGTGAAGATAAATAACAACAGTAAATAGTCAACTACTAAAGTTGAGACCGAGAGGCGAGTCGTAAATTTAAGTTATTGTACATTTTAAACGTTTACGACTATTTTCTATGTGTTTTTGTATTTTAATTTTCACAGTGTGTTTCCCGCGGTTTCGCTCTTGAGAATTTCGGTTTATAGCAGACACACACACAGATATTATATATATATATTAATACTGCGCCATTAAAATGAATTGACTGTGTTAGCTCGTGTTCCGCTGACTATAAATTTTAACTGCGAGAAGAATTGTTCGTCGTCTTGTTTGAAATTCATCCTTAATAGCATTGAGGAAGATGACAAAACGCTTAAAATATAACAATTACTAGTAGTGTGAGCCGAGGAGAAACGCTGCCACTGCGTTGCATCTACGCATAATAAAAGACTCTTCTTGAGGCAGCTATAAGTTGTTGATAGGAAATCGCCTAGTCGGCTGTTTATAGATATAACTCAGAGTCGGTGAGATTAAACGCCATAGTGACGCGCCGCGCTGATGTCACCTCGAGGCAGTCGGAACTTGGCCGTTAGAAAAACTTGTTATAGTCATTTAAGCTTATAATGTATTAACCTATAACCACCGTTTTTTTTAAAAACGCTTCTGTATACATTTAATTTCTATATTGATTTCTTTATATTATTGTCATATTAAAGTTGCAAGAGTTAATACCATATTGACTTAGGGATTGTCAATGCCACGGTGGTCTTGAATGCTGATGACAGTTTATATCTCCTCACAATACGAGCAAATGGAACAGAGGATTGTTCAAAAAACACAAGCAGCTTAATCGTTTGTCCAATTCTCCTTTATGAAACATTGATCCTCCACTACACTACAGAGACAAAACAGTCGGAAAAACGATTTCCGAAGAAAGCAAAGGCGGTGATGACAACGCTTTTCCTTGGGGGGGGGGGAGGGGGGAGGTTAAAAGCACTTTATCCTACATCAAGACTGCGCATGTGCGTGGGTTAGATGGTGATAATAATCGACTTGATGTTCTAAACGTGGCCACATCAACCGTGAATTCTCTGCTCATAGGGAATTAATTCCCGTGTAGGAATAGATCATTGTCGAAACAAACGCCAATTTTGAGTAATTTGCAAAAAGCTTGAGTTTTTGAGCGCATTCAAAACGTTTTGCATGCAAAGGGGATTATGGGGAGGTATAAAAGTAAATAAAATAATTATTGACGTATCCTCGTGTTTGTGGAGCCCCAAGGAAGTGATCTGGTGGATGGTGGGTCAAGTTGGCTCAGTCCAGCGTAAAACGAAGATGGGTGATTGTTAGGATGATAAGTGGAGTGGAGAGGAGAGGAGAGGAGAGGAGAGAAGGAGAGGAGAGAAGGAGAGGAGAGGACAGGACAGGACTGGACTGGTGTGGTGTATCGGCTTGCAGAGCTCAGGTGTCCACTTCCGGAGCTGCTTCCGCCGCCTTTGTGCTCTCGCAATTGCGAGCTCCGTGAAACAATTCCACTGCGGTTTCGGAAGCCACACAACTTGAGCGGGACACTCCACAAATTACACATTCCGTTTCATTCAGTGTGCAGTCCGCACACACAGCTGCTGCTCTCCAATTACAAGCCGCTTTGTGCTCGTCACTTTTTACCCGGTAAATGCTTACTTAAATACTTGCTCATCATCAACTGACTTTCGCTAAGCGTTGTTGATCGACATACACAAACTACACTCTTTCTGGATTACAACTTTCAACATTCTTAAATAATGACGATTTATTTCATATTAATAGTTGAATCATATTGTTTTCATTTTAAGGCTCCAGTTATTTATGAAGCATGCTTCAGTTCCTTCTAATTTATTGTAAACTTCTATTTACATTAATATAAATGGCCAAGTATCGATTTAAAATTATGTCTGTGTAGAAACTCAAAGTTTTAAAAATTCAATAATAATCGAAATGTAATTAACGACCGGTATTCTTTTCGATTTTGTCTTAAGCTCAGTCCACGATAATATCTTCTGGCCTTTAAAAATGTCGTTGCCAATAACATTACTACTTTAATACGATTTTTAGTTTAATCTACATTGATTTGGTCTTTCACATTTTAAAAAATATTGCTGTTACAATTAATGGGTTTCAACGAAAATTTAAAATATATTTTTAAAATTTTAAGATTTTGTAACCAAGGTTATTAATATATGCGAGACTTATGTTTCATTCTGTTTTAGCTTTTGTTATTTCATTAGGGGTGGGATTTATTTTACCTAAATTTGACACATAATTTATTTTTGAAGGTATTGTTAAAAATGTTTACATTTGTTTTTGTTGGTGTAAGTTTCGAACTTTCCTCTTGATTTATTATCATTACTTTATCTGCGTGAGTATCGTATATGATATTATTATGTAAATGCTTTCTAAAAACTTGTTAAATTAAACTATATTAAATGCCCATAGTTTTGTATGGTGTAAAACTATTTTCCAACATCATATATACTCCATAAATTCAAAACTTAAATCTAGAATTGAAAGTCAAAAAGTCATAATAGTTTTGTTGAAAGCTATCATCAATATAAATAAACCGTTTGGAAGCTTTCGAATGTTTTTGTTTAAATATCAATAACTGAAATAGTGAATTCATCAGAATATTAATTGTCTCATGCTTAGAATCATTTTACAAATTTCGATCATTTAGTGTTTGTATCAGTGGATAATTAGCACTGCCATATATAGTTGCTACCGGAATGAAATGTATCTGAAAGAAAGTTTAGTAATTATTGACATTATTTTAACCAAAATCTTCATCTATCATTGCGCACTGAATTAATTTAAAATACTTTAAAGTATTTAATACCATTTAATTTACAAAGCGTTTTTCCTTTGCAATGTTAAACATACCCTATAAAGAAACAACTGGAGATGAATTAGTTCCATTCTATTCGTCATTCTCACAATTGTTGCAGCTTTTCTTATATAGAAAACCTGAAAATGTTCCGAAACTTATCCTACAAATTATATTTGTTTTACATTTTAAGATCATCTTTAATATTTTGAAATAACTGATGCAAATGTATGGCAAAAAAATTAGTACATATTTCATTTGTCTGTTTGACCGTTTAATATTGATTGTAAACACATACTAATAATAAACCCTTTGACGGTCACGTTTTAAAAAGATTTATTTATTTCTAACGGTAGGTTTCGGCAGCTTATACTGCCACAGTCATCCAATTATATTTAAAAACAATTCTATTTTAACAACATTATCAGTACCAAAACTGACCACAAGACGTGTTGAGTAACACAAATATTTTAAAATTTAAGGAAGTACACTTAAATATATGTTTTATATTGGAATAACTAATAAATAAAATTTTAAGTCAAAATACCACCAAAAGATATTTTTTATGTATTTATTCAACTGTAAAACACCGGAAACTGTTTAATATTCACACTTATATTACCCGTAAGTGAATTCCTTTTCCTTGCCTGTGCTATCCTACTCTAGGTATAATGCTTCCCAAATAGAAGAATTCCTTAACTTCCTTCAAAATATCCCTTCCCAATCTAACAGCCTTTGTTATTCCACACTCCATTACCTTGGTTTCTCTATATTAATCCTCATATTGAACTCTTTCTCCGTGATCACGTTCATGCCATTTATTATATTTTCCAAGACCTCTTCTGACTCGTTTTATTTATTTATATATTTATGACTATAATATTTAGGGTGTTATATTTTTTGAAAAATAAACTTTGAAAGTCACCAACTGATCTATATTCTCCATAAAAGTACATAGTGATTGAGCATCAGGTTAAAATTTTAGTTTATATGACACAATAAACACTTATTTGTTTCAAGTCCAATTGTCGGTTTCCAACCCGGGTCAAAGTCAAAACAGAACGTTTCGACAACAATCTCTGATATCGTGTCTACCTGACGACCATGGCGGAGCTTGCTGTCGAAACTTAGTGTAAACTAACTTTGACCGTCTCTTGTAGTCTAGTGACCAGCATCGCTGTTTCACAACGCAGAGGTCCCGAGTTCGAATCCAGCCATGGGCTTGGACGTTTCTGATGGGTGAAAAACCATACTTTGATGCCCCTAAATCTATATCAATTACAGCCGCTAATAACCTAGCAGTTGATACGACTATAAACAGAAACGAAAAAATAATCGAACTTTGACCCGGGTTGAAACCCGACAGTAGTAATTGAAACAAATTCACCGGGAAAGCCTTCGCTCTTTAACACTTATTTACTGCTTAACGTTAGAGTTGTAATATGTACGTAGTAATCCATAAAAATAGAATTTAAATCAAATCCTATAGATCTTGAAGCTCAGTGTGATTAGTAAATCAAAACAATATTATTTTTTTAGTAGAAGATTTAGATTTATTATTCAATCAATTAGTCCTCCCTTACGTTGCCAGACATCTCTAGAAACTGTAAGGGCGAGTTATGAAAATCCTAAGTGGGTCAATGCAGTGAAAGATTTGTTGATGTGTTGATGGGCGTGGCTGTAAATACGGAATCAATCGCAGGTGGGAGAGGCCGAGCTTGAGCCTCAGCCTGAGCCTGAGCCTGACTCAGCTGGTCTCAATTAATGCGGCGGGGCGGACGACTTATGCAAGGAGAGGATGTTGCGTCATCAGTACACGCGGCACGCGTCACAGTCATCACCCTTCATGACGAACCACCTTAATCCATTAAAATACACCTCTTCTCCTCTAAAAGCGAATGGCAAACTCCAGGTCTTCATTACTTTCTACACAACAGCATTAGGACTTTATTTAATTCTTATCATTTTAATATCAACATAATTCAAAAATTACCAATTCACTAATTAAAAATTTCAAAAATAAATTCTCATGACGAACAGAACACAGTTTATAAGATTCCTTGCAAAAATGCCCTGCTCTATGCACAGGACAAACGGAAAGTTCCTTCAAAACTACAGTTAAAGGATGTAGTCCTCATACCAGATTTAATTATCAGATTAAAGTAATTAAATGAAATAATAATACCGCCAGTGTCCAAAGCGATAAAAAGCGACTTACTGTCGTCACTGTCGAAATACTCGAGCCCTGACTTCTAAGCCTCACTGTGCATTTTACGCAGAATTTAATGCCATTTTATGACTCTAAATAAATTTTTTAAGCATTTTGTTCTTGCGTATTGGTGAAAAAACTGAAAAAACTCAATATTTTTTGTCTTTCTTTCCCATACTCATATATTTCAAACACATGCTTCAAACGGTTTGAAACTTTAGCAAAAGTCATTGAAAACCCTTTCAAGCCGATCCACAAAGTTTTAATCATCTGTGTGTCTTACGTTGTTTTAAATTAACTATTTTAGTGGACCTCTACTAACTCTTGGACGGAGCATCGCAGATGACTGAGACAAAAGTTTTTCTTGTAGTGGTTGAAAGTCATGAATATATAATATAAGCGTCGTTGATGAAGCAACGCTCTAAAATTATGTGCGATTTTTTTAAAAAGTGTAGGGAGAAAGGAAAGGTTTATTGGAGCGAGAGTAAAGTAAGGTGGAACCTCTGACCTGACTCCCACCTTTCTCCCAGTACTTTTTAAAAAAATCGTACAAATTTTGTAGCGTTGCTACATCAACAAAT